>JAUIRK010001043.1:0-600000 GCA_030549495.1 Nectonema munidae | reverse complement strand
TCCAAAAATCATTTGTCAAATTTATCATATTACAAATATTTTGGTATGAGGGAAGTGAGGAAACTGAAGGACATTGAAATGAGAACGCGATATCGTCAATAGAGTAGTCCTTTGAGGTTTGAGTATAAAACTGAGGGAAAGTTATTCTTGAGGAAAGTTTATTCTCGATTCTTTTTCAGGGAAGTTATACCGTTTTTCAATGAACTAGGAGTTGGTGTAAAAATCTAGTAATGAGATTTTCAAAAAACATCTTCACCGTGAAGAAGATCCTCCATTGTGAATCAAAAACCTTTTTTGTTATTATCTTAATCATCAATTGACTAAAATGGGGATGAGAAAATTTTCTGACAGTAAGAGTTACTATAACTATGACAGATACCAATATGTGAAGAAATAGCTATTCTCAAAAAAAATTTCACAAATGTGAATCGAATTTGACCAATTTTCTCATTCAGTGTAAATATCATATTTAACATATTCTCTTTCATATTCTATGAGTGCGCAGAGCTTTCGTGTCAATGTGTTTGGTATGGAGAGAGAAACATGATATCTTTCCACAGAAGATCAAGGCGTTGTTTCGGGGTGTTCAACAAAGGTGAATTAACCGCATATTCTCGCAAGCTGTTCCAGTCTTTAATAATTCTGTTAGAAAAGAAACTTCTACAAAAGCGTTTTTTGTGCTTACCTTTTAGAGATTTTGAACTGATGCGTTCTTTGATGTCGGTGGGAAAAAGATGATAAAACTCCGCGATCAAGTTGAATGTTTTGATTGATTGATAATATTACAAATTGTTATCATGTCATTCCTTTGGAATCTGTAAAACAAAAGTAGAGGCGGTAAAAACTGTAATCTTTCATTATATTTCAGTTTTTCAAGCCCTTTAATTTTTCTATAGTTATATATAGCGCTCCACGTTGTCTAAAGCATCCATATCCTTAGTACAAGTAGGGTGCATGACGATATTACCGTACTCCATTATAGGTCCTAGCAATTCTTTGTAAATAAAAATAGCTGTGAGCGTTTCCAAAGATGAAAAGTGCTGGAGGATGAGATTGAAAAGTGAGCAAACTTTCTGAATGAATCTTGTATGATGAAGTTTCAATTTCAATTTTTCATCCATAATAATACCCAAGTCATTAGCCTCCAATGTAATAAATAAAGTTGTTTTTAACACCAACTTTAAAAAAGTTGAGGGACAAGTGGCAGGTTTGACACCTTTGGTTATAAGATTGAACAAATCAATCTGAAGTTGACTTCTCGATTCAGAAGTCGAACCACAATATATTTTAAGATTGTCAGCAAATAACTTGAAAGAAAAATTTATTTCGTGGTGAAGGACATTTTTGTACTACCCTCGATAACTCCGCAACTGACTTTGCTTTAATTGGAAAGATGTCGATGAACTGAAAAGATTTGATATCTGTCAGGTAGGAAACTTCCAATTTCTTGATCAAATAATTATCTGGGACTTTTTGAAAAGCTTTACTAAACTCGAAGTACAAGACATCAATGGTATCGTTTTTTCTAGAAGGTTTGCTACACCATTATGAAATTCTAGTAATTGTATTATCGTGGATAAAGCCATGTTGATTATATTTGATCTTTTGAGATAAGCAAGAATATTATCGGCAATTATAGATTCCAAAATTTTTGAAAGAACAGGAATTAAACTGACTGATTTGTAGTTTAAAGGAATTTTGGGATTTAAGCCTTTGCGGCACAACTAAAACCCTTTTATAAACTATTGGGTAATTTTTCTTCTTTCAAAGAAAGGCTAAAAAAATATCGTTAATGGAGAAGCCAAAACATCTGCTAGTTTTTTCAAAAAAATGGATGTAACATCGTTCATTTGTGAATGACAAACAAACTTTAGTGCGATTTTTGGTGAGCATATTTGAGGGTCAGTGGAAACAGATGAAAAGTAATGATATCGAGTGTTTCAGCAATTTCGATGTCGTTTTTCAAACAGTGTCCGTCTTTGTCAACTATAGTATTTAACATAACTAGAAATTGTAAGTTCTCTTGTACTTTGATCATCATTATTAAGCGTGCAAGGTGTGAAAGATTTACTCACAATCTTTCAAGTAAATCACAAAGATTTACTTCGAAAATCTTCTTTGCTTCTCTTGTCTCATGTCTTAGTTTTTTTTGACATTTTTTTAAATTGCAGAAATAGTGAAGGATCTTTAAACTTCATGAATTTTTAAAAAGTTTTTTCCTTTTTTTGTAAATGCTAATGGTTGAACAAGTGACATAGGGACTACTTTTTTACTTGAACTTCATCAAGGGTACGTATTTAGTATATCTTCTAACGTATAATCTTGGAATGAGTCTTTTAGAAGATAGAGGTGGAAAACTTTCTGCAATTTAAAAAAAAGGATTTGAATGATTTCATCAAGAACAGGCCTTTTGAAAAACGATTGGTTAGCAGATATTCAGAGTGATATCTGCTCATATCATCTGATACTACAACACATCACTCAAAACCTAAGTTAGTAACACTTACTAATTAACACGGTAAATATTACTGTTCAAAAATCCACCAACCTTTTAGTAAATATTGCTATTATAAATGTAGAAGATTACTTTTTTACCACTAGCTGATCCAGAGGGGCCACCTGGGCCTAGCCCTCCCCCTCTCCTATGAGGAATGGCTTTAGAAATTCTCCTTACTGATTTTGCTCTTTCCTAAAGCACTTGTATGGTAGTATTTTATTAGTATTTCTTAAAGTTGCCCCCTCACCTATGGGCAATTTCTTAATCCGCAACTGGAAGATACTAATCATATTATTAAGGTTGAGAGTAATTCACGCTAACTTAATTAGAAAACAATACCTTCATGTTTAATATATATATATTATATGCATATATTTATTATAAACATAAAAATATATAATTTAGATAAGGCCTTGCCCCCTTCCCCTATGGAGTGAGGACTCAAAAATAATTATTTCAATTTCCCGAACCCTTCATTCATCAGGATTTCTATGGTAATGAAATTTCGTTTATTTGGTTTTGCAAAATTGGTTTTTGTTAATTGTTGACGAAGACGATGATGACAACATCTGAACTTTAAAAAACCAACAAAATTAATATTTTAAATATAGTCGATTCGCTAGCACATTCTTACCACCTTATCTTAATATAATTAGAAAATAAATTTAGCACAATCAGTTATTTCGGTAATTAAATCAAATAAGGTTTTTGTAAATAATCCATTGAAAAAGAAAACAAAAAAGCTGCAGGAGAGATATACAGGGAGAGGCTTTAGAAAAAATCATTCCACTGAATCTCTACATTTGGCATTTATAAACGAAATTATAAATAATCTTGAAAAAAAAGGAAAACCTTTGCTCTTTTTTTGGACATGACGAGGGCATTTGATTCTGTAAGTTTCGTTAAACTTTTGTCTAAACTGAAAATATATGGATTTTCTAAGAACTCTCTTACTTTGATAAACTCATACTTATATGGAAGAATGCAGTATGTCTCTTTGAACGAGTCTATCTCAAGTTAAAGAACTATTCCTTGTGGTTTACCTCAAGGCTCATTGTTGGGGCCATTATTTTTTAAAATTTTTGTAAACGACATTTCTAAGAGCAATAAAAATTTAAAATTTTTCATTTATGAAGACGATGTTACCTTGGTATTTTCCTCAAAAGTCATATCCTTTGATTTTCATAACGAAGAAGTTGTACATAATCTTCAGTACGTGTATAAATGGTGTTCACTGAATGATTTAACAATAAATAAAAGTAAAACAAAGGGTATTTATTTTGGTAAATCCAATTATATAAAGAGTCAAATATCCAAAAAACTCGAAATTGAATTTGTCTCTAAATTTAATTTTCTTGGTGTAATTTTCAACGAAAAACTAAATTGGAATGATCACATTGATCATCTTTCTTCTAAACTTTCCTCAATATTTGGTATGCTGAAAGCTTGTAAAAACTTTCTTGGAAAAGAAATACTCTTACTTTTGTATAAAAGTTTTTTTTTACCTTATTTGAATTATAATATTTTAATTTGGGGCCACGCCAATTTAAACAAACTTTATGTAATTCAAAAAAAAGTTTTGAAAATGATTTTCAATTTAAACGTTAGACATCCGTCTGATAAACTTTTTACTGATGCTAAGTTATTGAAAGTAAAAGATATATATGAACTAAAATTATGTGTTTTTTGTTTCAAATTAATTTGTAATTTGATTCCAACAAGTTTGACAGATCGCTTAACTCCAAACTCAAAGTCTCATGATCTAAGATCAAATGGAAATCTATATCTACCCCAGTACAGTAGAAAATCTTCGAAACAGTCTTTCGTATGGAAAATTTCAAAATTTTGGAACTGTAACAAAAATAGTTTACTTTTGGTGGAGTCTTTTAAACAACTAAAGATTGAATATAAAACCTTCTTACTTGATAATTATATAACTATATAGCTTTATTTTGTACGTACGTTATATGTTGAGTAAATTCATGTTTCAATTATCTGTATAAATAGATTTATTTATGTTTCAAATATCGGTTTATATTGATTTATTTGTTTGTGTGTGTTTAACTCACTGTTTTTATATATATATATATATATATTTTGCTAATATGTTTTCTACCTAATTGTGTTTATAAAATTTCCATTATTGTTTATTATTCTCAAATTTTTGGTGGTTTATCTCTTCAAGCGGGCTTGATATGCCTTTTGAGAAAACCTTCGAATTTTCTTTTCTTCTTTTTTTTTAAGTTTGTTGAATAAATTTCTCTCTCTCTCTCATATAAATTGATTAATTTCCTGACCCTAAGAAGGACGCCTCTCACGCCCCTTGAAAAGATGTGTTGCACCCCCGGAGGGTGGAAGCACCCCTGGTTGGAAACCTCTGCTCTAAAGTGAAATTACATTTAATTTGTCAATTTAGATGAATCTTAGAACATATCAATTGTCTCCATTTTAAAGATAAAAAGAACATAGAATAAAGAGATTTAAGCACTAAGATCGTAATCGCTTTTTGATTTAGCCCTCCTAAATTTTTTTCTGGTAATGGGCTGGAATTAATATATGGAATTATATTACCTTAAAAATGAGATTTTTTCCTAAATTAAAGTCATTTAAAATAAGTTAAAAATTTTTTTAATGGAATGTTAGTATCTTATTAGTATACGGCCGTACATATATATAATGTAAATATATGCCCGCTTACATATTTGTATTTGTTCCGGGGGAGGTTTTTTTCTATTGTTTGGTTTTTTTTCTTTTTTTAAATTTAAATGTTTTAGAAACTTCATCTATCTCCTTTCGATTTCTACTCGTTGTTTCAACTTTTGTATTTTAAAGAATTTCCCGTAAATACTATAGTACACGTTTCTGAGTCTTTCACACCTTTACGTCTAATTTATGTTATATCATTCAGATCCTTTTTTTCAAATACGGAGTTTTACAAAAAGATCTCTCCTTTAACTTGAATATATTAAGATTTTGTGTTGCCTTGTTGATCTCCAGCTCTGCTACCTTTCAAATCCTTCCATTGCTGAACTGGTTAGTTATATTGTTTATCAATCTGGTGTTTGTTCCTCGCAAATCCTACCTTCATACCTCTAGTGATACTCAATTAATTAATGAACAGATTGCAAATTATGTTGCTTCTTTGTTCTATATAAATAAATAAATAAATAATAATAATTGAGAAAATTCTGCTCCTCCTCCCATAAAAATCCCTGGAAAGGGATTAATTCCGTCCGCCAAAACAGCAAACTCTCCTGTCAAATTGATCAAGTTCTGCCGCCCCAACAACCCAACCATTCATTTAATCAACTCATACTTTCTTTCAACTATTTTCCCTCAAGATTCTTAAGTATACGAAAACGCTTTCAACGATCCAATAAGCAAACACGTCTTCTACTTATAAATAAAAATCTCCTCCAGTCAATCAATCTGAGTTAACATCACCTATAAACAATCTAAATTCTAAATCAGCTTCAGAGAATGACATTATAACACCAACACTTATGATAAAATCCTTCCCTTTATATTCACAACTTCCTTTTACATTTATATACAAATTGACTGAAATTCTCCTTCTTTTCATCAATCTTGGAAATACGTAGGCTAATTTTACTCGCAAAATCAAAAAAAATTAAACCTCATACCCAACTGTCACCCAATCATTATCCTCCATACTTTATGGAGTATATTAGAAATTTTTTTACCTAAAAGGCTTCTTTTCCACATCAATCCATTAAACTATATTAACCCTCTCCAATTGGACCCAGAATCCGCTCTGTTCTGTCTTTTCTCTTACCTTGAAACAAAACTTTCATGCAATTTAACATAATCCCGCTTTATTCTTGACATCCAAACGCCTTTAATTTAGCATGGCACACCATAATCATTTTTAACATGATCAAAAATAATACCCCAATTAACTCATAAAATTTATTTAAAATTACCTTTCAATTCGCTCTCACAGTTGCCATTCTTTTTCTGTAACTTTCCATAGAAGAAGATATCTGCTTCTCTGACATCCTCTGGCTAATTCTTATAAACCCCCTCTTAGATATATTAAACAACAATCCAGATTTCTTTCAATGTTATTCGGAAAGTCTAACCTTTATCATCACCTCAAACTCTAAGAAAACATCTTGAATACCAACTCACTCTTAAACTTCTTCATTTTTGTAGATTTAAAAGTCCTTATATTCCTTTATTAACATCGAGCAATACTTTCGTCCAACAAGCTTCCTCAGTGAAATATCTAGGTCTTAATTTCCAATCAAATCTCAAATTGTCAACCCATTTCAAATACTTATACAATGAATTATTTTCCATTCTGTTCTCTCTTAGTCAAATTATAGCTTATAAATGAAATCTGAGCATTCAACACTCTTCATTTATTTACAAGTCAATCATTCTATCTACTTTTGAATATGGTATTCTTTGGTTTATCTTTAAAATATTCATTGCTAACTCAAGAAACGCAAATAGATCTTCACATACTTTGCAATCTTCAAAGGCTTTCCCCTTTTCAATTTTACTCAAAGATATCTGCCATCAATATGTCCTTTCTCATATACAGTAATGAATGCTCCTTTTCCCTTGAAACTTGTACACACACACACCCTACCTAAGACAAAAAGCCATCCAATGTTCACTTTCTTCTTTTCTCCAAATTATAAATAACAGAAATCGAATTCTTTACATTTGGCAAATGAAATTATTTCCACCATTACCACTAATCAGATGGCTGTTCAGAAACTGCCTCTGTAACTCCTACTTCTACCGCATCAAAAAATCACAAATTTTTCTTTGTAGATTTAACTGTAACCAATTCGAAACACCCCATCATCTTCTACTTTCTTGCTCGCATTATGGCCAAGCAAGATTTTTCAATAGTTAATTTTCTGATTCTATTTTGATTTGATTTAAATAAATAAATATAAAATTAGGATGTTTTTTAAACATTATTTAGACTTCTCAATCTAAGCCATTATAATTTATGTTACAAAATGTTTAAAACTTTTTCCTTTTTTATTTAAATATTTTATCACCTTCTTTTTAGAAATGAGTTCTTACTTCCATGATTTGAATATATATTTTGTTATCAAATGTTAACTATAACATATTTTTATTTGTAAAATTATGAATTTATCCTATCTTATAAATCACTTGAAAATATCCTTTCTGATAATCGCTATATTCATTATACTTATGATTTTCTCAGTATTTATATTTTGCTATTTCAAAAAGTAAGTTTTCAAATCATATAAAATTTATTTTTAATATTTTTTGTGCTGTGTTCGATTTAACTTTATTCTCCTTTTTTTCAAAGGAATTCGGTATAAATGTTCCTTTGAATTTTAATATTTTATTTGATACAAGAGATGCACTACCAAAACTATCTCCACCATTGTGAATGTTTTTTGGAAACAGTCAAAATATTACTTATAATTTAGGGTAAAGAACATTTTGAAAGGATTATTTTCTGATCAATCCATGAGAAAGCTAGTTTCTGGGTAGTAAAGTATATTAAATGAAAAATATAAATATTTTTTCAGGAGAGAAGTTTGCGTTTTGGCATATAACCCACAAGTAAGTCTTAGGCTTTACTTTAACTTCCAAAATATGAGATATCAATCTGTTAACATGAATAAGGAACCTGATAATGATGCGAAATAGGATTCCTAGATGGAATCAAATTCTGAATTTAAATACTCCGAGTTAAGATCGGATAATTTCCCTCCGACCGAAATGCTGCGGCCATTGTTATACAGATGATCATATTTGATGATGTACATAAGGAGTAATTCTTGAAGAGTTCAAATATTGTCTAAATGTTGTTGCAATATTTTAGGAGATGATGTTTAGATTAAAAATTCTCGTAAAAAATATCAAAGAAAAAATTTTCATTAAACCATTTTATCTACTTATTCTATTTTTTCTTATTTTCATTATAAATTTATTTATTATATAATTAAAAAATAACTATTTCAAACTTTACAACTTATTCTTAGCCCAAAATTTCTAACATTATTTACCTTCCCTGTATCTATTTTTATAATATCCTAAGGATCTAAAGAACTTTCACAAACCAGGCTTTTCTTAAGGCTTCATCTACGAAAAATGACTTTACATTACCACCGATTCTTTTAAGTACATTAGAATTTTTGATACCCCAGTGTTGCCAGATCTACGGATTTTCGTAGGGAAAATTTTTTACGGACAGATTTTTTGTTCACTCGGATTTTGAAAAATAAAAAAATTTAATTTTTTTTAAATTTCTGATTCAATTAATTAGTTTCAGCATTATTGAAATTAGTAGGAAAGGGGAATAGCTTAAACTTAAATCCCCGAAACGATAACAATTTTGAAATCCTGAGTTTTCTCGAACTGGTTGAGAGAACCTTGCTAAGAGCCTGGGTCTACGGATTTTTTCGATGATTCTCGGGATATTTTCTTTGAATTTCTTTGATTTTTTTTTTATATTTCGTTAATAACGATAAGGAATTGAACTTTTTTGAAATTAAAGATAAAAATAACAACAATACATTTTTATTTGTTTTTAGATTGTGTTGAATTTGTTATATATATTTTCACATAAGATAAAATATATAAGGAATAAAGAGTATAAAATCTACTAATGAATTCTATACTTCTGCAGATAATAATAAACTTTTTTTGTGTTCTTTACTTCCAAATTTAATTCATTATTCGACTCAAGCTTTCATCATTTCAAAGTCAAAGTAACAAAAATCTAAGAAGGGAAATACACTTCTACAATCGACTACCATTTGGTCGAACCGCAAATACTGTTTTGTGATAATAAAAAAATTCGCAAAAATAGAATTTTCAAAAACACTAGTTCAACATTTGGTCAAAAATTTTAGACTAAATTGGTATAACTCGATTTTCAATACCTATGAAAGAACCTAACTCAAATAATTACTTTAAAAACTTCTTTTATATTAGCGTATTTATGTAGCATTTCAATGTTTGTTTCAAAATTTCTTTTTATTTATTTCTTGACTTTCTGGTAAATTTTTGTTTAATTTTAGAATTTTTTGTTAATTTTTTTCATTCGAACCCATTTCACCAAATTTTATGTGATATTTATAAATTTGAAAATTTCCAACACAATTATGTATTTGAATTTTACTTTTAAATATTTTTTTGTTATTTTCTCTAAATATTTGCACTTTTTTTCGAAAAAATTAACGAAAAGTAACGAAAATTTTTATTAACTTACAATAACGAAAAATCACCAAAAAATTTCCCAATTAGACGATAATGGTTATTTTTAGTAGTAACGATCCCAAGTCTAGTACATACAACACAAATAATTTTCATATAAAGAAGCTGTAACTGATTTTAATAAGAATTTCTATTTCTATTTAAATTGCATACACATGGCACCAAATTTAGGGTGAAACAAATATGCAAGTAAAATTGAGAAATGTCATTTATATGCGTAAAAGAACATTTTAGGCGATGCTCCTAAAACCGATGTACACGGGGATACAAATCTTTGGCGAGATTCGGCCATTACCGATTCTTACCGAAAGCACTGGTCCTGAATTTTTTGTTTGATTTGTGTTAAGAATTGTTCCAAGGTAAAACTTGCAAAAGAAGAGAGAGTCCAACATATAATAATGATTAATGCTTTGGGCACCACAATTTTGAATTCGTATCGTCTACTTTCCTCTTCAATCGAATTTTATATATTTTAAATATACGATTATTATTTCTTCGTATACAGTTACCATGCTGAACCCTAACCCGTTAACGACCACAATAATCAGACGATATCTAATGTAAAGCAGAAGATTTGTATTAAAGAGCATTGATAAACGCAGACGATTTTATTTTTGTAAAGTCGACTCTGGCCGTTATCGGGTTAGGGGTCGTTCACAATTGACGTCAACTTTTTTTTGATAAATTTCAACCCCCCCCCCCCCCCCCCCCTCATGTCAACTTTTAGATATATCATCACTTAACAAAATCGACTTATGTCAACTTTGGATCCCCCCCCCCCCTCCACTTTTAGTTGACGTCAATTGTGAACGACCCCTTAAAGTATTTTAAAAAAGATCTAAGATCGTTTACACTCTACAGCAGCGTTTTTCAAACTGTGGGTCCTGACCCTTCAGTGGGTCGCGTGAAAAATAAAATGGGTCATGGCAAAAAAGAAAGGACATATAAATAGTCGATGCTGAATAAATGAACCTAGTGAACAGAGTTTGTCTTATTACACCTAAGCATTATGGGTCGCGATGCAAACCGTGGTTCTTGCTATGGGTCGCAGTAAAAAAGTTTGAAAAAGGCTGCTTTACAGGATTCCAAATATTCCAGAAATTCTATATTAAAAAGTCTCTAATCAGAGTTTCACTAAGCATAGAATGTGGGAAATGAATTTCCAATGAGCAATAAAGCTTCACTAAAGAACTGAAAAAGAGAATACTGATTATATCTATTGTACATAGAAAATGGCGTATTGATAAACGGAGAAAAAATGAGCTCTTTTATACAAGAGAGGTCTTATTGAGATGTTCGATTACACGTTGTCTCTCTAGTCAAGAATTAGAGGATTATGTAGCATCTCTAACCCTTTGAGGAAACTTTGAGGTCTTATTGAGATGTTCGATTACACGTTGTCTCTTTAGTCAAGAATTAGAGGATTATGTAGCATCTCTAACCCTTTGAGGAAACTTTGAGTTGAAAAAGAAAACTTACAAATTGTGCTGGTCAAAGTCTTGATTATGATAACATTTTAACAAGCTATCTACATTTCACATTCCTAAAGTTTGATCTTTGTTTTATATGATAAAATATTTTTACTATAATTATATCAATAAATATTATCTGATGAGGCGTCACATTTATTTACACATAAACAATCACTTTTTACAAAAAAAATCAGTATTACATTTTCGCTTCACTTCTTTTTGTGTATAACGCAAAATGTTCTTCAGTTGCATCAGTTTATAACTGAATCGATTTCTTGCGTTTCTAGCCAGTGCAAACTTTGTTTTAGCATAGAGCAGACATCACTAGCTTTAACTGTTGGTTTTTGCTGTGGAGGAGAGTTGTCTGTTGAGTCATCGGTCTCGGTTGTTGGCTCCAAAAGCTCTTTGTCTGTCTGGAATAAAACCCCCCCCCTCCCCCCCTCTCTTCTCAGTTCTCTCCCATCACCCCCCAGGGCACCTCTTTTAAGGGGGGGGAGTTTGGGCCGTGTTTTTTTCACCCCTTTTTTAATAAAAATTAAAAAAGCCTTCCAGGCCGCCACCAACATGTTGGTTGAGCGCAGGACTCAAGATTTTGTTCCAGGAGTTGGTGATTATTGTTTCTGGTCACGTTATGCCATGCTTTGGCGGATATGCAAAACACATCTTTAAGAGAGACTTGTTTCAGAAATGGAATGACTTGAAGATTTGAATCGAGAATATCAAGAACAAGTTGTTTGCGATAGCCCTTTTTGAACGCTGAAATGATGCCGTTACCACAGCACTGGATGAGGCTGGTGGTATTTTTTGGTAAGTACAATACAGTAGTGATCTCACCTTCTGCAGTCGTCAGTGGATGGGTTGGGCATTTGTCAAGCAAGGAGACAGCTTTTTTAGGAAGATTTTTAGAGCCTCAGTAAGCTTTAGTAGACCGAACGAAGCTGTTTTCAAACCATTCCTCAAAGAATGCAGAAGTTATCCAAGCGTTTTTGGAAGATTTATATTGGATTGGCATAGAGTTCATGTTGACACGATGGAAACATCTGGGTTAGGCAAATTTTTCAATGTCGAGGCTTGAGTTTGTGTTCACAAGTCTGTTTGCAGCAGAGAAGAAAAGTACATCTCTCTTTGATAGTCTTATAGCTAGATGAACGGTCTTTGTCTCATTTGAGAGCGTATGTAGAGTTAGGCATTTTGCGATAGAACAGGGCCGTCTCATCTGCGTTATACACTTGATCAGGGCACATGTTTTTATTAGTTGTATAAGCTTTAAATTTGGATCGAAAGTCACAAGCTGCTGAAAAGTGTGCAGATTTAGATTCCCCGTCTCAGAAAGCGCTGAAGCCAACCCTTAGTGACTGTGCAAGAACTAAAGTTGTTTGAAGGCAGCACGAATGGCTTTGTTTTTCTACTTGCCCACAAATGAACTGCCCTTGTAATGGTATACTAGCACTGATTTTCTGCACAAACCATTTCTACATGGCTTTGTCAAGATCAGGATCAACAGCTACGCGGACCCTCTTATGTCGCAATCCCTCACTCTGGTCTACCTCGTGCAGAAAGTTTTGTAACGTGGTCTCTTCTTTCAGCCAGCCCCGCTGAGTACATTCTCGGATTGCAGACTCACGTGATATTTTGGCTTGTGATTCACCATTGCGTACTCACTTGATCGATTAGACCAAACTTGTAATCAACTATAAAAAAAAACTGTAATCTAATTGCGAGATGAGATGAGTTTATAATTTGATTGCAGATAAAATAAGTGTTGGTGCAATTTACGCCAGAAATATCTCACATCACATTGTAATGAAACTGCGGCTGTTTTGCACGTTTGATGATGCACTGCTTTTTCACGTTCGTCATACGCTGTTATTCACACAGTGATGATCACTCGGATCCGAGATTCAAAAGTAAATTTTTCACAAATTTTGAAACAACAAATAAAATAAAAACTTTTCTTTTGAATTTATATGATGAGGGTAAAAAGCTGTAAAAAAAGAAAAGTACTATTGAAGTTTATATCCCTTTGAATGATGCTATGGACTCTATTCTAAACTCTAGTAGCGTGAAGAAGAATATGAGAAAGAAAATGAAGATAATGAAGCTTTTAATGAAGACATAACGAAGTATTAAAAAGAATTACTAGCACGGCTACTCAAAGCTTAGATTGGTGGAAAACTAAAAAAGAAGAATTTCCATTTTTATCAAAAATTTCATGTCATTGCCTTACCTGTCCTCCTAGCACTGTTTAAAGCGAGCAGCTCTTTTTAGCAGCGCCAGAAATATTTATACTGACAAAAGAAAGACATTACTACTGGGAAAAAGTAGAAAAACTGTTATTAAAAAAATTTACCGGTAATTAATTATGATTATTTTAAATAGCATTTTTATAATTATTCTGATTTAGGTTTTTTTACATTGGTGGATTAAAAAAACAGTAAAAAAGGATTAAAATAGTAAGATAGTGTAAAATATAAAACATAATTTTTTAAAATATTTTATATCCGCATAAAAATTTATTTTGGATATCGGCATTCTCTAGGACAGGGTTTTCCAACCTTTTTGTTGGTGTGTAGTAGCACTTATGGACTTATTCTGTAGGTACGTACCACCTAACTTTAATGATTAGTTTTTGACCTTAAAAGAACTATACCCAAAGGTTAGCAGACACAATAACATACAAATATAATACAAGTAAACGAAACCGCAATTAAAAAATATACAAAATTTAACTTAATTTATTTGCACATGTGCATAACCATAAACAAGCAAAATATTTAACTTATCGACCAATAAGTAGCCGTAAGTCAATGCGATGGCTGGAGTTGCTTTTCTTCAACTAGTTTTGCAAGCCGTGGATGTATTATGCTCACACAACATCGGAAATTGTGTTCTGGGTTTACGAAACGATTTCTTGTCTTCGACTTGATTGTAAGAAAGGTAGAAAACTCTTGTTCGCATTCCCATGCCGTTGGAAATATGAGAAGCTGAGAAATTGCTTTTCATTAGTGACGGATAGGAGGGACTTACATTTGACCAGAAGTTGGCCAATTTATGATTTTCACCTTCGTGGCACTGCAAATCGATGAGTTCTTCTTGTTCACCGGTTCCCACTGTGAGATCACCAGTGTTAATAGTAGTGCATGTTTGTGCATCACCATCATTGAAGAAGTACTGCCTGATTTCATCTTTCAACAGAAGGAGATCTTTGGTGATCTCTTGACCAAATGCAATACTAGGCTCCCCTCCCTAAGTGACGCCACATTCCAAACGGTCTGTTCTCAATCCACAAAGGATCTTCTGAATCTGAACTTCGTGATCTTTTGTTTGAAAAAAACTAAAGCAGCTCCTTTCTCAGCAGACAGACACCTCATTTTGAGCCCTGTACTTCCGTAATGACTGGTTCAGGCTTTTATTTCTTCACCACAAAATGTGCAATTTCATAGGAGGCTGTCACAATACCAACCGACTGCTCATATTTGTTCCCCGTTTTGTCTAGTCGATTTTCTCAAGTCGCTTAAAATAATTAGGATCGCGGTCTTTCTAGTCTGGATGATTAGTTTGGAGATGGCGTTGTAAAAGGCTTCATTGATGCATTTGATAATGTCTTCATACACACAACACACAGATTCTTCCCTATTCTTCAATTCATAGAACCAAAATTAATGTATTGATCGCTATACTGTCGTTTGGGCATCTTGATTTGGCGCTATAATAATCTGAAATAAAACTAAAAGTTGCTTTTTAATATATTGAATATATATAATAATTTACATAATAATCGATAAAAATAAACAATCACGAAGATGGCAAGTTAATAATTAATCACAGCACTGTACCTACTAAGTCAACAGAATGTGTGTGCATGCTACATTATACGCATATGCACATATTTACAAGTATTAAAGAACTTTAGCCAAATTCACATTACACTACATTTCTCTCTGTGGGAATTTCTGTGAAAACAAGTACTTTTTTTGAATTTTTGAAAAACATCTCGCGTACCAATTGGAAGGCTTTCGTGTACCACAGGTTGGGAACCCCTGCTAGCATATTTGAAAGAGTTAAATTGCGTTATATCGAATGATTTAAATAACTGTTCAAATTTTTGATTGAATTTTTTTTAATTTTACAAGTCATCATTTTTCAGCGTCTTCAATTTGCTATAAAACTGATCAGAAATTATAAATATTTTTCTTATTTTCAAAAAAAATTCTCCCCTATCTTTTAACCATTGGCACAAAAATCATTAAAATGGACCGTGCTTCCATCGTAATGAATATTTTTGTGAATTTTTTTTATAAAATCACATTTTGAAGCATTTTCGTATACATTTTGATCTAGATAAAAAAATTTCTAAAAAACACCTTAGTGTGTATAGATAGAGAGAGTGCTTGAAGAAGCTTCTATTCCCTTGAACGTTTTTGCTTTGCGTGCACCATAGCTCCTTTAGATCCAAAGTACAAAGAAAGAAAGAAATTTTAGTTTTTTTCAATGTAAGACTGAGCTTGTTTCGTTCGGTTCCTTATTTCAGCGGTCTTCTTCTAGTCCATAACTATTATGGTCATGGGCGCTAGTGGGGCCAAATTTTATTTTGCCAATTCTTTGAAAAAGTTTGAAAATATTTTCTTATTGTGAGTGTGCTTAGAAAGTGATGTAGCAGTTATTTTGTACGATACATATTATAAGTACAAAGTGATGCTTAATTGTTCACGGTTGTGCTTTCCTGTGCTGTGTGTGTGTGTGTATGCAATGCAAATTCTTAGTTCGTTGTGTGTAATCAGGATCAGTTGAATTTGAACTCAGAACGTTGTTATGCCTTTTCTCTCCTGTTTTCGCTATATCCCCCGTTCTACGAAAAAATGCCTTTGTCACGCAATCATCATACGCTATTTATCATTCGAACAATGATCATGATAATGCTGCTTGCTATCCCAAGCAGTGCACCATATCCTTTTATCTATAATGCCTTTAGTACATCACGCAATCACTTATAATTATCCTTCTGGAACATCAATTTTTGCTTGGAAAGTTGTAGTTAATCAATAAAATTCATTACGTAAGCGTGTGCAAAATTCATTTTTAACCCTCCTTCACTCTTCCTCAACCAAAAAGTACTTCTTTAGAAAAGAATAGAAGAATTATGAATTCGGAACGGCAACCCAATCCTTTCAGGACCATTTGTGTGCCTCCAGTTTCCCAACAAATGAAAAGCGTCTACTTTTAATATATTCAATTTAATTTAAAAAAAAAGAGATGATTAGTCTTCTAATTTCTGGTTTTTAATTTGTCTCGGCGAATAAAATATGTAGGTTAAGCATTTGAGGACAGTTTTACAACAGTTCAATGTTGCCAAATGCTACGAATTTTCTCAAAATTTACTACTTTTTTAAATTCCGTGCTTGTAAATTTTAATTTTGTAATTACTCTCCTTTGAGGGCGAGTGGGACACCAGTGTCCCAAGAAATGAAAATTGTCTGCTTTGAATATATAAAATTCCATTGAAAAAGAAAGCAGACGAATCGTCTTCAAAGGATTAAAGTTTATAAGATTATGATTTTTTTTTGTCTGAAAACTATTTGATTATTTAATTTTTTGTTTCATAATCCCATTTAAAGATTCTATATTTTTCTGATTAGATATAGTGTATTTAGTTGTTGTTTTAACCCTTTGAGGATTAGTGTGACACCGGTGTACCAAGAAATAATAATCGTCTGCTTACAACATACCAAATTCAATTGAAATAAAAGCAGACGATTATTCTCCAAAATTCTAGTCCTCAAAGGGTCAAGCGAGACTTTGCTTAAACATCTAGTTTTATAACAAGCAAATTTTTCCAACTTTTTCATAAATAATTTGCTACCTTAGAACAGGAGTTTCTCACAACTTTGAACCCGTGTCCTAAGAAATAAAATCGTCTGCTTTAAACCTATAAAATTCCATTGAAAAAGAATTCAGATTAGCATTCAAAATTCTGGTCCTGATAGGGTTAAGAGACAACACAAAAGCATCTCCTTTAAATATATAAAACTCTATTGAGAAATAAAGCAGACGATTAAAAGACAAAATAAAATCTACTTTAGAATAAAACTCTATTGAAAAAGAAAGCAGATTAATTAGTCTTCAAAATTCGCGTCCTCAAAGGGGTAAGATATACCTAAATCAAAGAAATAAATCATCTGCTTTAACCCATTAAGTCCCAATGCTCCCATTTGAGAACATAAGTAATTTCATCTTCGTCTGCTTTTTTCAATGACTTTGAATATAAATCGTCTGCGTTTTTTAGATATTGTCTGATTTCTATGGTACTTAATGGGTTTTAAATATATAAAAAATTTCATTGAAAAATAAAGCAGAAGATTAAGAGACATTAAATAATATCGCCTGCTTTAAATATATAAAACTCTATTGAAAAAGAAAGTAGATGATTAGTATTCAAAATTATGGTCCTCATAGGAGATTGGAAAATAAGAATGAAAATTTATTTCATTATGATCCGATCAATTTATGATGATGAGATTGTAAGTCAAAACGTTTCAACTTTAGTTTTTTATATCCGAAAAAATTTAATCAGTGACGTAGCCAGAAATTTAAAGATCTTAGCCACCAATCCCCAAATTGGGGATAAGGTGTAGACAAAATAAGAAGAAGAAGTAGCCAGAAATTTGAATCAAGAGATAAGGCATAAAAAATGTTGGTTCTGTTCTAGCACTCTGATATCAAGTAAATTTTTACTTAAAAATATAGTTAGAAAAAATCATATCCATTATTTTATTTATAAAGAAAGATTTCTGATATCAAGTAAATTTTTACTTAAAAAATGATCATATAGTTAGAAAAAATCATATCCATTATTTATTTATAAAGAAAGACGTGTGATGCGAATTTGAGGAGTCTTAACTTACTTTGCTTGGTATAAATCTTATTTTATAGCTAACTTCAATCACACAAAACCAAACTGAAAGTATGGCATATTTAAACACTAGAATAAGAAAATATTTGTAATTTTATAACGGGAATGAACACAGAAGATTTACACAGGTTCAAGAGTTCGTATTTGTGATTCGTTCGGGGGACCTTGATTTTTGAAAAAAAAATTTCCCACTACACTAAAAAGATTCCCCAACTCTGAGATAGAGTAATGAAGATCGGTTATATAATAATAACATCGTTTTATCTCATTACACTTAGATATTTACTTTTTTTTTGTGTTTTTTTTCAAACTCTTAATTTTGAAGCAAGATTAAATGATAATTGCTTCCCCGAAAACAGAGAAATAATCATTTTGTCGTGAATTTCCTAGAAAATAAAAAAAACAAAAATTTAGGAACACCAGCCTTCTGGCAACTTCATATAAAGAATTCCTTATTTTTGCAGTACCTTTTTCTTTTCCTAGACTGCAAAAAAATGTTCGCGTTGAGCACGGCTACACATTTTCTGTGTACAAGCCCGCAAGGCCTAGTCTAAAAGAATCCTGTTCAATTTGTCTGGAAGATTTTCGGCCTTTCGAAAAAGTCGTTGTTTCTCGGTGTCAACACACATTCCATAGCAGGTATGCTACCTTTAGATTCATAGCGCCTCTTTTTCCATATATTCGTATTATGTCGGAATAACGAGCATGTGCATACGTCTATCATATCAAGTTTTCGAAGAATATTCATGAAAATATTTTATTTCCTTATAAAAAACAAATGTGTTTATTAAAAAAACGGAATAATTTTAGGATACTTCGAAAATGAATTTACACAATTACCTCATACGCTTCTACATATGACTATTCTCAGTTTACACACATGGAAAAGCAAAATGTGTAGAAATTTTTGCTAATATTTTCCTACACTGATATGTTTAAGTTGAAAAGTAAAGGCTTTTGCACATGAGTAAATGAGTTGTGAATGCTACTTTGCAAAAAAAAAGCATTCCTGAAAACCGATTCAAGTTTTGTCCTCCTTGACAATTCTTATTTTTCCGTTGCATATTTATTATGTCTATGTTATAGGCCTTCGCATTCCATACCCCCGTATCTATCAATATTTTTAGGCAGTCAGAAGCGTAGCGAGCTTTTATTGTCTGATGGGCCCTCTGTCTTCAACCTACAATCAAGTTGCCAACCAAAATGGTTTCAGTGTAAAGACATCTACTACGTTCGGTTTGCAATGATGATTGAATACAAGAGAACTGTCGACTTTCCATGTCAACTTAAGCAGTATGTATGCTGAGAAATGCAGCACTTAAGATTGAATTGTAGCAACAAATGTGCTTCCAATTCATCAGTATATAAAGCCTCAAAATTTTCAAAGTTCGGGTTTGAGCACACAAAGTTGAACTGATGAGGATTCAATGGCTGAAACCGTTCTTTCAACGAGTGTTCGGTTAGTGATGTGGACAGAATAGCTATACTTCAAAAATATGCTTTGGTTAGAGAGTGGATGAAGTCGTAGATTTTTTTGTGTAAAAATGGTTTAATTTTTGTATAAGTGTCCCTTCTTCGGTCCAAGTCGGAAGCGAAGAGTTGGTATTGAATTTGCTAAGTTTTTAAGTATTTTGGGTCGAAGTTGGATATTTTCCCTTCGTATCCTCAACCCTGCTTTTTACACATATGTTTTGAAAGTGAAATATTTTTCAAACTAAAGGAACTATTGCCTGAAAACTCCGAAAATTCAGTCTTTTCTTGACAGCAAAAAACCGTCAGAAAAAATCTTTGTGTAAAATAAGCTTTTGGAAAAATGTCCTCACGTAAAATTATGAACATTTTACATACCTCATGCTCGTCTTGCACCTGTCTAATTTGTGTATTAGATATAGGCCTTTCTTAAATTCCTTTATTCCTGGCTCAATTCTTATTTAGCTTTATTTTTCCATTTCTGAAGAAGAAGAAGAAGATAAAGAAGATGAAGAAGAAGGCTTTTCAATGGAAAGAATTTTATTCATCATTAATGAATTTTAAATAATTTAAAAATTATAACAATTATAATATAGATTTGTGTAATTGTGTGTGTGTGTGTGTGCAGTGCATCTGTCTTCTTTCATGCGTAGCCAAGATAATTAAAGTAGTGCTTCATTGATTTTAGTTCTTCAAGCAAGATATCTTTGCTTACCTTCTCCCTCCCTGGCATTTATTTTGCCCCCCCCCCCCTCCTTAAACTCCCTTAAAATATATCTTTACACTTTTTTATCATCCTGACCCCATTAAAATCAGCTTTGCCCCATGTACTTGGAGTCTGGCCACGAAGTTGTTTCATACCCAAAAGTTAAAAAAACCAAACCTCCAAAACTTGGTAGGAAATATCCTGTATAAGAATCATGGAGGAGTCTTCTCATTTGACCTTTGTACATTCCCGGCAGTTGTTTCCATGTGTAGCGAGAAAAGTTATGGGCGGATCCAGTATATCTGCACCCAGAGATAGCAGCCTTATAAAAAATTTCTAAAGAAGGATTAGTTATGGCTAGAACCTTTTCGGGCACAATGGGTCACTAGTAGGATTAACAGATGTCGCGGTTTCGTCGTCGGTTTACAATGGAAGCATGGCGGATTTAAAAGAATCCTATTTTCATTCACTAATCTTATATGTCAAAAAATGAGATTCCAAAAAAATTTTCTAACTGTGATTGTTTATTTCTTACTTTTACTATAAAAACTTATTTTTTCTGGGAGCATGTAGAATCGGTTATATTTTATTGTTATTTTTTTAATTTGTGAAAACAATTCAGTTTCGATGTATTCTTTTTAATCTAACTTTTGACTTCGTTTTTACCACATTTCAGCCCAATTTTAGGGTGCGCCAGACGAATGGGGTATAATCCGCCTATATTTAATAATATTATAATAGATTGGCTATAATTATATTAGATAATGCTTATTTTTGCTAGTTAGAGAGTTACTTATTAATTTGTAATTAGTTAACTTCAATAAACCAGGAGTGAGATTACCACATATCGAATGCTTTATGGGTCAAATTATATGGAACGATATTTACCATATGCGAGAACGGAGTCCGTCTTTATTCTCCACCTATTCTAAAATCAGAGGACACTCTCCCACTCTTCAATATTTTTTTAAATCTTAAGGTGCTTAGAGCGATGGCTAGAGATAAAAAATGCGTGTCCCATATGTTTGGCGGAAGTTCGAAAAATATGCAAAAAGTCATGCAGCTTTACCCACTTCAGTCATCAATGGCCAATCTTTGTTATTTGATTGTTCTTCACAACTTCCCGTTTCCACTCAATCTCAATCCCTGCATCACAAAATCTTCCCTCCTCCATCTCAGAAAGTTGGCGTCTGTTTTACTCCTGGATGCACCCTCCAGACTCTTCACACACCCCCTCCGAATGTGCAATTATTTTTTATCTCAATTTGTTTTATCCTTTAAATCAAAATTTCAAAATGAAATATATTTATATAATCGTATACTGGCAGTTTCGCACATTATTCAATAGAAAAAAGAGGTGGCAAAGTTTGTGTGCAATATTTCTTGGTTCCAGTTCTCTTGCTCACTCCATCATCGTCGGATCTGGATGAATATGCTTATCCCATTTCTTGAATATAGCATAATAATTATTTACACAGAATATGCAATTTCGAAAAAAACCAACCTCTAGTATTATTATTATCATCATTATTTAATTTTTTATCTTATTTTTGACATTTGTTTACACGAATAAAATTTATGTAGTCTTTGTTTCCTTTTTTGTTGTCTAGCCTTTAACACTTTGAGAAGCATTTTGACAGAAGTATCCGAAGAAATGCTGAGAATCTCCTTTAAATACAGTAAAACCTCTATAATTCGACCACTTTATAGACTGTCTAAAAATGGTCGATTTAACCCGTTTACGATCAGTATATTCAGACGATATCTAAAGCAGAAGATTTGTATTAAGAAACATTAATAAACGCAGACGATTTTATTTAAAATGTGTCACCTATAGGTGACGTTGGTTGTATTTGGATTAAAGAGGTGGTCCACTTATAGATGTTTGGTGCAAAAAAAATTTCAAAAATGTTATCATTACGTCTTAAAAAATCAGTATAAAAAATTTATTTGAAAAAATCAGTTATTTTTTTTGCTTCAATTTCGATTCTATTGCTTTTTGTTCCAACTTTTCTATCACGTTAAGTAAAGTAGAATAAATTTCGCTCTAATTTCTTTCTAAACAAAAAAGTTTTAATGCTTCACAGTATACTCTAAAGACTGTGTACAATATGTATTTGACATACAGAACTTTCAACTTCCTTTTCATTGTCATTATATGATATTTGAACGCTGCCACATTGAAGTAATTGTTCATTTTCTGATTCTTTCAAAACTTCTTCAAAAAATTCTTCTTCCCAATTTGTAGTGTAAACTTCGTTAGCAAGACTATCATCATCATCTATCTTTATGAACTCATCAGCTCTTCAATGCTGAAGGAAATTTTCCTCAGAACTTCCGCCTCTTCTAAAACTTCATCCACTGGAAAACCAGCCTTTCTGAAACATTTCAAATCTAAACTTGGATTGCAATTTTGGACTGAAAACTATATTCATTTAAAACAGATAAATTTGGCTAAATCAGAGACTAATTTTTTTCATCTATTTCATTAAAAATTCTACGTATAAACCTTTTTCCATAATTTTTTTTATTGAACAAATTATACCTTGATCTAAGGGCTGCAAAATAGAGGTGGTGTTCGCTGAAATAAACACTCGTTTAAAGCCAGCAGTACCTTATGGTGGATTTTTGCGGGTTGGCTGAAATTACACTGGTTTATCGCTACTGCTGCGAAAGTGTAACAAAATTCTACACTTTTCCCTGAGAGAGAGTATTTGCTTTTATGGGCATACTCTCTCTGTTTAAACAAAGCCTTGTTTTGAACTGATAGATTATACTCATATAAAGATAGTATAATCTAGGGGCTAACAACAATAACACTAGTCAAGTTATCAATAAACTTTGAGTGAGATGGAGCATTGTCCAAGAATAGTAAAATATTTCTCTCTTGTCTTTTCATTTTCTCGTTAAAAGAAAGTATCCATTCATCAAATATCTTATATGTCATCCATGCTTTTGAGTTGTGCTTCCACAGAACAGGTAAATTTTTCAATTTTAAGTTTCTAAAACAGTGTTGTTTTGCTGATTTACCAACACATACTGCAACTGTTAGTCTTTCTTTCATTTTTTTTTACCTCCAGTGCAATTATCTTCTTTAATAGTTGAGGATTTTTCTGGTAGAGCTCGATAGAACAAGCTAAACTTGTTTACAATATCTGATATTTTGTTTTTCCAATCTTCGACTGTTTTCAAATCAACATCACCTCGTTCTCCACATATTTTAGAAAAGCTGATATTGTGTCTTGAACGAAACGTTTCCAACCAACCATTAGATGCATGCTTTAAAATCTTTTAAGTTCAGATTACCTGCTATGAAGAAAGCCTTTTCTTGAAAGCCTCTTAGTTTCTGAAACCACAAGCAAACAGTTTGATCCACTTTTTGATTTAGTAATTATTTTTTTGTTGGAGTTGACATTTTCTTCCTACGACTTAAAATATTTTGAACAGTTGTTTTTCGAACATGAAAACTTTCAGCAAGCTCTCTCTCTGACTTTTACCTTCACTTGACTTGATTAACTTGATTTTTCAGACAATGTAATTTCCTTATGTTTGTGTGACATTTTAAACAATTTTTAAAAATTTCTTAAAATTTTATTTTTTGATCCCATTTTTCAGATATAAAATTAAAAAGAGTAGAAAACTTTTACTTATTACAATCATTGATTAACTCAGTGATTCTCAACTTTTTTTCTCTTATGGACGATTTTCGATAGGGGGAATTTTTTCTGGACCCTTTATTTTTTTTGCGACCAGTTTTATTTTTTAAGTCTTTTTATTTATCAAAAATATATCAATAAGTAAACCATTCTTAATCACTATTTCCTATTTCTTTACGCAAATAATCTTATAGTGTCTGTATTTTTAACTCGGCTTATCTATTAAAAAATAATTGAATTATATAAAATCAAATTACAAACTTTGCGGCTAAACTTGACAATTTTTAATAAGAACCCCTTGCAAAATTTGGTAGACCCTTAAAATTTGAAATATATTTATATGGACCCCTCTAAAATATTGTATACCTCGTGGGTTTCAACTTGGACCACGTTGAGAAACATTGAATTATGACAGATGGACGACAAACTCAATTTCTTTTGAAAGACCAAATAAGAAAAGTACTGCCTCATCTTTATTTTCCAAAATTTCAATCATCTTTTATACCAGACAAAAGAAGTTATAACACAACAAGGTTTTCATATAAAAGAGTCTGTATAATATCATTTTGCCCAAATTAAGATTAAGCAATCTTAATATTATTCGAATCTGTATAATCCGAATTTTTATTTGATCTTTTTTGAATATGTATATTTCCATTTTCATCCAATAGCACAAAATTTCGCATATTAGAAATATGCAGATGAATTTTATAGATGTCAATTATATCCTTTTGAAAATTTTTGCGGGTTATTCACAAAACCTATATAAAAGCAGAACATATATGCCGTTCGTTGATGGAATTCGTTCATCGCCGATTTTTAACGAAATCATGCTCCATCTTTGAGGACCATAATTTTGAAGACTAATACTCTGCTTTCCTTTTCAGTGGAATTTTGGAGTTGATTTTACTTTATACCTTTTATCAGCTTGAGGACCAGGATTTTGAAGACTGTCTTATTTTTCACTGGAATTTTATATATTTAAAACGGATAGTTTTATTTTATGTCTATCGTCTGCTTTATTTTCCAAATCTAAAGCAGAAGATCTTTTTTAATACAAATCGTCTGTCTTACATTAGATATCGTCAGAATATTCTGGTCGTTAACGGGTTAAGGGGATAGTTTTATTTTATATCTGACGTTTGCTATATTTTCCAATGGAGATTTATATATCTAAAGCAGACTTCATTTTATGCTTCTTTATAGTCTGCTTTATTTTCCGATGGAGTTTTATATATCTAAAGCAGACGATCTTTTTTAATACAAATCGTCTGCCTTACATTAGATATCGTCTGATTAATCTGGTCGTTAACGAGTTAAGGGGATAGTTTTATTTTATATCTGACGTTTGCTATATTTCCCGATGGAGATTTATATATCAAAAGCAGACTTCATTTTATGCTTCTTTATAGTCTGCTTTATTTTCCCATGGAGTTTTATATATCTAAAGCAGACGATCTTTTTTAATACAAATCGTCTGCCTAGATATCGTCTGATTATTCTGGTCGTTAACGAGTTAAGGGGATAGTTTTATTTTATATCTGACGTTGGCTATATTTTCCGATGGAGATTTATATATCAAAAGCAGACTTCATTTTATGCTTCTTTATAGTCTGCTTTATTTTCCGATGGAGATTTATATATCTAAAGCAGACCATCTTTTTTAATACAAATCGTCTGCCTTACATTGTCTGATTAATTTGGTCGCGAGTTAAGGGGATAGTTTTATTTTATATCTGATGTTTGCTATATTTTCCGATGAAGATTTATATATCTAAAGCAGACTTCATTTTATGCTTCTTTATAGTCTGCTTTATTTTCCGATGAAGATTTATATATCTAAATCTAAAGCAGACGATCTTTTTTAATACAAATCGTCTGCCTTAGATTAGATATCGTCTGATTATTCGGGTCGTTAACGAGTTAAGGGGATATTTTTATTTCATATCTGTCGTTTGCTTCATTTTTCAATAGAGTTTTATACATTTAAAGGAGATGATTTTTATTTTATGGGATAGTGCTGTCCATTATGGCTTAAAGTGATAAAAGTTTTAGGAGCCGAATTTTAAGACTATGCGTTTGCTTTCTTTTTCAATGGAATTTTATATAAGCAGACAAAGGGACAAAAAATTATGAAGGATCGTATTCCATCTCCAACTCTCCAGGGTTTGTGAGATAAATATGCATACGTTTTGAAAATTTTTATTTAAACAAAGCGATTCCATAATTTTTGCTTATTTTTCTATCCAATATCTAGCACTTAAATGACAGAATAAAGTGAAAATATTGTCCAAGCTTTCACTTATAAAAGGAGTACAGGAAAAAGGGATTGATCTTAAATTCCTCGTTCTTCTTAATTTTTAGAGATTTGGAATTTTCGAAAGATTCACATCTCTGTAGAAAGCAGTGTTTTGGACCATTGTGCTACTCCAGTTGTCCTCTTCAACAATGTGCCAAAAAATTTGGACAGATTTTTCATGGACCACTAAAATTTATGAAAAATGTTCATCAAAATTAATGTTATGAAATCTTTGGAAAATTGTCGATATCGCATCCAAGGCAAGAATGGATGGCAAGGAAAGTGATGATCAAGAATCGAACGCAGACCATCTGAATCGAGACCCCACGCTCTTACCACTAAACCATCTGCCGACAAAATTTTCATTAAATTTCAACTTAGTTTATTTTGATTAGTTTACAAATTATTTTGGATTTTATTGTGAGCAATGACTGTGAGAGTTCATCAAAATCCATTTTTGTCAGATTCAGTAGCAATTCTAAGAGTTATATCCAAGAGATGCAGATTTTGAACTTAGTGGAGGAGGAAAGTGCGAAATATTTTTGGGGGGAAAAAGTGGCGGTGAAACTTTTTACCCTAATTATTTCTACTAAGCTTCTAATTCTTTCAACAAATCCATTCTACTTCAGCTGTTGCTATGCGCTATAATAGTGAGAATCAACGATCCACAACCGCCTTTAACCTAGAGAGCTACACCTCAACAAATCATTGAATACTGCTAACATGTAAATGTTTAAATTACAGCAAATTAAATGCAAATGCTGGAAGAACTCCATTATACTACACGACTTGTATTGAACAGGAGTGCGTAGTAATATAAGTGTATATGTCAATGAGTGTGTGTGTGTGTGTATGTGTGTGGCAGCGTTGACTACTTTTTCCAAGGATGTGTGTCTATTTCTATGTATTATTCATCTCACACTTTGTTTCCTCCTTATACCTATGAATATTTTATCGTTTTAATGCCAAATTTCTCTTGTTCCAAAATTTTTTACATATATCATGAACATCATATATATATCGTAGCTGAACCAATTTCTTTTGCTGATGATATAAAATAATCAATAAGTTTGCATGGAGGAATATAGTTCTTAAACATGAATCCAATGATAAGGAGCGACTACTCTATATAGATGCATTATTCATATATGTAACCTTGAATACTAATATTTATATGATGATGATAATTAATAAAATATTTCATTGTTATATCCACTCATACCATTGGATGAGATTTTACGCACCTAAAACTTATGCCCCCCCCTCTTCCAGCTCAGAACAAAAATACACTTTTTTACAACTATCCTAATAAAATTTCTAAAGAAAATTGGCGCTCTGTTTTTTGTTAAAAATTGGAATGCCTTTTTGTGTTTTTTTCTTCACTAAGTCATTATTTTTTTGTAACTTTTTTCATCTTTTTCACAATGACCTTTATATATTCTTTTCTTTCCTAGTAAATATTTCATACTCAACATGATTATTTTTGGAGAGAAATTTTTTGCCTATCAAAATTTAGATCAAAGATTTTCAATCAATCAATTTTTTTATATTTAGGATATAAAATTATATAGAGATAAAAGCGCTATTCATTTCAAACTGTATAGGAATATATGAATTTTCAAGAGCGTATCAATTTTAGATTTTCATTTTGATTATTTTCTAAAGAGTTGGTTAGTATATTAAACGAATGTAATAGGCAAATTCATAATAAAATTAATTGGAATCTATATTATTTTTAAAAAAATATGCAGACTTTGAGCTTTCAGAAATGCCATATTTGATTGACATTTTCAGATATTGTCAGACCGTAATTACGAAAACTGAGTCCAGAAAGCAGGAAGAAGAAAATTACTACTCACCGCAATTAGATAGAAGCAATTGAGTTTCTTGAGTCATGCACTCAGAAAACAAGGCTGGGGAAAAATATGTCCTACCGGAAAAATTAAAGGAAAACTGGACAGAGGACGGCAAAGAATAAATTTTCTCAAAAGCTTGGCTCAATACACGAAAATGGACACCACGATTCTACCACACGCTGCTGAAAATAGAGAGTATTGGCATTATCTAGTCTCCAACGTCACGTGATATGGCACTTAAACAAGAAGAAGAGTCCAGAAGTAAAATTAGCATGGTCGATGTATTTTAAAAAATTTCTTTATTTAAAATGTGAATGAATGTTTTGTAGAAAATTTTTACGCGTCAACTGCAAAGTTGACTAACACTTTCATTCTGATATCTTAACACGATAATTTTCATGTCCAAAATGTAACCAGCATGGTCGATTTGATAAAAATAAATGTTATTTAAAATAATATTTAACACCCAAATCAGTCTAAAAATGAACCCAGCATACTCAATTTGGTGTAAAAAAAGTTATTTATTAAAAATTTTATCATAATTCAAAATTTTGATTTAAATTTGCTACAAAGTAGCCAATTTTATTAATAAAATAATTATATACATTTTTTGCATTCAAAATAGTATATAATTATGAATTTTTAAGAGTGTATCTAAAAAAATTAGATCCAATTGTCTTGAAAATGGTAACAAAAGATGCAGCTTTAGCAATTTTATTAAGGATATAGAAACGGCCTATTTTATATAATAAATGTTTTATTTGATGAAAGCTTAAAAGACGTTACCAGAAACTGATAGCTTTAAACTACTTAGGATAAATCTTGAAAAATTTTTCCAGAAAGCGTTCCAAGTGGTCTCAAAATACGGATAATTTTTGCTGCCATTGAGAAATACCTCAAAACTGCTCTAAAAAAACTCTTTAGCCAATGTCATGAAATTCACGACGAATTGAGGAAAACATATGAGCACTTATGCAAGTACTATTGTATTTGTCATATTCTTCCAAAATACGCAAAACTTCTTTGCGTCTCTAGTAGAACTGTCCTCCTATGTGTCGGATATGTTCCCTCGTCATTTGCTGACTTTGTTCTTTTTAACTTTATTCTCCATTATCTTTATTCCGGTTTTATACTCATCTAATAAGCCAAAGTCTCTTCTAAGCAAATTATATTTTTCAAGAAGTATTCATCTTTATGAACAAACTTATATTTTACTTTTTTCTCTAAATTTTTTATCAAGTATAATTTTTTGGAAAATTAAGATCTTTGAATTTATTATTTATATTATTAATTACATTGGAATCAACTATTTTTTAATCTTGCTTCAAAAATTTGAGCAAGAAAATATTGGAACAAAAAAGTCATTTTTATACTTTATAGTTTGTAGGTTGTCTGATGCGCCGCACATACATAAGCCACATATGCTGGTTTACAGGCAACTACACGCCACCCGGCTATTTTTATACTTTAAAAAAAAAATTAAAAAAAATCAATAGAAATTTTTTTTACTAAAACTAAATTTTTATCTAAATAAATCAAAAAAGAAAGTTTATGAGTTCAATTGTAAAAAAACTTATTACGGTAGTAATAATAAGGTCTCGGATGAGATAACCAATCAAAATCGTGAACACAGGAACAGAAACTTATTTTATTGAAAAATTTAAGAAAAAGAGTTCTGAGATGCATATTTAGTTTCAAAGAAGTTAGTATTGAATAATGCTCTAAAATATCCGATGTAATCGTGTAGATTCAGGACGTAAAAAACGTTATCAATAAGAATTTCTCTATAATATCTACTAAATTTTGTTATTTTTGGAATCAAAAAATTGGACAATAAAATATCCGTGAATTTTTAAGAAGCCTATTTATTATTATTATTATTAATATTATCAATTTTAATGCAGGTTCAAATCACAAAGAAGTATGTCAATATGATTATTTGTAAGAAAAGTTTCAAATTCAAATAGAAAATCTTCAATTTCATTCACAAAAGAAGAAGGTTTTCTATAAAAGTTAAACATTTTCATGTGTATTTTGAAATTTAATCATTTATTTATTATTTTTTTTGCTTTGATTGGTAGGAAAAATAATTTTTTAATGTTAAATATTTGAGATTGAGATAAAAATAGACTTAATAATTTTCAATTTTCTTCTCAAATAGAAATACTTTGTTTATCATATATATTTACCTATTTGGATCTCATATATGCTAAATTGTCATTATGTTAAAATCCGCTGTTCTTAACCCTGGGTCGCCACCCAAATTTGAGTCGCCTGACAATTTTTTTGGGTCGCCAAGAGCCAATGAGATAAATGGGAAGTTAAAAAAATCTTGAAATAACAAAAATAAAACTTAATTATACGAGTAGAAATCAATAAATTTAGGAATCAATTCGCTATCCTCTCGTCCATGCAACTGATGTATACACTTGTAATTGCAAGTAAAAACAATGCAATGCATACCAAGTGCCTCCTACCTAGTTTCTATTATGTTATAGGTAGAGCGCATTTAACAGAAGTATTGCAACTTTGACACATTTACAGTAAATATTTGTCAATACATGTCAATCAATTTAGGAAATAAAAGAGCATTGGCAGCGCTAATATGCATTCATTTTTTTCTTGTTCTCGAAGGTGTCAGTCAGCAAGTGATTCATTTATCATTGTTTTGCTCATAAACGTCCTTATAAAGAAGAATTTCTCAATCTCGGATTTACAGAATTAAAAGATCATGGTGTATCAAAGCCCCAGTGTGTTTTATGTGTGGAAATGCGTAGCAACGAATCGATGAAAGAAAATAAATTGAAGCGTCATCTTGAAACTAAACATGCTACTCTTTCTAACAGTGACAGAAAATTCTTCGAGAAAAAGGAAATTCAAATTAAAAGCCAGAGATTTGATACGCAAAGTGACAAAGGACCTTTTCCCATTCTACTACTATGGCATCTTTCATGGCAGCTTGGAGAATTGCAAAATTAGGATCAAAAGAGGGCAATAAATTGAGAAGAATAGAAGGGGATGGGTTTGGATTGGGTATGAATGATGACAAAAAAGTAATTTTCAGGTGAGAAAGGAGATATTGGAGAATAATGTATGTTTGATTTAATAATAATTATACAAGCTTAAAAGTAGGAAAGAGGATGGGTAAATAAAGTGAAGTAGTACTAAACCGAGTAGTACTTAAGTGAAGGAGTTATTGTTGACCAAAGCAAATGCCTATCACTAAAACCCTCATTTTTTTCTTTTAAATTTATCCTAAAATACTCTCAAAATTTTCCTCCTCTGTTGTGTTTAAAGCACTATATCTAGACTCATCAAGTAGATCGTCAACACAATGAAATCTGGAAGAACTTGTCTCCTCAGTAAAAGTTCTTAGATCAAAATCATTAGAAAGAACTGACTTTTCTGGAGACTCATCTTCATCGGTGGAGCACAACTCTTTATATACATCAAATCATCATCACTTTCACTTGTACCACATTATGCGGTGCTTTGCTTCTCTAAACTTTGAAAAATATCAAAAATATTTTCTACGTCTTCTTTTGGAAAGAGCATCTCTTCAGAATCTTTGTTGGATTCACAACGTCTTTTGGTTTGTTTTTTTGCTTGCTCATAGAAAGTCAGTTCTGTAATGTTAGTATGAATAAAATAGAAACCAAACAAGAAAGTCTTACCTCACTATGCGTATTTTCGGGAAAAATTGATGAGGTAAATACAAAGTGTATATTGAGTTTCAGAAGAATGGAATATGCTGATATGATATAGTAAATATGAAAATTCAATACATAATTGATGGACATGGTAGTGATTCACTAATATATCATTTGTGATAAACAAACCTCATGTTAGCCAGGCGTGCATAAATTCTTTCTGATTACGTTTATTTTTATATAAAATTGATTGTTATACAATAGTTATGTATTCTTGCATCACTACAAGTAACTACATCAAATTCTACAAAGCTGCGTTTTTATATGAAAAATTCTTTCGTGTCATAACATCGCTGTTTTATGTTTTCTTCACAAGCATATGTGGATTACGTATTTTTGTGCCTACACGAAAGAAAAGGGGACGGGAAAGTAGATGTTACTGAGATATATGCATCTGTGAAATTGAATACTTATTTGAATTTTTGAAAACTATTTTTACATTACTGTTAATTATTTTATAAGCTGTTACTTATAATAAGCTGTTACTCGCTTCAATAATTTTGAAGATGTGCGTACCTGGATTATTCAGATAAAAATAGCGCGAATAAAGTATATTCATAACGTGGCTGGCTATTCTCACTAATGTTTCGTTACAAAATTCTTCACTTTAAAGTAAAACTTGAAAATTCTGTCTCAAATTGATAAGACAAACTTTTCATTTGAGACAAAGCGTACGGAATAGGCATTATATACTAGAATATTGCAAAAAAATCATTTAGGGTCATTGACCTGCTGATAATTTTACCCCCTTTTAGATTCAGTTTCTGACAAAAAATGACTTTCATCTCATCCTTAAAACAAAAATATTATACACTTTTGTTTTTAAAGCGCATAATTCCACTCTCTATGTTTCGAGCAATTGTTGATGAAAAAAAGTTCACTTTATAAATATTCAGACTTCATAAAATTTTTTCTTAATTTTTTAAATGAACAACAAAATATAAATATAAAAAGTCTCTAAGTATCACGAAAAACACATGAGGTCATCAAACATATTTTTCAATAAAAAGTTTTAGGGGGGGGGGGCAAAATACAGGTGGAAAGTGTATGATTTAGAGAAAGAGCTGTAGAATCATTTTCTAAGGTAGAGGAAAGAGATGATGGCAGAGAAGGCAATTGATGTTTAGTTTACTAATGTGATAAAAAAAAAGATTGATAGGAAGCGGAAGAATTATTTGCCAGCTTTTAATGAATTTGATGTAATAGTTAGATAAATATGAAATGATAAGATTATTTGATTGGTATTTTGAGAAAATTGAAACATTTTGAGGAGTCAGCTAGGAATTGAGAAAAGAAAGAAAATTTAAACCACTAATTTTCTTTTGTATCCCAGAGGTACGATCTTGTGTTTGTATCTGAAGAGATGATTAATTTATATTTGGAAGATTGAGAAATGAAGTGTGGCTAAGAAAAGGAATGTTATAAAGAATCAGATATAAATTTAGGATCAGAAGGGGCAATAAATTGAGAAGAATAGAATGAGATGGGTTTGGAATGGGTATGAATGATGACAAAAAAGTCATTTTTAACTGAGAGAGAAGATATTGGAGAATAGTATATGTTTGATTTAATAATTATACGAACTTAAAAGTAGGAACGAGGATGGGTAAATAAAGCGGAGTAGTGAGGAGGTAGTAAAGGCGTAAAAAAAAAGTACTTTTTTGTAAAAAAGTAAAGTTGGCGACTAGATTACTATATCGTACGAGTTAGAGGAAATGATATTGTAGAGATTTTTCCCAGTATGATACGGAATTATTGGATTTGATGTAAAAACTTTAAAATATGGAGGAAAGGACAATAGGAGGAAAGATTTTTTAGAGCAATTAAAACATTTGATCTTATTAGGATCATTTTTAAAAAGACATTCTGAAATTAAATGCCCTTTATTACTACAGTGGGTACAATTGAAGGAATTAGATATGCATTTAGAAAATGAGTGTCTGTATTTAATGCAATTTGTGCATTGAAGAAATTTTGGAGTTTATATTTTTGCTGACAGGAATATTATGATTTAAGATGATTCTGAACAGTATAAGTGAATTCTCAAATTTCCCCACTTATTTATTTGGAGTGATAGATCCAAAGTTTTAAAATTATGGTTCTCTGTGGAAATTTGTTGAGCAAGAAAAGCGAATAGGATTGAGTTCGGAATACTAGCAAGAATTAAGGGGAGGAAGGAGAGAGAATTTCTGACGAGAAAATATTGCTTGCGAAAGACTTCATAGCTGTTTATTTTTCTTCCGCTGAAAAGAATTGAATGAATTGTGTGCCATAAGCTTCTGGAATATCAGTGCTCAGATTTTTATCACATTTTGTCTGAAGGCAGGTTTTTCTCTAAAGGAGGTACTCGCTTAGATTGTATTGACATATTGGTATTGATATATTAAGAGACGGAAAAATTTTTAAAAACTTAACAAAAGTTGAATAGATAAAATTACAATACATTTACACTTTTAGGTTAACAAATAATAGAAAAGAAAGGAGTGTAGTAAATGAGTTAAATTCTTAAAAAAAATCGCCATTAAAGAAAAGAATAGCTTAAATTAATATAAAATTTAATTTTACTACTTGAAACCTTCGTAGGAGGGAGCGTTTAAGAGACTAAAGTTCGGCATTTCAAAAGTATGCGTTTTTTCTTTTCGATTTCTTGATGTCAACATGAGAATACTGGATGCGATTAGAGCTTCTCTCTCGAGATTTCTTGAGCTTTTTTTCTCGAAACTTAGAAGATATATAAGCTTCTCGATACTCTAGACTCGAAATTTTTTTTTATGTTATAATAATATTTTTTCCTTATGGACTATTTTTTCAATATGGACTATTTTTTGTATTTGTTTTATTAATTTAAGAAAAGAGCTAATTATAAAGGCTCTAAAAATTAGAATAAATAGATTTTTTCAAAACATGAGAATATCTTTTTTTATTGATTTTTTTATATACTTTAATTTTAGTTTTTTTTAATTTTAAAATGGCGCATAGCTAAGAAATTTGGAAAGAATTTATAAAATTAGAAACTAAAGATATCGCTAAATGTAAAACTTGTAATGCTATTATTCAATGCAAAAATAGCTCTACAACTGGGTTAATTAGACATTTTACAGCTATACATAAAGGTACATTTTTTTAAAAATGTAAAATTGAAATTCAAGGTTTATCAAAGGAGCTTGAAATAACTGACTTCACAAAAAAGATAAGCTTTTCTAAAATTGTGTCTGAATTAGCTGCATTTGACGAATTTAGTTCCATGGTATTACAAATAGGAGCTATATAAAAAAATCTTTGATGAATGGTGGTTAGGTTTTGCATAAAGACGAAACGGCTATTATGAACAAAGTTTTATAATAATGTAAAATTTAAAAAAAGTTAAAAAAAAAAAGGAAAAACAACAAAAGTTTTCTCTATCTCTGGATGAATATACAAGTTCTAAAAATAAAAGATATATAAATATTGTCATTCATTTTCAAGAAGGTAAAAGTATGAATTTAGGTATTATTTTTAATAAAAGATTCAATTTGTGCTGAAGATTTGTATGAGCTTTTAAAATTGAAATTAAAAGAATTTTCAAAAGATGTTTGTGACAAAATAAATATTGCTACAGATGGAGCAAGTATCACCAACAGTGCTTTATTCATGCAATTCATTTAGCAGTAGTAGATATTATTTATCAAAGCAAAGAAAATCATAAAAACAATTTTATTTATGATGATGATGAAAGTGAAACTGATGACCACAAAGCAGATACTCAAAATATAGATATTACCTATGTTGAATGTCTAAAAAAAAGTTACAGAAATTTGATTATTGTTGATGGTGGATTTGATGATAATACAAGCAGAAAAGTGGGATGGCGGGTATGAAAATAGAGCTGTGTTGTTTGGAGTTTAAGGAGGTATAGAGGAATTAAAAGAGTAAAGTTCGTTGATAGATATTATGTGAATCGTTCTAGAATCCATAGTGAAAACAACACAATTTTTATTATTATTATTATTTTCAAGTTTAGAATAAAGAATTATAAAAAAATTTCCACAGTCTGTAGATTTTTTGATGTATTCATTTTTAGCTAAAACTAAATTAAGAACTTCTTCAGGCTTTATTTCATTATTAAAATTTTTTATAATAATTTTTGATTAAATAACGATTTATATTAACGTGTATAGAGCTATTATCTTTAAATTTTTGGCCGAAAGATTTTCTTGCATTTCTAAAGAGGCAGGGTGCGGGAAATAAAATTTAAGTGTATTTTTTGTAGTTATTAAATTATTAACTTTTACTTTAGATAATCTTTTGAAAAATTCTTAAATGAAGGAAGCTCATTAAGATCATAAAATTTTAGTTAAAAAAAGTGAGGAGACTTTTTAACAGCATCCGAATATTAGATAGCTTTAGATTTGTAATTAATCAAACCAATATTAACAGATAAATTTTTAGTTTCTAATCGATTTCGATTATGTTGTTTGGTTGGATAACAAAGCTTTCAGACGTAATGGTATATGCTCGCATTATGCTTGTAGATGGTTAATCACAGTTAATTGTAATTTTGTATTTAAGTGTTCTAGAGCCTATGGGATCGAACTCCTGACCTTCCAAAATTGCTCAGGATTACATCCTAATAACCATTAGGATTATGTAAAATAGATTTTTCATTTTTAAGTGATTTTATTTCAGATTGAATTTTTCAATATTATCAGTAAGGAAAGTTTAGAATCTTTAGTTTTTTTAGTTGCTTGAATCATACTCATCAATTATATTGGATAAACAAAGCTTTATATCTTTTTTAATAGAAGTATAAATTTTATCCAAAAGATTCTTTTCTTTATCAATGAAAGAGATATTAAATAAATATGATACTATGAGTATTATAAATTAACAGGCCAAAAAGAGATTCATACAATGAAAGAATGTAATTACACAAGAAGTTAAAATATAATATTTTTACTAAATTTTTTCAGTGCTGCCAATTTAGATTATTTAAATCCAGATCTAGATTTTTTTGAACTCTTTTAGATTTAAGAAAACCTCATCTAGATTATAGATTATTTTATGGATTATTCTAAGAGAAAAAATTTTTTTTTAGATTATTATTTTGATCCAAATAAAATCAGGTAAAATGGAAACTTTTCTTTATCAAATCAGTTTTCTTTTAAGTCTAGAATTTATTTTCCTTCTTTTTTAAAAATAATTATTAAAAACTAAAAAAGATTGAAGTGTAAAAATTTTACTTCTCTCTCTTGGCCAAAGTGTCGTTTTCGATAAAGTTAAATCAAACACTTTCATCTTATTTATAGATAGTAAATTTTTATTTATAAACTTGTATAATTCTTTTACCATGTATTTTATATCATACTTGACAACCTAAAATTTTAGAACGGGAGATATTAAGCAAAATCTGGACTCTCCCAGTTGTACTGGGAGACTTCACATGTATGCTATATGTATATGCAACTAATAGGAAGTCAGTGATTAGGAACATAATTTTAATTTAATTTAATGGAGAATATTTGTTTGTTTGCGGATCCACCCAAGGACCTGCGCCGTCATGATGGTGAGTCTAGGTTCAACGCAGACTTTTCATCCTACAAACCTCTCAAGAATGGGTAAATGAATTGCTGATTCTAAACCTAGATATATAAATATGATTAAATTAAGCTACAAGATTGCAATTCTAGAGTTATATATGCTCTTTGTAAGATGTGTAATAAAAGGATTTTAAATTAATTTAATAACCTCTGTAAACATTATTTCATTTAGGGTATAAAAAATCAATAGTGTCGATTTCGACACTATGACCAACCATAAAAAAAATATCGGCCATTTTAGTGTTAAAGCTTAATATAAAATAATTCATTTTCACCTTTTCTTATCAAAAAATTTAATTTTTTATTGCTTAGTTATTCTCATAGTAGAATTGTACTTTACTATTTAATTTAGTTTAATTCATGTGAAACTTTTTTTACAGACCTAATTTTTTGATGCCGAAAAATTACTTACTCACAAAAATTCCGTAATGAGTGGTTGCAAGATGATGCTTTCAAAGATTGGCTTGCCAAAGTTATTGGGGATGACTCCAAAGCTTTTTGCAAGAGGTGTAAATGTGAAATTAAAGCCAAGTATCAAGATTTAAAACAACATAAGACTACTAAGAAACATATTTCCACTGATCCTTCCAAAATCAGTAAAATATATTCATTTGTTGATAAATCAACTGATTTGTCTAATCTTGAAGGTAGTATTTCATTATACATGTGCTGTCACTCATCTATAAGTACTTGTGAACACCTAGTTGACATGTTGAAGAATAAGGTTCATGATAGTAAAGTAGTGAAAGATCTCAAGTTATACAGAACTAAATGTTCCAAAATCATAACTAATGTTCTTTTTCCTCATTTTGAATTGGACTTGCGCGAGGACATAGGTGAAAGTAAATATAGTTTGCTGATAGATGAGTCGAATGATATCAGTGTCACAAAAATGCTTGGTCTTTCGATAAGAATGAGCTCAAAACTCATTTGATTTCACAAGAAAGTCTGAAAAATGCTACTCAGCCGAGATTCTTTACCAAATGTTTTCGGATGACACAAATTTGTTATACTTTCTTTTTTTGTCACCGATTTTACTTGAAGTTAGAAAGATAAATAAAATGTTCGAGTCTAAGAAGATTGATAAAGTTCTTCTTCTTGGTGAATTAACTTTACTTATTCGATCAATTGCTAAAAGAATCATGTCTCCATCGTGTAAATTATGTCCGATTGAGCATAACATTTTAGATCATTTGAACCCTGTGCCTTATTTGGGTTTCAAGTTTGAGACTAAAATGAATGAAATGAAGCTGAAAAACATAATAAATGGCGCCACTGAAATGGTAATCAGAGGAAGATCTCGGGATTTTTTAATTGATTTTTTTTTTTAATTGTATTTTGAAAAATATTTCTTTTTTCTGGAAACAAGTTTTACAGCCGGTCAAAACTCTCACGCCATTCTATAATATTATCAGTTCTTTTGGGGCAGTAGTGAAGTTATGGCGAAAATTGAGTATCAACTAAATAAAATTAATTTAGTAGATTGGATAAACAAATCTGATACCGACCTTTTTGGAAAGAAGTTGGGGATTTTAAAGACGCCTCAGGATCTAATCCTTTTTTTGAATTACATAAACTTGCCATTTCAGTATTGATTTTACCTCACTCAAATGCTGAAATAGAGCGTGTTTTTAGCGCGATGAATCATGTCAAATCAAAAAAAAGAAATGCGATGACACTCAATTTGCTGAATGCAATTTTAACAGTGAAGTTTGGTCTGCAAAGAAAAAATAAGTGTTGTTTTAATTATTTCCTACCAACGAAGGTAACGATAAACATTGGTACACTAGCTACATATAAAGCAACTAATATTCTTCCAGAACGTTTCAAAAGTAATGAAATGAGTGAAAAAGAAATGGAAGAAATTTTTGAAATTTCGATTGTTTGATATTTTTTTTTAAATGAACGTCTTTTTTAATAAATATTTTTCTGGATTATTTTAGATTTTTTTCTTCCGGATTTTGGATTTTTTCTAAAGAAAAAAGTTGGCAGCACTGAATTTTTTCTCCAAATATTAAAATGGTCTTTTTTTCCAAGAAAAAAATTTTTGAATTTTAAATTTAATATAAATTTGTATTTTTAAAACTATATCATCCACAAGTAAGTATTATTATTATCTAAAATATGCGAGTAAAGAATTTTTATAATTGTTTATAAAATCCTTATTTTTCTATTTTCATTTTGTAGGAAATATCTTCAATATCCATAGTAATCATATTATTATATGAATCAAAATTAATTTTCGTTAAATTTTTATACTTTTTTTTAGTCATTTAGAGATGCCTTCTTTATCTTTTTCTTACTCAATTTAAGATAAGTCGAACATTTTCTAATTCAAGTTTTCTACTCGTTTGTTGTTAATCCAATAATCAGATAGAATTTATTTCTGAAATCAAATATTTTTCAAAATTTGACGATTTTCTTTGCTCTTTATTTCTCTGAATTTTGCAGCTAAGTCTAGTTACGTTCAAAAATCATCATTATCTAAGTTAGGGGCGCACATCCTTAAAATTATTGGGGGGACGAAATTTTTTGTTGCAATTTTAAAAATTAGTGGTCTGGAAATACCACGGGAGACCAAATATTAAAGCAATCCTTTAAAATAGAGTTTATTCAGCGCATACCTAAAGTCCTAAATTTATAAGACTACATTATATTTTTTTACAAAATTGGTGAATTTAAATACTATACTTCCAGCGAAAATATTTTAATTAAATTTGCATATCGAATATACACTAATTTAAAAAATCCAAAATTTTGGGGGGGGGGGGGCAATAAGCTTTTCATTTGAAAATGAAGTAGTTTATCAGGCACATTACAGGAATTGATGAAACGATATTTGAATCATAGAGAAAACAACTGAAAACAAATAACTAAAGGTTGGATAGTTTTATATGAGTGAATGTAGTCTGAAGGTAAAGAGTCTACTAGACACCCTGCGATGTTTATATGAAAAAATGTTATTGATTCAGGGGAAAGTTATAATTGTGCAAACAAAAATAAAACAATAAATTAAGATTGCATTATTTCATTTTTCTCAGCATCATTCAAAAATAGTTTAAAAGTTAAATTGGTACAATTTACAAAAGATTACAAAAAGTAAAAAATTTTTTTTAACATTTAGCAATGATTCACTAGACTAGACCATCTGCCGACAAATAGAAAAAAATATTTCTTTTTTATTAAATAAAAAAAATCTTTCTTATCATAACAACAGATCATGAATGTCATTTTATAGAGATATAACAACAGTTTATTTTTATGCTTCTTTCTGTAAGTTTTCAAATGTTAAGTCTTATTTCTGCCTTTCTTTCTTTTACAAATAATTTTTAGGATTAATAAATAAACTTTTAACAAAATTTTGAAAAATTTCAATGATGAAAATATTTCCTCCTACAATTCAGAAGTTTAATTTACGAGTTTGTTAAAATTATTTTTAAATGTAATATTTCAGCTTGACGTTTTTTTAATAACTATAAGTTAATTTTTTTGTCACCATAATATGATACAAAATTCTGAAATGGTTTATGAAAAATGTATTATTCACTTAATGTGTATTGATCTTGAGCGCCAGTGGCATTGTGGCTACACCTCAAGGATAATTTCGTTTCAAAGGTCTCGGGTTCGATTCCTGATATACCCGAAATACAATTTCTTGTTGTAATGTGATGCCATCCAATTAAATAAAAATTAAAGTAATGTGATGCAATTTTCTTGCCGTTTTTTGCGATTTTATGCTAAAAATTATAAGTCATTTTTTAATATTTTTTTATTTTTATGCTTTTTTTAGATAATCTGAAATCTTAATTTTTTTGCACGATTGTAAATAAAAAATTCGTGTTGGTAGAAGCATGAATGGTTGGAGATGCTCCCAAAGCGATTGGATAAGTGTTTTCGAAGAAGAAAAAAAGAATATGAAAGAATTTCAAATGTCCAAGTCATCTGAATACTGCATTCTCCGAAAAGTAAAACACTAAAGTTCTCTTTTAATCCTGTTTTTCATTTTGGACGCAGCCTATCAAAGAACAAAGATGTTTCGTTGATGAATGAGGACTCTTTGATTTTGGCATTTTTTTGCAGATTTTGTATAAATTACGTGTATACAATTTAAATGATCTCTTCCCTAGTCATCACAACTCTTTTATTTTTTTGTGGTATTTTTTCGTCAATCTTAATTCTCAAATATTCTGCACATTTCCTAAATTTCCTAGATCTGCTCTTCTTTCCTTTTAGAGAAAGGGCCCCAAACCCACCCTTTTTCATGGACACGGAAGATAAAAACTTCCTGCTACCTGACTCACACTCCCTCATCTACCATCCCGCTTTGGAAGTGCCTGTTGATGCGGATTTCAATCTTGCTGTGGAATCTCTGCTGGACGCGTGCATCGATTCCTTCATCATGGAATGGTACCCCATCCTTCCTAACTCCAACTTTGTTTCTGAGCTGAAGCAACACATCACCTATTCTTTGCGCCTTCTCCTGCACCGCTTTCTGCGGATGAACAAGGAGGACTTTTTACACGAAAATCATATGATGCTTCTGAGCCTCTTCCATCACATCCATACGGTGAATGCTCACAAAGTGCTTGATCCAAGCGCTACGCCCAACACCTTCGCTAGATCACTTATCGCCCAGTGCTTTCATTCAACCCATCAGAGAAGCCATCTCCACATCAGCACTTACAGCCGCCATTTTGAATTACTCTATTTGCGGCATTTATGTCACGAAATGATTTCTCTTCTGTGTCCCACTCGCCTGCTCTCCTCCTCGATAACGCTTTCCCTTTTAACCGATGTTCTCTCTTGCCGCGTTTTCCTACCCCTCCTTGATCTCATTTCTCAACAAGATTCGCTCTATCAAATCGTGTATACGGTCTTGACTCAAGAACAATCATCTGTGATTCATTTTGATGAATGGCCGTCCTCTCAACCTGTCAATCACCACCTTTCTGCGAAATCGTCTCCCACTTCTCTCCTCAAAGCCTTTTCTACATCCACACCCCCACTACCTTCCCGCTTTCTCACTCCCAATTTTCATGCGTTGATCACCTCACAAGAAAATCTCTTCATCTTCATTAACTTTATGAAGCGGGAAAAAGCGCTCTGTTTGATCAAATTTTATCTAGCGTTTGACAATCTCTTCTCTCTACTCATCACAGACTCAAATTCCCCCTCTCTCTCCTCAGAGACCGACATCGTTTGCTGTAACTTCTTCCAAATTTATGAGAACTTCTTTTCGACAAAGACGACTCCTCAAGATTGCATTTACTTTGACAAAGAGATTGTTCGCGGCATGCACGCCCTCTACTGCTCGATAAAGAGGGAGCCAATCAACTCCCTCCATCTCTTACGCACTTCTCCCGCCATCTACTCAGCACACAACGTCGTCACTTCCTTCATTGATCGCTTCTTCCTCCCGCTGTTCTCAACGTATTCGATGTATCTTAAGAGCCTTGTCAAGTTGGAAGCACCACTGGTTGCCCCCAACAAAAAGAAAAACTTGAGCTCATCTTTCATTCAATCCAACAACAAGGGCGAACTCTTTCGAATTCTCAATCAGAAAGCGCCAAAAGCATCTCTTCACAACTTCTTCAATTATGAGGATCAAGCATTTTGTTCCCATTCCAGCGTTGAGTATGAAGAGGATTTTTGTGATGACAGCATAGAGCTTGCTGAGGAAGGCAGTGTCGAGGAAGAATGCCTTGAAATGATTGGTCGCGACTTATCCAACTTCTCTGTCAGCATAGACCGAGTCGAGAACAAAATTGATTCCACCACTTCCCAACCCTACTTTGCGTTCATCATTTCTGTGAGTGGAGCCAGCTCCGGTCCACACTCTTCTTGGAGCATAGAGCGAAAGTACCACGAGTTCTATGTCTTGGAGAGTAAGCTGGTGGAGTTTCACGGCCCCCTCCTTGACGCCTGTCTGCCCCCCAAAGAGGGAAGGATGGGGGTGAAGGAGCTGGCGCGTTTGTACTCGAAATGCGAACACTTTCAAAACTTCCTGAAGAGCCTGATCACTCATCCCAAGTACAAGAGGAGTCAGCTGCTGTATCGCTTTTTGACGTCTTCACAAGAATTCAATCTCACGAATTTGGAGCACTTGAATTTGGGGAGAATTATTAAAAATGTGCCTATGCTTTTTTTGTTGGAAAGAGGTCAAAATCTTCACTCCTTCCTCAAAACCTTTTCTCTTTCTCTCGAATCCCCATCTTCTTCCTCATTGTTGGAATCAGAAGGCAGCATGGATTCTACAAAATCCTCCTTCCACGAAACCATTTTCAATGATCCTTCATACGTTCGTCCTGAAATCCTTGATAGCTCATTCGTTCCTTCCTTCTTCACATCTTCCATTCAACGCTTCCCCAATAGCGCTGAGATGAAGAGGGATGCAGCTTCGAGTGTGTCTGTCAACGACTCCACATTCTACGAAATTCTCTTCATCCTCACAAAGATGTATTGTCTTCCTGAGTTTGTGGTGAAGTCTTTGCTCTTTACGAGTTCCTTAGTCAAGCTTCTGGTCAAGTATGCCCTCCACCTCATCGTGAATGAGATGAGTGATGCTCCTCGCATCTACAAATATCTCACGATCCTTTGTCGATTTCTGAAAGGAGTTGTTGCTTCCAAGAGCGTAAATGGAGAGAGGTCCCATCATCACGATGCAGAGTGCGCACCCCCACCCTTCAAAGAAGCGATAAACCGAATGCTGTGTCGAAAGCTCGCTCCCCTATCCTGCATTTTGCCCGCCAACACTTTATGGAGCGGAAATGAAAAGCTTTTGCACATCTTTCAATATCCGATACTGAACAAGCAATTGATCTTCAATGTCATAGATCATTTTTCCGCACTTTTATTCAGTGAATTGAGAAAAGGCTAGCCTTCGACATGCCTTAGCGTAGACTCCGAAATGCCATTTGTTGAGTACTTTTATCCTTCGCAAAGTATAATTTATCATAAAATATCTCTATTGGAATAAAACGTCTTATTTAAATAATCTTGTGTTGAACAGTCAAGAAGAGCTTATTATCTCTTTAAAAAATGGCAACCTGTAACCTTCTTGACAGTAGAGTTGGGAAAATAACGATATTTTCGTTGATAAGAAACTCAATTTTTTTTGAATTAACGAGAACGATATAAGAGTGTAGATTCATCGCGCTATATTTATTCATCCATGACTTCTATGCGCCCACAATTCAACCTTTTTTAAAATTTCTTATCATTTCAACTTTTCGTGTATAATTCGGCATCAATATTCATCTTTTCAATGGTAACGGAATAAACATCTTGGATCCCACATGGTAAAATGTGGAAATAATATTTCCTGATAAAAAATTTCTTCTATATCAAAAATTACACTCCACTTCAAAAATTTTCTGTAAAAATACAAATTTCCAAAAACTGCCATATTCCATAATTTTGATATCAAAATTTTTTGATAAATGGATTCCCAGCAAACGTTTTTTTTTAGCTAACTCAAATCTGTTAAAAAACCTACTTGTATGCATATATTGTAATGAAATGGGAAAAAGTTTTTTTTTAAATAAAATCAAAATTTTTTCTTTTATTGAATTTGAATATGCAGGATTCCATCTTTTCAGTGAGTCAAATTTATCCTGAACTCTCTACGCATTTCCACGAAGAAAGCATTTAAAACAATTAATGTAATAAAAAAGCATATAACAAAATATATATTTGGCAGTTTTGTAATATGATAAAGAAACTATGACAAATTTAGCGTTGTTTCATCTGCATGATCTCTCACAGCGTCGGCTAAAAAGGACAAAAATAATTTCTTTCCACAACAAATTCTTTCAGATATGATTTTTTCGGTAAGTCTTTCAGAATTAATGATTTCTTTGGAAAGAAATATTTTAGTTTAAAGAATAATTTGTGACTTATCAAGTTTTCAAACATTAACAATATTTTGAAAAATAATAAGTACAACGATTCCAATAATAATAATAATAATCAATCAAGTTGTGTAATGTTTATAAAGGAGAAGTTAAAATCTTTCATGAGATATATTTGGATAATCTTGTTTGAAAACATATGTATATACTTGAGGTTATCCACAATGATTATGTCAGTTTAAAGTTATCTTAAAATTTAAACAGGATGGCGGAAATTTCGCTGAATGAACCATTTGGCGTGTAACTTTTAGTAGATGAAATATTAATCACAGCGTGTATAAAGGATAAAAAAATTACGCTGTATATTTGTAATCAGTCATACCATTTCAAAATACATTTGGCAATGTTGCTTCCAAAAGTTGACAAATTCTATTCATCTCATATTTTGCGTATATAGAAGTTAAGAAATAGAAAAAGAAAACCAAATTACGCTTCACATCTGTATGGAGCACAAGATTGCAAACTTACTGAAAGTAAAGCAACGCCTACAAATGCTCACATTTTGTGTGAAATATCCACTTAATCAAATGTCCGTTCGGTCCAATCTTCGAGCACGTATATCATACATAGTAAAACTCAAAATTGCTTCTAGAAAAAAGTTGTTGGTATTGCATCCATAGGGAAGAATAATCTTCAATACCTGGACAGATGGTAAGGATAGTCACGATCGGGAATCGAACCCAGATCATCTAGATCAAGACGCAACTCTTGATAAATATTATATTTTTGACAAACCTGTCAAAAGTGATTGATTATGGCAAATTGAGTAAATTTCATGAAAAAATGTCATAAAGCGATTTAGCACACACGAAAATGGTAGTTTTCACTTATTACAGTTCAACTCGATTTATTTGACATTCTGTCAAAAATGATTGATTGATGACGAATGAACAGATTTTCATAAAAAACTGAGGTCATCAATCGATTCGGCATACGCAAAAATGGTATTTTTGACATATTACAGTTTAACTTTCGATTTTTTGACAAATCTGTCAAAAGTGATTGATTGATTAAGGCAAATTGACAGATTTTCATGAATAACGGATGTCATCAATCGATTCTGCATACTTAAAAAGGGTAGTTTTGACTTATTACAGTTGAAAATGTTTGACTTTCATTTTTTTTGACATTTGTGTTGAAAAGGATTGATTGAAAAATTGACACATTTTCATGAAAAACTGAGGTCATCAATCAATTCAGCATGTTTGAAAAAGGTAGGTATGACTTTTTGGCTGACAGAAGAGGTTCTAAAACTTTTTAAAGGGTGGGAGGCGGATTCTGCCCCCCCCCCTTGCGAAAAACAAGCATCAAAAAAGCCTGCCTTAAATATGGTTAACTAATATAAACATATTCAAGGTTGTTGAGTTTCCATGACAACCTTTAAAGTAAAATTTATCCGATACATAGCGGGAACACGCATATTATCCATTAGAGTTCTTTCTTTTATCGAAGTTTTATCTAAAGAGATATACTTTCAGAATGTTCTTTGGAAATCTTAGATTATAAAAAATTTCACAATAAAACCCTTAAATTTCATTACACTTTTTTAAACTCTTCTATTGAAAAGGTGAATTTCAAAATTTTCATCTTGCGAGATACTCTATACTGGCTAAGCATGTAGTACTCCTCCGGGCTCCAGCTTACAAACAATTGTGCAATCATTTTAACTTAATTTTCTTATAATTATTTATATTCACTAGCAGTGCCGGTTCTACCAAGTGTGGGACCGGTAGCAGATTGATTAAATTTACAAATGATAGTCAGGAAGTAAAATTTTTTTAATAAAATTGATCCAGATTCTACAACAAAGATAAAAACCACAAAATTCAAGATCAAAAATTTATTTTAAGGAGGAAATGTAAAATAAGAATTGAAAAAAACTAAAAGATATTAGAAAAAGTCAAAAAAAATTTTCCAACTAAGCGCTGGGCCTGTAGCAGCTGCTATATCTGCTACTATATTAATTCGGAACTGTTCACTAGCATGATACTTTTTAGGCAATGTAGTAACACTATACTAAATACAATCTTAACTTCAGAGTTTGCTTCGATTAGATATATATATAGATCATAAAACAGAAGATTTAAGTTTGCACTTCTATTTAATCACATCACATCTTGAAGTGGGGGCATATGAAAAGATTTTTTTTCCAACGTACTTGCTTGTCATTGTGAATTGGTTCGCTTGCCATATGTTCCCGATGTCTGTGCATTTCATAGTTTACCCGAGCATATTTTGGTAATTTGTTGCTTATATTATTATCATTGAAGAACGCAATCACTTCGTATTTTGTGTTTCTTCCCGGATTTGCCAAGATCCCGGTATCTTTGCATCCTGCACTTATTTTTCCTCCGAACAAAATCCCGTGAAATCTTTTCACTCGATACTTTAAAAAGTAAAATTTATTTATTTGTTTTTTATCTTTAAAGCTAATCTAATCTAAGAATGGCTTTAAAGCATCTTGAATCGGTGCCATTGAAGAAACTTTCATAGTATTTATATTAATCAATATTCCCTCCAATTAGTTTTGAGCGTGAGTAAGGTTGGTTAGGTACTGGGTTTCGAAAACTCAAGGTCTTGGGTTCGATCCCGCATCAAGCCTACTTTCTCATAGTTTGATACAAGCGGTCCAAGTGTGCCTTCTCGATGAAAACACTTCAAAAAAAATCAATATTAATTTTTTGTCACAATCCAAATGCTTATTTCCTTATATAAAGGTAAAGGTACCATGGGGTGTTTTCATCAAGAAGGCACAATTTCGCGTCTTGTATCGAGCTACTAGGAAAGTAGGCTTGATGCGGGATCGAACCCAAGACCTTGAGTTATCGAAACCCAGTACCTAACCAACCTTACTCACGCCCCCTATTAGCTTATTTCCTCATATAAGCTCTCAGAATTTTCTTCAATAACTTCTATGTTAACTTTTAATCGCTTAAAGTATAACGATTGATTTTAAGGTCTTTCAGATCGATATGTTAACTAATCATTTTTCCGATAAATTCCTTGGAAAACCAAAATCTAGGAATACTAGTCTCAATGCTTTGATTTATGAAAGAGTTTTACGCGTGCACACACAAACATGAAAAAAGGGAACATTTTTAGGAAAGCTTCTCCAACCAATTATCCCCGAACTTTTAACACTACGATGACATGAAAAAAAACTTACTATGATGACATTGCGGTCATTTTGACCGCATCTGAGAAAATGTATATATTTTAGTGAAATGCATTATTTTCCAAAGGTTTTTATTTAACATTTTTGAATCAAACACATAAATAGTTGTTTTCATAAAAAAAATTAAATGTTTTCACATTTTTTACAAAAAATAAATGTGTTAGCTACACACTTTCCACATGTTGATAAACCACATTTGTGACATCATTTAGTAGCTTTATTTCTGCATTTGGATGAATGCCAACTTTCCCGAATCTTATATGAACAACTACTGATTGATGCCTCCACATCAGTTTCAACACTTTTTTTTCTTTTACTTTGCTTCAACTAATTGTAAAAGAAAAGACCATCGGAATTTTTTCAAACCATTAACAGTATTATACAAAATCTTTTATTATTATACATGACTTTGTCGAATACATACGGCACATCTGGTATAATATGTCCCCTCCATACTTTGTTGAATTATAAAATGTTATACTTTCAGGTTTTTTCTTTAAGTAATTATTTATGAAAACAGATTTATTGTGAAGTGTGCTAAGAAGCAAAATTACTTTATTTGATTTGACTTTGTATGCTGTTAATGAAACATCATCACAAAAACAAAATTAGTAGAATAAACTGGAACTTTTTTTGCACACATTTCTTTTATTTCAGAAGGAACTTCGCTTCTATTTTGTTTGAGAGTACCAACAAAACTTGTACCTTCAACAACTAGATATAAAGCTAATTTCTTTGAAGTAAAAAAATTGTCACAAGTGATATTATAACCTTTTTTTTTTTGAAATTCCACTTTGTTGAGCAAGTTTTTTCACAATATACTCACCAAGAGGAAATCTTAATCTTTCATTATCTTTACCGAGATAAGGAAAACCTCCATACAGTTATTTACTTTTAACATCCACAATAAACCAAAATTTTATACCATATTTATCGGGCTTGCTAGGTATATATTGGGTAAAAGGACATCTAGCTCTCGCAGGAAAGAGTTGTTCGTCAATTCTCAAATTAGGATATGGTAGGTAACTTTTTTTACTATTATTTATAAAAAGATTCCATACTTCAGATATCAAACCAAACTTATCCCTCCTCAAACGTTCTTTTTTTTCACTTTTCAAATCAAACCTGATAAATTTTATTATTTCTTCAAATCTATTTCGTTGCCTATGATCTTTGAAAAATTGGTTACCCCAATTTTGACTCCAGAAACATCTCAAGGGAATATTTTTTCCTCCAATCACTCCACGTAAAATGCACAATGATATAAAAGATTCTAGAAATCTTCCACTCTCCTTATATTCGGCAACCTTCAGCAATTGTACACTTTTGAATATGGCGTAAAATTCTTTCATCAAAAATGCAACGAGAAGCTGATTTAGCCTGTAAATTTATATCTTGATAAGCAAAACTAGTTGGACTCCGATGAGCTTTGAAAATATTTTGCAAAGATGCTGCTCTACCTTTTGTTTCAGCGCACTAACTTCTACCATCTTTTGATTCAAAAGTCTTTTTGTCTTTGTTTATAACAAATTCGTCATTTTCTTCAACTATTTGATCATCTTCCTTCAAATCATCTATTGATTCATTACTGTATCCAGAAAGGCTCTCATTTTCAGAAATATAAGACATTATTTCATCATCATCATCATTATCTGTTTCTTCCGCGTAATCTTTTATATAAATTGACGCCTTTACTGCAGGTTTGAAAAAGGCATTTGAACAGATGATAAAGAAACAAAACTTAAAAACTATGAGAAAAAGAAATGACGGAAATTATGAAAAGCGACAATCTTTATGCTTGAATAGTGAGAATGTGTGTTAATAGTGGATGAATGAAAGGTAATTAATTAATTAGATGTGAAGATTAATGAAGATAATGAAAATAGTGAGCGGTCAAAATGACCGCACATGTCATACTAGGAATGTCGTTGTGCTACATAACAATAATAAAGACAAAAGCAACAGAAATTTCAGAGACAACAGGTGTTAACAATATATTAAAAGTCATCGAGTATTAGAACTAAGTATATATGCATATGCTTTGTGGTACTTACTGAACCATAAATCTATAAATGCGGTCATTTTGACCGCAATGTCATCATAGACACTATCGTTTGTCTTTCAAATTTCTTATCTCTTTTTCATGAAATAAGACTGGGTATTTAATTGGATCTCCAAAAAATCAATCAACTCTTTGCCAACAAATTACAGCAAAGGAAGCTTGTTCGACTCGGCATTGATATTGCGCTGTATTCCTCTTTTATTCTAACTTCTTTTGCCATATGAATTCCAAAAATGTCGAATTTGGTATCGATATTTGTATCATATTTTTGATACTTACAGGAGTTTCCGTGAATATACGAGTCTTTTTGCGAAGCAAGGCTTTGGTGAGGAGGGATTAGAGGCTACAAAATTTCCCAAATAATAGCTCTCAACAACCTCTACATCTGTACAATCATTTGGTTCAATTTCATCATCCCCCATTTTTAAACAAGAAAATTCTTGACTACTTCAAAGACATTGCTATGGTTGCTAAGCAACACTTGATAATAACATTTTTGATTGACAGATTCTTGAGAAGTGAGATATGCGGTGTAGAGCAATGATGCTTGGAGGAAATCATTTCTACTTCAAGCATTGCTTCATCGTTTTCTTAGTGATGTCCACACAACACATGGACCAATTCTGCGTAGTGGGTGGAAGTAAAATTTCGCCTCAGCATCATTTTAATCAGAAATTGCCACTTGTAGCGTAAATGAAAACTCTCAAAGGCCCGTGCCTCTTCTTTTCTCTTTGTTCTACATCTTGCCTTATCTTCCGATCGGGATCATCTAAGGTTTGCAACTTGTTGAAAAGCGCGTCTTCGTGAATGAAGAAAGCAAACAGAGTTTTCACATGACCAACCAGATTGAGTGTTCCATTCTACACGTCGTTTATTTCACATACTAGTTTGTAGATCAAAATTGTAGTATTTTTTAATCTTTGAAAAGTAACCTAAACCCTAAACTCCCAAAATTATTCTTTAATATTCGTTTCAGAATTTAGTTCTAAAACGATTTTGTGAATATAATTTCAGAAATGATTTGGTTTACTAAAATATTTTTCTGCTCATTAACTTGCAATAGTAATTAATTGTTCACAAAATTTCAATTAAAAATGGTAAAATCTAAATTAAAAATTATTTTATACATCGCGTTAGAGAATGTACCAAAGTTTGGTGACTTTGTGATTTCAAAAACAATTGATACTCTTGTAATTATTTCAGTCTGTTTTAAAATTCATTCTAGACTAGGTTTTTTTTGTTTCATTAAAAAATTGATAGTTTAAAAAATTTTAAATTTGAATTTGGTTTTTGAAACTATTTAAGTTCTTAATATAGGGTTCGTTGTTTTTTATACAACGTTTACAATTAATAGAAAAAAAATTACAATTCACATTCTACAGTTGTAGGCATGGATAATAATTTTTTTTCTATTTTTTCACGGTGAAACAAGAGGGGAGGGGCGATGAGTTTACGTTATAAATTTCTAATAAAAAATCCAAATTCTAAAACTATTTAAGGTTTATAAAAATATTTATTCTGATTATCCTTAGATTATTTTAGACATTTATCAAACTGGGACAAAAATGGTATTGAAAAAATTCAAGCAAAAAAAATTTGATTTCTTACAAAAATAATGATAATAAATGTGAAAAATACTTTGAAACTTTGGATAATTTTTTACTCCTTTTTTTGTCATATGAGATTAGCGAATCAAATACCGGAATTTTTCTATATATCCTCCACGATTGCGTTGCTAAAAATGGAAGCAAAATGAAAGCAATTATTTGACCTTCTCCTCAATAAACTGGGTCGATGGATAATCAAGATATATAAAATATTATTAATATTTATAAAATTTTTAGTAATATATTATTCTTAATATAAATTTAAATTATAAAAATAATCAATATTTTTAGTTTTAAAGTTGTGGATGCAAAATTATGTTAAAAATAATTAATTACTGGTAAAAATAGCAAAGAAAAAAGTGCAGTAGCTGTTACTGTATAAGGTGGAAGGCAGAAGTACTATTCCTAATTTCACTACTTGATATAGTAAAACAATTATAGATATTATCTACTACCTCAAAAAGTTTTTGGATACTTGAAATAGTAAACCTTACGATTTTTACAGTAGTTTTTCACAAAAATGAATAAATATATTTTAGTATTTTGAAAGCCTTAATGGTTAATTTTTATGATATTTTGTTTTTTTTGAATATCCAAATTTCCATTTTTAATACTTTCATTTCTTTTTAGCATGTATATTACTCAAAATTAAGAAGATCTCTGGATAAAAATTTACGACATTAATTTCAAATGAAGAATCATTAAATGCAAAACTAAAAAATCTACAAATCTGGGTGTTTTCGCATATTATTATTTGAATAAATGAAAAAAAAAAGTTCTAATTTTTTAGTTTTTTTGAAAAAAAGATTTTGCAATTTTTTCCAAAAATTAAATTACAATAAATAAATGCAGAATATTGTAAGTTACTTTTTTTTTTATGAAATTATTATAAATAAGATCCAGATTCTACAATTTTTTATCCCTTTGAATTTCGACAATATCTCAATCTTCAAAGTGTATGAGGTTTTTTTTATTTTTAATTTAAAAGTTTTTTACATATATCAAATTGTAAGCGAAAATACTTCAAATAGCGTCTCTATGAAAAATTAAAAAAATATTGAAGATGCATCGTCTATTTTAATGATTTTGAATTGTTACAAAATAAGGACATAATTTTTTTCGTAAGTAAAAATAATATTTAGATTTTCTGAACAGTTTCATGGCTCATTGAATGTGCTGAAAAATATTGATGACTTATAGAATTAAAATAAATAAATAAATTTTCATTCAGAAATGACATATGTCAATCAAAAAATTGTATGTTTGCATCTTACTTAAATCAATAGCTAAAACATCAATTCTCTTCAATTGTAATCTTCAATTTAATCGATTTTTTGAAATGTGTCAATGGATGGAGAGGTAGCTTGAAATAGATTTGCCATTGTCTTCAAATTGGTCGCTTCGGTTCCGGCTCCATAACTTATCAATATATTTGGCATGTCTGCTACCATGAAAAACTAGTCTAAATGTGTCTTTCGCAAAATGCTTACTTCTCAATCATTTGATACGAAGCATGACGTTCAACTGAATTTAAAATAATAATAAAAATCACAGGCAATAAAAAACGAAGTGAAAATTAAACGTAGATTAAAAGAGTTTGATTAGAAAGTTTTGAGAAAAAAATTGTCTCTACCAATTCTTCTTTGATTGAAGCTCAAAATGAATAAGATAGGAAGAGGCGAAAACGATCGCTTCTAACTCACACTAACGTGAGTTGGGGGCAATGCAGCTACTGCATGTGCCGCATTTCGAACTATTTCTTCCGGGTAGTGTGATACAGCATCTTAGACATTGAAAGTTAGATGACCTATCTATTTTTACTATTTAATTCAAAATAAAAGAAAAATCAAGTTTAAATCTAGAATGCTCTACTTCTGATTTAGAATTTCTCAACTTTCTATCTCTATTCAGCATGGCCTAGGTTTCTCATTAGGTGAACTTTTAAAATTTAATCAACTGCCTTTTTATAATTCAGAGTGAAGCTTCAACTCATTTATCTATAATATTGGATTATTTACACTTCATTTTAAATCGAGATCATTTAAGATCATACAAAAGTAAATCAAGAAGTTCAGATGAAAACAGATTTCCCTAAAAAAAGATGTTCAGAAATTTACGGCAAAAAGGGTAAATATCTTTCTTTGTTGAATATATTTGCATATAATTATTATTTCCTAGTTTTTAATTAAAATTTTAGTTTTTTAGTTTTTTTAATTTACAAGTCAAATAGCTTAACCAATGAGAAAGTATATTTAAATAAATTGATTACTCCACTTTCTGAAATCTTATATTCAATTCAATTTAAATGCACTAAGAGTATTTCTGCTTGTTTTCCTGAATAACTTCCACATTCTAACTGATTTAGATTAAAGCAAATGCATTGAATTAAAGTTTTAGCGAGGGTTGTCACGATGAAGGCCGACTTTGACTTACAACGCCTCCAACGATGGACTTCCATATGCTGAATGTTCTTCTACAAAAAGAGTTCATTTTTATTCAAAATGGGTGAAGTTAGCAAATACTGCTTCTGATGGTTTTACGTTTACGTCTAGCAGTGACATGTTAAAATAACTATGATGTCGCTAATCATGTTTCTGAGCTGACATGAACTAAATGAGAAACTAACCAACGGATTCCCAGATGCTTCGTTTTTTCCAAGAAATTTTGTTCAAAGACCGGACTCCCCTCATCCAAGCCAGAGACTTGATAAAATTTGAAAAAAAAATACAAAGAACTTTGGAAAAACTCATTCTTGCGATTTTGCCCTTGCTTTTATCGTTTATTTTGAAGAGTTGTTATTTCAATAAAAATGGACTGTTTCTAAAGATTTCAAAATATAAGTGTGGAACGCGGATGACTTCAGTATAATCTCTGCTTAATTCTTTTCGAAAGAAGAATTCTTGTGCGTTTCCTTTGGGAATCTTCGTGTTTCTTCCCGCATCGACTAAAAAAGAAGCGACACTCCATATGTTTATAAAAATAAATGCTTTTTTTTCTTCATTATTATTTGTAAAATTTAGAGCAGTTAAAATGCAATAAAGTCAAGTTATGAATTCTAATAGTCTTATTTCACAAAGTTTTGGGTAAAAGAAGCACAGGAGACTTACATTAGTAAGCTAGCAAGTATTTAACAATTTACATTAAATTTTTTTTAATTTTTTTTATTTTTTTTTTTTATTTTTTATTGATTATTTCATTTTTAAAATGATTTGACAGATAATAATTTTTAATATAGGTAAAAAAAAATTTACTCATTCATTCTAGCACATAAATAAATCATTGAAAAACGTAATCTTTGAATCTTGCAATGAAAGATTTATCTCTTCTCTCTAGCACAAGCAACAGAAAAGGGAAAGATAAATTGCAGCGACCAAAAGCCTTTTCCCAAAGATCGCGCGTCTTTTCAAAAGAAAATGACTTAAAAACATTACATGTCATCTTACAATAAAAAATATTAATGATATAAGATTGTAGAATAATTTTTTATGCCAATTTTTTTACACATATGAGGGTGGCATTATCATCACCTCCTTCTTGCATAAAAACACTTTGAAATACTTGATCAGAAGAGCGCCCACTATAGTATTGATTCTGATTTTCACATCTGTTGTACTTCTTCCAATATAAATATTTGCTATAGCTTCAAAAAAAATTTTTTTCCATAAATAGATTTAACAGTTTTTATTCCAAAGTTAAATCTTATCTTGCTTATATCCTAGGATAACCAATGTATATCACTATCATTATACAGAAGCAATAAAAAATTTTATATCTGATTATCATCTTTTTTAGTATCCTTGAAATATTTTTGTGTGGAAGTTAGGGGAAGGGGGGGGGTGTCTAAAATTCTTTTATTATCGCAAAGGGATAAATGAGGAAAGAGCTATTGAGCACCGCTGTGTCAGAATAACTTACGTGAATATTAAATTCAATTTTCTAAAAAACATAAAAAAAAAACTGGGCTAAAAATGTTGATTGCTTTGTGTGTGTGTCTCATTTTTTTTATATATAATTCTCCAAAATAATAAAATTTAAACTTGATATTTTAGTTTTTCTTGCATTCTGGTATTCGGTCATTTTGTTTTCGAGTGTTTTGGATTTATTCCGCTCAACCTCTATAAATGTAAGTAAGCTCAACTTTGCTTTAATAACTGGCCAACATTAACAACTCTTTGGTTATTTTCATCAATGACATTTTTATCTATAATTTTACTATAATCTTGATCTATACAAAAAATATGTATTTTCTTTTTATAAATGATCCTGTTAATGTTTTGAATAAAGTTCTTCTTCTTCTTTGGTAAATACTATTTCCAATATACTTTTTTTTCACTTTTTTTTTTAATTTATTAATTCAAAAATTTTATTTTTAAATTTAATCTATTGAAATCGAGACTTCTTTACATCCAAAAACTCCTTGTGTAAACTCGTCAAAGCGTCTTCCCGGCCTTTTCAAATTTCAGAAAGCTTTTGTTATATTTTCTTATGTTCTCATACTTCTTATGTGTGTATCGAATTTATAAATAAATTTCTCCTTATTATTATTCTTCTTCTTCTTCTTCTTTGAGAACTTAATTTTTTAATTGAGAACTAATTAAAAAGTTAACTTCAAATTAATGAACATTTGCAAAAGTTTTTCTTTTGAACAATTTACCAACTCTCTACGTTCTATGTTTTTAAAAATAATTTAAAAACGAAAAACAAATATATTCAAGGAAAACGAGAAACGATACCGGAAAAAACGATAAAAAGCCGAAAAAGGGAGAACTTAAAGTAAGAAGAACAAACTTAATCCTCATCATCAGTACAGTAAAAATAGTCTATAGCGTTGTGTACAAGCTGATACATTTTGTAGTATGGCGAAATCATGAACTCATTCAGAGATGCTTACAAAAGATCACTTTAGTGTTTAAAATGGAAATTTGTTATTTTCAAATCATGAACATTTATTTATTGAAAAAACAAAACAAAAAAAGATCACTTATTTTGGCAAAAAGTACAATACCCTTTTTTAATTTGAGCTCAATGATTGATCAGGACAAATTGAAGCAGCACAAACGTTGCAAACACTTCAACAAGACTTTTTACAGTACTTATGCATGGATTTGAATAAAATTTGTCGGATTCCTTTGCAACTTTTAGAAGCTGCTTCAATATATCCTATACCATTAGTTCTACTTCTTTTAGTCCTTTTCTCAAACTTTCTCTTCAAATCCTCCTTGATGAAAAATCATGAGCGAGTTGAAAGAAAAAATTTTTTTAAAAATTTCTCCGACTTTCAGGGTAGTGATTTTTTTCATCAGAATAAAAGCATGATCTATCCAACATCTATAAAGTTATAATTTATTAGAAAACTCTTCAATTATTGAATCAAGCAAATCAACACTCTACGTTTACCTTGAATATTTTGCAATATTATTTTAGGCTTTTTATCGCGTCTTTCCGATTCTTCAATAACAAGAGGGGGAGAAGATAACATCAGTACATTCTTGTTCTTTTTAGCAACGTCGGAACACAAGGAAATTTTCTTTTGGTGATCATAAAGCAGCGCCGGTTTAGTAGTGTGTAATTTTTGACATTTAGATGATTTTAAAAAAGCAGGAACTTATTTTCTTGGTTTATTTATTCTTCCAATCAAGAGTTCTGTAGCTAAAAAATGGGAAGGAAAATACCTATCAGTGACGATGTCTCTACCAGTATTTTCAAACGGCCCAACCATAGTTGCAAAACTGTAGTACAAGCTCTTTTTGTATTTTAATCTTCTTGGTCATCTTTGTTTGAATAAATGGAACCTCCGGTTAGCGCAAAACCACTTTTAGCTTCGCAACAGCAAAAAAATTTTTCTCCATATTTTCTCGCTTTCTAAGGTATAAAACTTGGCATTGCTAATTTTTAACTAATATAACTAAACTAAAAATTTTTACCCCACTTTTTGTTAGAAGAAGCAATACTGTGCTTTTCCACGATTTGCGAAAAATATTGATATTCATAGTTTAAAAAAAAAAATAAAAAATTCGCTATAGTTTTTGACCTTGCCAAAATATTTTAGATTATTATACATTTTTTTACAAATATGTTTTGAATGAGCATAAAATCATGGTAAATATTGGATTGCGTCTCCACCCTCAAAGCATCATTGCAAAAAGATAATTTATGATTTCTCTCTCAACCATAACTTGTATGTGTTAAATCGAATTTTAGATCATAGATATAAAGAGATTGAAGTGATAATTACTTTTGGAAAAATTGATTGAATCACAATAATTAGTTTTATATTATTGAATAAAAAGTTTAGTTAAACAAAATGCTATCTTTGATGAATTGGTGAATTGGAAGAAAAACGGTTAAAAATTATGACTGATTTGCCTTGACGCACGAAAAATTTCTATATATCTCGAAGAAAGGCGTTAAATCAAGCACCAGAGGGAGAGAGAGAGAGGGAACATCTTGAGATATAGTTGATAATAATTGCATTTCATGGCAATTAATCAAAACCACTCCTCCAATAAGATTGCTGCGTGAGACGTCAATCACTGAGTTAATCAAAATGGTAGACACATTTCGCAACCACTTAAAAGTGTATGCAAACACCAGGATAGCGAGGGGATAACAATGCCTCACCCAGATCTAAGTGTTTCATCTTTCCTTGCGAATCGTATGTGTGTGTGTTTGTGTGTGTGTGTGTCTTGTAATGCAATTTGTTTGAAGTGTGTCTCCACCCCTTGTAATTATCATCTCACTAATGAATTTAATTTTATCTAACATCAATCAAACAAATCATCAAAAATGAGGAAATAGATCGTTCTACTTCGATCTCTTTCTTTGTATGTGATGATCATGATTGCTCTCCTTCATAAAGCAAAGCCTAGGAAAGCGGGCATATCGCTTAGCCAGACTCACTGACTCTGGATAAATTTCAATATTATCCAATATATGCATTAAATCGATTGGTTCCCAAAGAACAGGAAGAAGCAACGGCAGATTTATAGGAAACGTGTGCAAGGGGAGCCGCCCCTCTTCAACATATTCTGAAAAGTTTCATTTGTGAGATCTCTAGCTTTGAATCCTTTTTTAATCTATCGAGTCTCATGCAGACCTGATTTTAGCTCACATCGAGACTTCTGAATCAATTCAATTTTGAGTATCATAAAATTGAAGCAATTGTATGCCTTTTCAAATGAATAACATAGCAACATTTTTTATTTCACAACATTTCAAGGACTAATGTCAAATCGAAACACAAAACAGATTGTTTTGAATGAATCTATACTCTACACAGAAAGTATTGACCAATAAGAAACAAAGTTTTGTTCACTTGTATTAATTTGAGAAAAAAATTCCAAAATCGAAAATCTTAAATTTTTTGAGCAAATTAAGCCAATGAAATAGATTCTTCGTTTTAGCCTGCAAATTAGGGAAAGATCGACGACAACTGACATAATAACGGAGTGAAAATGAAAATGACCATCGATGGTGTATGTGGTTGAGCTGGGTGTATGCGACATTCAGAGGCATCAGGGTCAAATCCCAGTTAGGGCAAAATATTTTCAAGAAATTATTTCTAAAAAAATTTGAAAATAATGTATATATTTTATCGGGATATGGGGTAGTGATGAGAGTGTAGGTTCTCGATCATCCTTTTTCGTGTTGTACTAATATATAAATAATTTTAAGGAAATATTTTTTGAGATTATTTGCAACTGAAGAAGAAGAAGAAAATTTTATTTGCAGATCTCATCCTCAAAACAGAATCCAAAAACAAAATTAAATTATTTGACAATTGATACAAAATTTTTTTTATAATCTAATAAGCAAATTGTAAACCGATAAAATGAAGAAAAATGCGAGTATTTCAAAGGGTATGAGAGAAAAATTCGTATATGAAGAAATTCTCTTGTTTATTCAAACATAAATTTTTTTTTCATTACATTAAACATATTAAAAAAAATAAATGATTATATTTATATGACTGAAAAGTGAAAATGCATTACAATTTACACTTTAGTAATTGTAACTATTAGTAAACTAATATTATTATATATATAGTAAGTAGAGTTCTATTTTAGTTATTAACAGTTATTAAGTTCCTAAAAAAAATTTTTTGTTTTGACTTAATATTTGAATGATATTTGTCGTAACCGAAGTCTAAGATGAATTTTGAATGAATTTTTTTTTCTTTTAGAAAAAAAAGTTTTTACGCAAAAAGAATGAAAATGAATTGAAAGTTTGCAAGTTGACTATAGAGTATGGATGGATGTATGAAATATTGGATCTAAGTTTTCCATCTTTTATACTTCAAAATCAGATATTTTGAAAACGAATGCCAATGTTCAATGTTTTGAGCGAATATTCACCAAATTCTGCCCATCTTAAAATAAGAAAATATAAGGAAATACCTATCGCAAATCCGAGTTTCCGCAAGTATCAAAATTTGCCTCAAAATTAAATCAGAGAACTTTTCTTTTTTCAATTCACAAGAATCTTGAAAACGTGGAATATCGTTGCGTATATAGTGAGGTAAGTCGAGCATTCGCTTCTTTCAAAAATTTTCCCCGTAGCAAAGGGTTTTTCTTTCGAAGCGTAAATGTTTCTTGATCACGCAAAGAATTTAATGTTTGAAATTAAGCAATGATTTGTTTCCTATATTATGCTAAAAAATTTTTTGTCTATAATTGTGAATAATCGTGCACATTGGCGTATTTTGAAATTATACATTCTTTCCAAATTACAAAATTAGTGTTAACTTTTATAAGCTTCATTCTACTTTCAAAAACGGCACCAAATTTGTGAACTTTGGCTAATTCCGACTTTTTCGCCTGTCGTCTCAACTTTTTCACAAAATTTTTTACTGAATTTGGTCAAAGTAATATGCTACTCAAAGTACTTACAAACATCCCGCTCCGTCTTCTACTCCAAATACTAAAAAATTTAAAATCAACACCTGAATACTGAATCCGTTTCAGGAAAGCTTCGACACTGAATCCTTAGTTTCAAATCCTCAAATCTTCAGCCCTGATATAGATGATTACATTTGGAAAAAATATATACGTTTGGAATGGGACTTTCGGGAACTTAACTATATATAGACACTATTTTTATACATAAGAAAGTTGTTTTTAAGAGTGTACAACTTCCGAGACTCAAATACAGATTCGTAAGAAACCATTTACAAAAGTATTTTCTATCCTCCATTGCTCCTTAATGTGGATATAAAAGAAATAATTCAATTGAGAAAGATTTGGGTGATCATGGAAAAGTTATACTAAGCAATATTTATGTGGTTTTATTATTAGTAATCGAGAGATATCATCCCGCCTGCTAAGTCAGTCAGTTAATCTTAGGGTTAGGGTTAGGGTTAGGGGGTAAGGTTAGGGCTGCAGATTTGATGATTTTGAACTGAAAAGGATTCAGAGTCGTTAAGGAATCTTATTCCTCGTTAACTTCAACTTTTTTATCCTTATTTGGTTTATAAAGGAATTTCAAAAACTTTAATTTGGTTACTTTCGTTCTTTGTATGTTCTACGTAATTTGTCGTGAAAATAAATTCCGGGCCAGGTTTTCAAGACTTCGTTGAATGCAATTCTTGTCAAAAGTTGCTCAAAAGTAAGCAAGGTCTTTTCACGCCTACATTTCTGATGCAAAAAATTTTGATCGAGACATTCAAAAATTGAGAAACGTATATATAAAATTTTTCCTACTCAAAACTTATAAATAAAAACTGTTGATACAACTTATCGTATCTTTTCATCAAACTCGTTATGATTTGAACTGGAAACATGTGATTTGCGTAGCGAACCAAGATTTCAGTTTGTTCTAAAAGATTTTCTTTGTATATGGGACAGGCATCATATGGGATTACGCCTAAAGTTCGTTAACTTCTACAATTGTAGAAAAGTTTAAATGCACATTGAGATTTGAGATCGGGCACCGTTGTCCGTACAGAATCTGAGCAGGCGTTCTAAGCGATTTTGCAGTAACACGATTACGCTGTACAAACATTCTTTCTCCAATGTTTTCCTTCTCTAAATGATGACTGTGACATGTGTCTTATTTGATCTTGGAGATTGATCCACAATTAAAAAGGAACGGATTATTGTAAACGAAAAGGGCAAATTGAAATTGAAAAGAAAAAAATGGACTCATTACCTTGAAGTTTGGCATGGTGTTCATTCTTTGGCTTGAATGAAAAAATTGCTCCCAAATGGTAAAATTAATTTTTTAAACATTACATTTTGTTCTTTCAAATATTTGGGATAGTTTCCGGGATCAAAATAAAAATTTTAAATAATTATTAGAGTGTTATCACAAAAAAATCAAGAAGACCAACAGTATATATGCGAGTGGCTCTCTCAAGTTGTATGGAGAGATCAGAAGGGAAAGATCTCATTAAAACATTATTGATTTATTTTACAACTTTTATGCTTTTATAACTATTTCATAAGTCTAAAATCAATTAAAAAAAAAGTAATTAAATTATTCATAAATATAATTTAAAGAATGTAAAATTCGCCCAAAACAATTAATATTTATATTAAACTTTAAAATATATAACTTTTGAGACTTATCGATGAAAAATATTTGAAAAAACTTTTACGTGATTACTCGCGTTGACCCCTTTCCCTATTTTGTGTAATCGTAGGTTTCTTCATCTTTGAGAGTAAGTTGTTGGAATCTCTGCCTTTAAAAGATCTTTCCATCTCTTTAGATGTCTTTCCCTTTCCTCTCTCCTCTGATAGGCTCATATAAGCGTCAATCAAACACTAATTGCACTAGCTACTCCTTCGTTTTTCTATCTTTCTTCATGCACGGTCGTGATGTCATCTTAGATTTTCCACCTCTTTCCAAGTATTGATTGATATCACGCTTCATGCAACTTTCGTTTTTCTTAGGAGTACTTCATTTTGAAATTTTATCTGTCAAAGTCCAGTATCAAAATAATTACTCGAGACGTCAATCACATCATATAAAGTTTTTTGCCTAAAATAAACTTTTTATCACAGCTTTTTTTGAAGTTTCGAATTTCTATGGTTATAGGGATACTTTCGCACTTTTATCTGCATTCAAAAACAATAAAAAGACCCGAAGTACTTCCCAGTATTGATATTCAATCAGCTCTGTTAGTTTGCTAATTGACAATTCGCATAGGGACACTTTGCTAGTGGGAATCTCATTACAACGCGATTTCGTTACAAGCGCATTTGGCTAAAAGTGATTACCTATTACCTAAAATATTTTATCCATCTATATAACAAAGTGAGTCTCCAAAAAAAATAAAATTTTAACAAATATAATAGAATTATTGAGTAATTTAAAAATACTTTTTATAAAAAATTAATGCCAATATTAATAATAATAATAATAATAAAAGTAAGAAAGTAAGCATACCAATTACGCAAAAAAATGTCCGCCTTCCGTGTAAATGAGAGCGGTCTAGTAGTGAGATATCTTAGTAGCGAATTGTTCAGGAGATGGTGAAATTAGGGAGATTGTAGTGACGTTGATACCAGCCATCTCATTACGGGTGATTTCGCTACCAAAGCAATTAACTTTTTTTGAATAAAATTATTTTTATAAATTTTAAATTAAAAAAATAAAATAAATTTATATTAACAACTCTATTTTTTTATTGATTTATTTTCACTATATTTTACTTTATTTTCATTTATAAATGCAGTATTTTGAAAAATAGTGCAAATAATTTTTTAAGTTAATTAACTTGTTAGGGGCGTGAGTAAGGTTGCTAAATGGCATGTTAGCAAACTGTCCTAGAAACAGAGGAGAGATATTGAACACTATACAGCTTAAAACTAACACAAACACGAGAGATTGTTCAAGCAGTAGCTGAATCATTTTTGGAATATATATATTTTTTGATCAAAGGAATATTGATTAGGATAAATGCAATGAAAGTTTCTTTAATGATACCCATTTCTCATATGTGATGGGGGTATGGAGAAAAAATGTATTAAAAATGCAGAAATCCATTCCTAGATCAATGTCTTTTAGCGATAAATATCAATCAAACAAAAATGAATCTTGCTTTTTAATTAAACCATCAAATGAAAAAGTTATAAATTCCCGAAGGAGGAAATATATTCCTCCGAGCCAAAATTGTTGAAATTTAGCGAGAGAACTGCCGAAGCCTTGATCTCTGGAAACGGTGGAAGAAAAACTATCAGCTGCACAACGGCAATCACTCTGATTCTGTACCCCTCACTCACTCGTCGAAGTTCATTGAGAAAATATTTTGGTCTCAAACAAATCTCCTTACCGATTTGTATAAAGCTGGCATTTATCAATGAGTTCCCTCAAGCATATCAAGCCCGGGACGTGGATGATGGCTGCTTCACTTTTTGAAATGTGACATCTTTCACGATCTTCAAAGTCAGGAGCTGATCACATCTCCCAGAGTTTGAAACCGCAATGAACGAAGAAAGCTTTATTCCTGAATTGAGAAACAGCAAAGACACAAGTTAGGCAAAACTTGACACCAATACGATGACAAGTTTTTAAAAACTTTGGATACAACAAAAAATGAGATTCTGAGCGCTTGCTAACTTCTTTTTCCCCCAAAATTTCAGAAATTTGATTGAGAATTATGAAAAATAAGAAAAATGAAAGCTAAAAACAAAAAATATAGATGGGATAAAAATAAAAACTATTTAAAAAAAAAAGAAAAAAAAAGGAATCTTGGTCGTTCATTGACTCAGTGTTAATTAGATCCGTAGGAATTTCGTAGGTAGGAGGAGAAGATGAAGAAGAAGATGAAGGAGGGGCTTTTTTTATTTACAAACGCTATCACAAAAAAGACACGGAAAAAAGATTGAAAAAATTCAATTGTTAAAAAAAAGGAAAATTATCCTAAATTGAATGCATTTTGTAATGTTTGGAAAGATTCTGGATATAGTTTAGAAGATTCAATAATATATACTAAAAATATTAAGAGATTTTTTATTTTTGATTGGAATGAAAATAGGAAATATGTAAAATAATTTTCTCAAGAATCAAGAAGCATAAACATCTTGAAGACGCAAGAAACATAAGCACAAAATCCACTACATATTCTCAATCCGTTTCCCTAGAACTTCGCAACAATTTTGATCCAAAAGGGGAGAGATTGGATCAGAATTTGTTAGAGAAATGGAAATCAGAGATCAGGGATTAAATCATGATGCCTGATTTATGTTTTGTTGGATTCTGAATACAGATTGGCTGCCTCTGAGCATTATAGAAGTTGAAAGAAATGAAAGTTAGTCCTGAAAGTTGATGAACAATGGCAACCTGAATTCGCCTATATACTCACCTTTATCAACATCTACTTGTCAGTTTATACATTCTTTGAATTGTGTAGCATTTAATCAATAGAGAGATTTGTAATATCTCAATGTTAAATTAGCACTAGTAAGTAATCTTAGTATTACAAATCTTTTTAGTAAGATAAACAGAAATCTAATTTTTGATATTCTTAAAATGTCTTTTCCAAGATCTCATACTAATGGAATTGCCGCTTGTAAAAGTAAAATATTGTAAAAATTGAAATTAAAGTAAAACATTAAAAAAATTATGTACACCACGAAAATACAATAAATTATTTGAAAGTAGAAACGGTGAACAGTGTGATCTATAATAATTGTAAGTACAATCTAAGGCATCAAACGTTAAAATTCACTGATACAAAGTGTTTTTCAGAAGTAATTCCGTGAAAGTAATTGACCTCAAAGGGGATTTGAACCCCCAAACTTACATACTACAATACATACAAGATTAACAAGATGATCCAAAAAATATTTTCTTTGTGATTTTTAGATTTGATTTTTTGGAATCCACTACTGTAAATCAAGATCATATTATGGAAGTAAAAATTTCGCGCGTTGCGAGTTAAAAAAAGTTCGTGTAGTGATAATTTCGCGAGAAATCATATATTCCCTATATACTTTTATGAAAAAAGTTTCAGATCAATAAATTCGCTAATTAAGTTTTCGTGAAATATCTATCAGCTTTTCGCAAATTTTGCAAAAATAAGAATATCCCGAAATTTTTATGATATAGAATATCGCACATTGCTATATGTAATCAATTTTCGCACTTAGAGATAAAAATTCCCACTAAATCAATTCAAAATGATCAATATATCAAATATATTAAAAGTGTTTAGATAAACATACCAAAACGTGTATAAAGGATACCGTTCCTTGGAGCTAATCCAGGGTTGATTGGGAAGAAATGCGACTGGTTGTCATAATAGAGACAGGCTAATTTTTTAATGAATGCAATTTTGGGTGTGCCTATAAGATATGCTTGTACAAATTTTAAAAACGAAATTTTTTCACCGACAAAACGAGATTCACTGGCCTACTAATTCACTAAGTTACAAACGAGTTTTGGCTTTCCGTCAAATCTTGTTTTGACTTTTGGGGAAGTGTTCTTTTTACTCTTCTCATATTCCCAAATTTTATAAAAGCATGTTGGATTTAGCAGCCATTTTTGCCGAGAAAGTGGAAAGAAGTAATGAAAAGAGTGTATAGCAAAAATAAAACAGATCTTTTTTGCATCAATGACACCACCAGCACTAAAATTCACACTCGATTGATCTATGCAATCAACAAACAAAATTCAATTCTTTTCATTTAATTATTACTATTTGATATATATAAAAAAAATTTTTAAAAATGTTTCAAACACAAATTGGATTAGTGGAGAGGCTTTCTAACTACTCTTTTCGCTTCTAACTTTTTAATAGGATTAGATTTGGCAAGTATCAAACTTCAAAGACTCTTAATCTTTGACAAGCACGAAAGATTTTTACATGGATGCATTCTGGTCTCATGTTATCACGGTCGGAAGGAATCGAAGTTCTTTCTTCGCACTTACTCGTTAAAAATGCACAATATGGATAAAAGGAGAAAGTTACTTACGCGACCGATGATGTATGATGATGAAGACATAATCAACTCTTGTATGATTGCTCTGATATCGTGCGCAGGCTGAGACTCAACACCCTTTCTCTGTGTATATCATATTTCAGGGATGTGATTCGCTCATCTCCTGTCAATCATATGTCATCATATAATTTCTGGGATATGATCTTTGCACTTGTTGTATTTAACAAGTATAAACAAAAATCTTGTTCTTTTTGTTTCGCAAATCCTCTTATCTCTTGATTTTTATTCCACCAGCCTTTGCTTTCTCGTGAATGGAAATATTAGGTAATTGTTTTCTATATCCCCAAATATTATTATTTTTACATATGTTATACTAATAATAATAAGTTTGACATTTCATGTCTTTGCCAAAAACTACAAATGAATCATGGACATGATGAAAATTCAAGTATAGTTGGTTTTACATTTTCTAGATCTCCTGCTTGCATTTCAACACTTTTTTTTGACAATTACTGAACTTGTTAAAGCTTGTGATAAAATGTGATTGGGTCTAATTCTCGTGAAAATGTGTGTCGACATCATTATTATTAGTTGACGTGTTTTAGTTTGCATTTCTTCATTAGAAGCTTTTTTGATCAATTGAACGTCAATAATACATCGGGTGCGTGGTCAAAGTGTCTGAAACCAAAACGTCCGTTAATCAAAAACCAATTTTTAGTTTAGTTCATGGCATTTCATTGCATTTTTTAATTGGAGAAACAAAAAAAATTGGTGAAAAAAAAATTATTTAAAACTGTAATGGTTCTTTTCATCAGCTCTGATTAGTGTTATTATATTTGGAAATGGTCACGCGTAATCAGAATAGTTTGAAAAAAGATTAGAACTTTTTTTTGATTTTCTGACGTTTTGATTCCGAAGGTTTTGGTTTTCGGAGGTTTTGACTCACATATTTGAATTTTTCGGACATGTTTTTTGAGAATATAGGCTTCAAGCGAAACATATATTTCAGCTTATTGCTTTGCTTTCACATTATTTGATTAAAATTTCGATTAGCTGGATACGGCCTGGGCTGAAAATGGGAAAAACGATTTTGTGCTTAGTAGTGATGCGCCATATGTTAGCATATTTAAACTATATAGCACAATCATTATCAACTTTCATTGTGAAATTTATTTTCTGAAGGCCCTTTTAGCTTTAAAAGTTCGCATATTCGATTTGAAACGCGTAATATACTTGAATGTGGCCATTAGGAATGAAGGGTCGAATTAAAAAGCGGAATGAAGGAGGGCCGCACTTCTTTGGGGTAAGTAAATTTCAAAAATGTTTAGTTGTACACACGGTTAGGATTCGAATCGTCTAGTCAGCTGGATTGGAGTTGAAGTAGAATTCATTATCTGATTGAATTTAGAGTGTCAAAGTCGGATGTTTTCATGTATTGAAAAGATCGTTTTTTTCTAAGTATCATAAAATAAGTTAAGGAATGACGCTTCTTTGTTAAAAAGTCGATAGCTTAAGTTCGAGTTTAATATTTTTCGCTTTTAAGTATTTCGCGTGGTTTTGGTAAGCCCACTTGTACTTGAATTTGGAGTCTAATATTTTCCATCAAACTACGCAACACTGGTTACATATGCACATTTAAATATATTGCAGGATTGGATCCGATCCAAAGTAATGATTCTCATTCGGATTCTCTGAGATTTTTTTAACTACAACTTTGATTCTCAATCTGCTTTCTTCATTTCTAAAATTCTGATCCTGATTTTTATAGGAATTATAAAAAATTTTAATTATGAAAGAATTAATTTAATTTTTAACTATATAATTATAAAATTTTAATATTTATAGGATTTTGATTCTGTAAAAAAAACATATTTGTAGATATTTACACTCCAGTTTATCTATCTGCGGAAAAATGGAGTGCTTACGTTTCCAGTAGCTTAGTGGATCGCCATCTGTGCTGCTGCATAATTCGCTAAAATATGCATATAGTTCTTTGTCATAGCCATCAAACACTAAAGGGTAGGTGTACTATGTTATAGTTTCTCTCGAAACTCTGCTCTTTTCAGTGATATCAGCGAAGCTTCCAGCGCTACAATTATTGAGAGAATCTGATTTTTTGGTTCTCTAATTCTGATTTTGATTCTGATAGTGGTTTGGGATTCTGAAGATGATTCTAAGAATTCCTGAAATTCTGATTCTAATCACATCTAATATATGCATAGAAAATGCTTCCATTATGATTAATGAGGGTAAACTCTTAAAAATCAACACCAATACAATATACAAAAGTACAAAATAGGATAAATTTTTGAATAATTCTTCAAAATCTTCCATGAATTTTCTATATGGCTGTCAAAAATTTTAGCCCCTAAAAACACTCTCCTCTCGCTCCGCCCCCACTACTCTAATTTGGCTTAACGGGGACGTTGACCCTTTTACAAAATCAAAAAGATATTACAAGTGTCTTTTTTAAATAGATTTCTTTACTCACAAAATTTGCTGTAGCTCAAAATCGTATATATTTTGTGCCGTGTTGTCATGTTTCAGAATCCTAAAATCAGCAAGAATCAAAATTAGCCCAGACACTGAACAAATATTATGTTAGAGGGGACATTATAAATTAAGGTTAAAGTTGCGCTTAGATTGCGTCTTCGTAAAATTTCATCCTATGCCGAATTCTTTGGTTGGAAATATTTTGCCCTGTCACACATGGTAATAACTCAGTCAAAAGGTTTCCACCTTTATATATTCGAGAAAAAACTTTGAAAATTTCTAGATAAAGAGATTTAAAAATATTTGTTGTCAACAAAATGTAATTCTATGACAACGAAACAAATTTTGTCCAAAGGGAGTTTCAGCATTCGATTCAGTAAAAGTTTTTTTCTCCATATTTCATAAACTTTTTGCCTTTTTTTTGCTTAGTGTATATATGTTATGCTTTGTTTTGTTTTAAAACCGTAATAAGCTGGAACAAATTAGTTACGCTTCTTGTCTCCTTCTACAACATATGTGGAAAGAGATTACATAAATATAACAAAACACACTAAGAAAATTTATGCATCTTCAAAAACGCTCAAAATTACGAGAAAAATTGGAAGTAAACAAAAAATTGCTTTTTAGAATAAATATTACGAAAATCGCGTTTAAAAAAACTAAAATCAAAATGGTAAAATGGAACACATGGCGTTTTTTGACAGATTCTCTCGCTGCGATCGATAATTTTCGCTACAATTCCTACATGTGACAGTGACACATCTTGTAGATGCAGAGCAAAATATTAGTAGAATTTTAAAAGGATGTCACATATGGTAAGAGTGAAATTTTATTTGAAACAAAATTTAAAATAACCTTTTTATAAAAAATTCATTGGTATATACAAAAAGAAATAGAGTGTGCGTAAGAAATAACTTCACAATATTCTGCTACACATATGTTAAATTTACGTTTACCCCTTAATTATTTTCAGGTTGTGGATTAGAAAAGGTGATTGATTTTATAATGTTAATAATGTCTGATCAATTTAACAAGAGTCTATAACTCAAGTTAATGTCTCAACATTCAAAAAAAATAATATATGCGGATTTTTATATGCAAAAAATTTGGTGCTATGTAATTTCAAGACGAGGAAGGATCTGTACCATGAAAATTTCACTCTACCGGCAGAATTTGCCCCACTGTTTAAACAGCCCATAAATTTAATAATTTTAATGATTCAGATATATTTTTCGAGCACTAACTGATTTGTTTATGGTGCAATTCGCTATAAACACATTATTTTGCATTTAGTTTTAAAAAATTTAAAAGTTGAACACAACGTTTATGCTTTTCCTTCAGTTCTTATTCGATCCCATCTTGTTTAATCTTGGATTGATCCTTTAAAATCTCTTTTTAGAGCTTTCTTAGCATAATCTCTGCAAAACTGGTTTATTATTCTGCATCAATTATCTCTTACATCTTGAGAAAAATATTAAACATAAAATACCATTCTGATCCACAAATTAGTTTCCCAATAGATTTATTTATCATTGTTTAATGTTTACCAAATGTAGCATGAAAAATAATTTTAAAATTCATTGCCAGTGGAAAAAGGCTAAATAAATGCAAATCTTATGAATAATTGTTCTAGGAAATTCTTAACTCAAAAACATTTAAAATTAAATTTTTTTAAAGAAACACAAAAACCTTTTTAGAACTTGTTGAAACTAAATTCAGAAACAACGTTTGTAAAGAGCAAAATCATTCCAAGCAATTCAACCATAAAGATTCCGCCATTTTTGTATTAAGTAAATAAGTTAAGGCAAAAAAAATTCCGGATACTGAAGTTTCGGATAATAGCAAAATTCCCATTGAAAAAAAGGGGTGTCCTTATTTTTTGGCCGGAAAGTGAGGTTTCCGGCTTAACGAGTTTCGGATTATTGAGGGTTGACTGTATATATTTCACTTCAAGGACACTTTTTCCCATTATCGTTTTAATGTCTGTACCATGAAAGTGGGTGTGTTTTTTGGAAAGCAAAGCATAACTTATATCATGTTTTATTCTCTTTAATTGCTAAATTGTTTCACCATTTCTTTGACAAAACCCATTTGAACAATTCGCCTAAAAATTCACGACAAGAACATTTCGGACAAGGAATATTCATCGTAAAAAAACGAAGACTTTCTATTTTTTCAGCTAACTAACATTAACTAAGGCAGCTAACAACGTGGCTAACCAATTCTTTAATTAACTGACTGACTATGAGAAGGAGAAGAAGAATTAACTGACTGCCTAACTTGGGGGTAAACTGATATTATGAGATATTTTATGATTATGAATTTTTTTTCTCAATTTTTATGAAAATATAAAGGTCAAAAAAAATTTTAAATGATAAATTAGTAGAGTATCACAGGAGATTTAAAAAAATACAACCATATAAAATTTAATTTGCTAATTATGACAATATATCTTAAAAAATAAATAGCATCGCTTTTCAAAAAAACAGTAATCTTTCTACAACAGTATACTTGAGCACGGTGGTGTATTATATTTTTAAATACACCTTTTTTTACATTTGGATATTTTTTCTGTTTTTGAAGTTTTTCGAACTGTTCAATTTCAATCCAATTTTTATTTATATCTAAAAAGATCTTAAATTCCTGCAGAGAAAAATAAGTATAGCATATGAAGATATTTTGAAAATATATGATTCCGCGCCAAAATAACAATATATACAAGGCGCCATCTTTTTTTTTTCTACTCTTTTCAAATTGAGAAAATGTTATGGAGGTATTGTACTGCTTCATGATAATAATACACGCTCAAAACCTTTTCATATACATATACCATATGGGCGAGTTCTTCATGTTTCAACTGCCCCATTTCAAATGATAAAATATTATAATATATTTGAATAAAAATTTTGTTGTGAATATGAAAGTAAAATTTAACAAGACGATTCAAATTGAAAAAAATCTAATAAATCAATACTTTAAAAAAATGATTGAAAAATATATATAATAATAAAAAGAAAATTAGACACTTTGTTCTTTTAGACAACTTCAACTAGGGTCAGTGTTTAAACTCGGAGACTGTATACTACAGTTTTTCTAAAAAAAATAAAGCATTCAAGCAAAATATCTAATTTCCAAATCTAATTTCTGAACATTTGAAAAATATTGAAAGATTATAGCTTAGTAAATAGAAAAAAAACTAATTTTTTTTAATATTTTTATTACTAAAACAAAGTTGTAATATTTCCTAACTATACTCTAAAATAGTTATAGGAATTAATTGCAATTCAAAAAATCTTTATTTTGACTCAGTAAAAAATCATTAACTAAATAAATATACAATCAATACCACAAAAAAATTGGTTTGCTATTGCTACCCTTAAGTTCCAAAATTTTGAATCCATTCTCCTTTGTTTGAAACCTTTATTTTAAACGATAACGAAAAATTGAAAAAATTTGCGTTAATTCCCGGAACTACTAACAATGAATCTATACATTGATTTTAAGTATTTTTGAAATAGGTTTAGATTTTTGGCAAATACTGAAATCAAAAAATGTTCGTAAATGAGGAAACTTTGGCTGAAGTTAAATTTTCGCGGATTGTGAGCTAAAAAAAGATGGCGCCTTGTATATATTGTTATTTTGGCGCGAATCATATATTTTCAAAATATCTTCATATGTTATACATGTTATATTTTCACAAAATTTTTTTTGGTACTTATGGGTTATCTCTCCCGCATTCAAAAAAATTTTTTTAGTAAATTACTGAAAAAAATTTTAAAGTGGGAGGAAGATAACTAATAAGTACCAAATTTTTATATATAGTCTAAAAATAAACCATTTTTGAACCCTTTATTGATATCGAAATATGCTATGAATCTGAGTTGGGGGGGGGGGGGGGGGGCTTAGCCTCATCCCGCCCTCGCTGGCTACGGGCCTGTCTCCGATTCTCCCCGTTCCTCAAGGGAAACTAATTCCGAACCGGAATCAAAAATCGTTCCTCGCTGTCCTCTCTATAATGAATGCATATATACGGGAAAGCATGAGGCAACATCTTCAAATATGAGATTTTGAATTTGTATAATCAATAAATAAATGTACGCCTTGAATCAGAAGATAGTATGTAAATGTATAAGAAGTGTTCGCTTTAAAGAGGAAAACATATGGTAGATCAGATGAATGTTAGAGATGTGGGTCGCGTTTATACTAAAAACCTTAATTAAAAAAATAATGCCAAAAAAAAATTCATTATGATCAGGTAATTTAAATAGGCAAAAAAGCCTTTTATTGCACAAAATGAAACATATAGTATATATGAGGGCAACTTTAACAAGACAAAGATATCCTAAAAACAGTTTTAGGAAGAGACTTCATTCTTCGGAGAAAAAGAGTTAAAAATAATTTCCCCCAAACTGGTTATGATATCTCTTACGCCATAGCTAGTCATAAGAAATTAAAAATGCTGACTTAAAAAATAACTAATAAAGTAAGTGATATTTATAGAAGAGGAAAAAAGTGAACACAAAGTATTAACAAAAGATAACATATTTATTTAAGCAAAATAGAGGAGGACAATAAAAGCCTTGTAAAATTTGTCTCTTGATACTATTATCAAATAATAAAATACAATATTCTGGACGTATAAATATCTGAAGAGAAAGTTTCTAAGATAGGAAGAGGTATACTACACATGTTATCTTTGCAGAAAAAGTCAAGACGTTGCTTGAAGGCAGTTCCAGACATTGATAATAATAATTCTGGTTGAAAGGAAATCCCTTGCAAAAGCGTCCTTTGTGTCTCTATTTTTTCATAAATTCGTATTGATGCGTTCTTTGACTTCTTCGCGGGAATAATCTCGGCAAGAGATCATGATGTTTTAACATGAATGATGGCATTTATCATTTCGCTATGAAAATTAGTTTACGAGCGTATGCCTATATTCTTAATAACTTCTCTTTAAGACGAATTGTAAAATGTAAGACTTTTTTTTAATTTTTTATTTCGCGTTCTATAATGTTTTTTTTTTGCGTTTACCCAAGTTTATTTCGAGCATATCAATCAAGTTTGATTTGTAGGATTTGTATGCTCTAAAACACTTAACCTGCTATGCTAGTATATATACGTTTTTGTGCAAGTTAATTTACTTGTAGAACCGTTTGTTATTTGATCGATGAGATAAATAGAGATACTTTATGAGGTGAAGTAATCAATATATTATTCGATATGTATATATATATTTATTTATTTATTTAATGTCACTGTTCATTTTTTACGGATATTTTTCCTGTATATACGATTTTTAATTATGATCGATGCGCTTTAAACATCCATATAACACCCATTTTTTAATTTGCTCCTTTTTGGCAGTTCAGGGACGCTTTCAGGAGCGGAATTTTTCATTTCTTTGAAAAGTGGACTTTACACCGCTCCTCATATGTTTACAAAAATTATTTATGCAAGAGGTGAAATTAAGTTAGATTATATTTGTCGCAATTGTTTTCATTCATTTTGATAAACTTTTATGATTTTTTGTTTTTGAATTTTTATCACTGTCAAATCTAAATTCCTTCAATTTTGTTTGATATTTTAAAATTGACATACTTTAAATCCAAAGTCCAAACTTTAGCACTAAACTTTCAAATAAAATTCTTCTTTTGCATCATTACACTTCAATTTTAGCTGATGAAGTTAAAATTACCACGATAATAAAAAGCACGCAAATAAATCCAATTGTATCTCAAAGTTTTCCAAAATATTTAAAAGTAAAAATATTGTTTACTCTTTTTTTATGAAAAATTTATATTTTTGCATTATTTAATTTTTTATTCTAAATAATACTTAAAAATGAGAAGTTGATAATGGAAATATTTTTATATACTAATTCTAATATAGTTTCAGAATTGTTAAAGTTTTCCTTTCAAAATGAAAGATTATTTCCTTTCACAATCTAAGTTATAATGCTTCGTTTATAACCTGTTTCAAAAGTATTTGAAGAATCACCTTTCTCCTGGGTTAATCATTAAATCCGTTTTATGTTCTCACTTTCTTATCTTTGTTTAATTGTGAGTTTTTGATTGCCATATGAAAATTATTTGTGACTAATTATTATTGTTACTTGTGATTGGTTAATCCAGAAACAAATGGAGGCACTTAGAGAGGATGGAATTAACATATGGGAATGGCATTTATCATATTTCTTGTTCTTAGAGAAGAGGGTATTGGAGAAAAATGGTATTAAGGTGGATGGAAGCTTTGCGTACTGCCTAGTGTGTTCTGATGTGGCAACGGGCAAGCACTACGGAATATTCGCGTGTAATGGCTGCAGTGGCTTCTTCAAACGCAGTGTCAGAAGAAAACTCGTTTACAGGTATGCCACTTGCAACTTTGGAGTGAAAATATTTTTATCCCAAAATTTTTGCAAAATGAAATAGCATATTTACTAACATAAGTGATATCATCAACCGGAATACCCTCAACCTATTTAAATCCTTCTTTCTCTCATACAAATTGTGAATTGTCTGAAGTTTGATAAATTTGTTGATGTTTTTCAAATTTTGAGTAAATTCCGTGTTAAAAGACTTCATAACTTCAAAAAGTCTTTTTTCTAAACACGATAATTTTAACTCTCATAAAATATTTCTCCAAACATGATAAATAATACTTATTATAAAAAATATTTTTTTCTTTATTTTTTTATTTATTATTAATTCAATATAATAAATGGTGGATGCATAATAGTTTTCAAAACATATTCGATTATTTAGTTTAACAAAGAAAATGTGAAATAGATCAGATTTGCTACGTTTTATAATAATAGGTTATACATTTTTATAACAAGTGTTATTTCCACCTGATGCAAATTGCACGTGTTATAAACTTAAAATTCGTGTTTAAAATTTCGCTAGCGGCTATTATTTTCAGGAACATATGTGTGTGGATAATTCGCACCGTAACTTTATAAACATTGAGATATATTGAAGGCATAAATTTGAAGAAATAAGTTTCAAGGAATTAAATCTATATGCTGGTCGTATATTATAGGCGCTTTGCCTATTTGCGTCACACACTTTTCAATTCACCGTTTTTTCTAAGAACGGAATAGTTTTACAAACGCTGAAGTATGTGTGTCAAGTGGAATTGATTACATTAATTTGCAAAATAAAAGATCCGCAAATAAAGTCCACTTTCCGACATATTTAAGAATCTTTTTGTAAGGAATTTTAAGTTTAGATGATCGAGAAGGAAACATTTTGTTTGATTAATATTCTCCCTTCAACATTCAATATTATTTCTCAATAAAAGTTGAAAGATGTAAATACGAAAATAAAGTTGAACAAACATTCATTCAACAAAACAATTTTAATTTCCGACCAATCTAGTCTTCTTCCAGACTCTCTGCTCTTTGTTTTCTCCTCTTTGCATTTAACGGTTGTGTTCATCTCAAGAAGATGAACTTCTTGAAAGAAGATGAAAGAAATTGTTTTCAATACAAGTTTTACATTTTATATCCTTATTAACATAACTTTGATAATTACCACTAAAAACCCAAAAATAGTCATAAACAAACGTTCAAATATTTAATTGCTAATAAAAAAACTCATTTTTTTATACCCGCAATCAAAAAACTTTTCAATTTTGAAGGTCAGTCTTTTTATGAAGTAATCAAATGGATTCGTACAACTTTTTCCATGGATTTCAAAGGAATACTAAAAAAAAGTTTTCTTTTAGGTGTCAAAATGGAATGGGACTTTGCGAAATCGATAAACGCCATCGAAATCAGTGCCAAGCCTGTCGCCTTAAAAAGTGCATTGAAAAAGGGATGAAGAAAAGTTGTAAGTTTTTTTTTTTTTTTTTAATTTTCCACTTCCCATATATTTTTCCACAAAGCAATTAAAAAGAAAAAAAATAGTTTATACTTTTTTTTATAAAAAAAAAAAAGAAGAAACAGAAGAAATGAAAGGCACTCATTTAACAAAAATGTTATCTTTTAAAGATAAGATGTAAAAGCGCTGGAGTTGTCAAAATATTTTGTATCTTTTAAAAGTACAAGAAGAAAAACGGGAGATGTGTACATAAGACTCAAAATTTGGATGAACCAGATTTAATAAAATTAATTAACCTAATTAATTAAATTTAATTAACCAGACATTAATTAAAATTTTATTTTTTAAATATGGCCTTCTCTTTGAAACATAATTTAAACGTTTTAGGATTCGAGCATAAAAGTGATCATCCATCTATCAGACGAATGAAACAAACACATATGGTCGCGTATTGAGGGAATGTCATTCAAAAATGATTTTAATCCTGTAATACTATACAGGACAATATATGTATATAGACTATTATAAAATATAAGAAAGAAGAAGAAAATTTATTAGAAAAGTTTGAGAATAAACTATTATTATTCACAAAATTACAATTTTAGGTATTAGGATGAATATATAATTACCATGAACATCTGGATGTTCAAAAGGCCAGCAGCCGCTATTATGAAATCCCAAAGCTAAACAAGAACAAAAAAAGCTTAAGAAAAAAAAACAAAAGAAAATACCATTTGAAAGAAGAAAAAGAATGAAATAAAATAACTTTTTTTGTGATAGTTACATAAAATAAATTACAATCAATAATAGGTAATAATAATCAATACATAATTAGTAAATATATATAATAAGTCATGCACAAGAGATTGGAGCGAGTGAAATGAAACTTATAGTTTGTTTCTGTATATTCAATTGCATTCATGACATAACGACTTGAAAAACACTTTTAAATCAAACATTGTGATGAATACTTTCGCAAATACAAATTTTTAATTTTTTTTTTTAAAAGAGCCTATTGCGTTTATGTGCATCAAATCCCATAACTTTAATAGGTTCCTTTTCCAAAATTCAGATAGCTTATACGTGAGAGTCTGCTAGAAGTATAATATGGCATAAAGATTTTATATTTGTGACGAAGATCATAATCAGTATTAGCTATGTAGCTTGGAATAAAATATCTTTTTATTTTGATAAAATTGGAAGAATTGCATGCTATTTTGCACACTATTTTTTTTTGAAATTGGACATAAAATTTATAAATTCTATCTAAATTAATTCACTAAATCGACTTTCTAAGGTATAAACGTTAAAATTTAAAAGTAAAATATCGTTCGAATACACATATGAGGGGTCAAAAGGAGACCAATAAATCTATAATCATTGATTTCGACAGATTCAAAAATCTTCAAGTATCCTCTAAATTACGTTTAAGAATTGTTTTAGAGACATTTTAATTACGTAAGGGTTAGGATAACATTTTTTTAAAATGTATTACATACTTTCATCTTAATTTTATTTTTAACTAATAATTCATTTTAACCTATATAGCCGTAAGCCTTATTTTTTGACGTCATTTTAACCCCAATGATCCTGACATATGATATTAAATGTCAATCAAATTTTTCCCTCATCGAAAGACTTTCAGGCTTTATCATAATAAAACTAAAATGATAATTTATTTGCTGTTTCCGTTATTAATTCAAATGCATTATATGCAATAGTGTAGTTCAAGCAATCATGCTTATTTCCTCTTTTTGTTTTAAAATTCGATTCTGTTTTTCATCTCTACATAATGATAAAACATTGAAGCAAATTTATCTCACATTGTTATTCTTTTTAAATTGATTCAGAACTTAAAAAGGAACTAAATTTGGTTTATACCTTTCATTTTGTTCTCGTTAATAAGATGAGTACAAAGTAAAGCCATAAATAGGAAAAAATGTTCTCAAAATAATATTTTTTAATCATAAATTCTTTATCTTCTAATGTTCAAAACTCCTTTACCAAGATGACAAATTTTTATTGCAATGATTGAATTTTATAATTGTTCTTTAAAAATCAATAAAATTTTTCTTACTTACAAAATATACGCCAATATTTTCTTTGGTGTAAAAATGACTGCAAATATTCCAAACATAAAAACTTTTGCTAAAAATGAGTACTAAAAAATGTTAAGAAATTATCCACCCAATGAAATCCGAATGTTCGAGACCGGGGACACGAAAGAAAAGTTAAAAAAAACTTTTTATTGGCTGGTAATTTGACAGTTTAGCGCCTTTTCTACATCTCTTCGTTGATTGGTTGAAAAAATGCAATAAAATTTGTCAAGATGCCGCAAACAAACCTCCTTGGTCCATATCAATAATACTTTTGACCACTCAAAGCTTAGCATTTGAAATAAATGTGTTAATCAAAGCTAGCTTAAATGAATTCTAACTCCAAATATGTTTGGTTGATTGAGTTAAATTCAATCGAATCACAATTAGATCAAATAATAAACAACATTGGACTTTGATATTGAACATTCGACTAAAAATGCTTGCCAAAGTTTGGTTGTTTATTATAGTTGCAGACACCTTTGATTTTGGTTAACAGAAACATTGAATGTCCATTTTTTAAACCTATTACTGCTGTCTCAGCTATACTTTCCTCACACATTCATCAACTTGCGACGTTGAAATTCTGGCGCTTCCTACTTGATTGACATGTTGGTTAGCCTATCAATCACGTTCTTTGAAATGTGATAACCAATTCACATTCAGGAGACAGTGGTGTCGCTTTACCATTTTAATTGCAACACCGGATCATCTGATCTCTCTCCCTCTCTCTTTCACTCTATGTCCAGGGAAGGAGCGGATAAGCTTTTGAATTAATGGACGACATTTGTGTAATTAAGTAGAACAGTATCCTTTAATTAGGCCAATTTCTTGATCTATGCATATTAAAGTTTTCCCATACATAGCTAGCATACGATTCCACTAAAATATAGCTTATAGCGTAGAGCTATAAACAAAACCTAACATATGTGTGTGCTTGCCAAGTTTCATGCATTCTACATCTTCAAGTATTGAACTCGGGGAGACAAATAACATTATTTTTCATCATGAAACTTCTTTCCCATTCAAGTTTAAAAATTTTCTAAACAAATTTCCAATTATTTCCTAATCATGATCATTAATTTTTGATAGGGGAATTTAGACTTCAATACTACATTTGCTTATAACCTGGGTTGAAGAGTCCGTTTTTGTAGAATACAAGAAGACGCTAAAACTATTCGCTTCTTCCCTTTGAAATGAACATCATTTGGAAAAATTCGTCCATTTTTTCCGCTAATTGCATTCCATTTTTAAACCTTGACATTTTAACATTATGATTAGGAGTTCAATTTTTTTTTAGCTATTTTGATAATGATACTAATATTCCGCAACCCTGCTCATATGGGTGTTAAGAGGGGAAGCAATTTTTGCTCTAAAATCCTTTGTTTGACTTAATAATCAAAAATTTTGACTGCATGAAATTATTGAACTAAATAAAAATTTGAAATTTTTTCAATTAAAAGAACTTGTTTTTTAGGCTAGGTTAGTTTGATAAAGAAATTTAAAAATTTTGAGTAAAATAACTCTATATTTTTCATAAATCTTTTAACAAATTTTTTGGAAATAATTTTTTAATTTTTCGTTGAACCAATATGTTTCCTAAAAACAATCTTATACAAAATAACTTTTTGACTTTTAAAATAGGTTTACCATGACTCTTTGACTTTATTGACATGTGTTCCCCCTCATTAACTAAAGCAATTAATAATTTGCAGATATAAATTAAAAAATTAACCTATATTCAATTGGTCTGAAAATTGTAAACAAAATTTTTAATTTAATTTTACATAAGCCATTTATGCTATCGCTAATCGACAAAGCTCACAATACTGTTGCTTTTCGGAATTATTATCAATAGGCAAAGTTTAACTATATCCGTCTCCCATGTTTGCTTGCTTAGTTTTGGTCTACAACTAATTTTTAAAATAAAAAACTAAAATGAAAGAGGTTTGAACGTTGCAAATAAGTATGATTATAGTTGAATTTTTCTCTAGAACACACTTCTTCAACCCAAAACCCATTTTGGAAAAAATGATTTGAGCACTATTACTCTTAACAGAATTCAAAATGCAAAAGTTTTTGAATTGAGGGAAAACAACAACAAATATCTCACTTGAATATATTTTGACATCGATTACTTTTTTAGTTTATAAATAAAAAAAAAAATTTTTTTGGACCGGTTTGTAAAAAAGGTTGAAGAATCCTGATCTAGAAAATTAAGGTTATTCAAAGATTGAATCTCTTGAAATGTTGAACTTCAACAGTCAAGCAACTTGTTCAGAGAATAAAACTCCTTCTTACATTGAAAGATTTATACACAAAAGTTGAGCATTTTTCTACTTCATAGTTTGAACTCAGATTCTCACAATTTAGATAAAAATTGCATAACCCAAAATTCAAACTTCAGAAGTTTTCTAACTTTGCCAAAAACATTCTACAAACTCACGCTTTCTCATCAATCTGTGAAAGGCAAAATCTACTTTTGCTTTAAAAAGTATAAAATACTTGCTCCTGGATAAAGAAGATTGAAGAGTTATGAGATATGGATAAAGAGATTATGCTTAAATGTGTTGACCGTCACAAACAGAAATGTTCTTTTCGATATTCTTTTGACGTATAACTTTTTCAAAAATGAAAATAACCTGTGCATATGGTCAACTTCAATTTGGTTAAACAGTTTTTAAATTGAATTTTGAAAGTTATAATTTTGTCCATAATTGCTGCTAGCATTTCTATATAGAAGAAGAAGTTTTATTTTGCAAAAAAATATAATAAAGGAAAATATGTTTTTAACAATATAAAAAAATACTTGAGATTTATAGCCCGCTGTATTATTTTTTTTATTATTATTTTTTATATATAGATAGATCCCAAGACCATTGTGATTCCGCTAGGCGCCCTATAAGTATAATTAACCTTGACCCAAAAAAACTAGAAAATTAACAAAATATTTTGTACATAATAAAAAAAATTTTTTTTTTTAATTTTAACACTATTTTACCAAAATTTTCAAAAAGAAAAAAATATTGAAAATATAAAAAAAATATTATGTTGAAATTGTTTATAATGCTTCTTTTTTAAATGAATCTGAACCAGTAAATAGTATTCCCTATTGGGTAGTGCAACGAGAAATCGTGTTCCATAGTTTGCTTTCTCCATTTTAAGTTGCAAAAAAAGTCATTTTAAGGATAAAGTCTTGTCATTTACTATCTCAGAAATGGAAATCATTTTTTCAAATTAAAAAAAACTTTTTCAAGAACAATATTGTTATTAACTTTGTAATTAACATTTTTCTGTAAAATAATTTTTTTTTATAAAAAACTATAAATTTAAACCCTATTTATTATAAATCTATATTTCCAATATTTCTATCCAGATTCTGAATCCTTTATACTATATATAAATTTTGTTTTCTCGTAAAAGGAATGGATAATTTGTTCATCTTATATATTTGTTAGACCAAATTTCACAACCTTTGTCTTATAAGTGAGAATGTTCAGTAATAAACCTATTGCACCATATTGCTTTTACTCTAAAAGATGAATAAATAATTTTAAAAAAATAGTTACAAAAAAATATTTTCTTTTGCATATGAGATTTTTAATGGTTCTCTTATAGAATTCTAAAAATAGATTATATAAATTTTTCCCATGATTTTACTGATTAGCATTAAATATTTTTACAAATATAGATGGCGTTAATACATACAAGTATAATCTCATAAAATTAGACCATAAAACGTTTAAACTTATATTATAATGAATTATATCATTGAAAAAATGCGACCAAAAATTATTTAGAACAAATAAAACGTATTTAAATCACCAATAATAATTTATCTTTATTGAAATTAATTTTAAAAAATAAAGCAAATGATTTGATCCAAAATTAAACCAAATAAGAACATTGTCTACGTAATTATTTGAATTTGGAGGCAAAAACACAAAATTAGCAGTCTTTTTAAAGCCATATATAAAGAATAATTAGGTAAAGAAAATATTTTTCATTTTAAAACAGCTTCTTTCAATTATATCAATATAGATGATACAACAAGAACAACAGACATTACATTCGTATCAAAGGATTCCCGGTTTTTATCTTAATGCATTTTGATCATGGTTTGCATATTTTATGTCGATATAATCTAATTTGACATCTTTTTCAATTATAATTAAATTAGCGCGTTGATTAGTTAAAAATATACAATTAAAGCTTGTGCAGCATAAAAGCTTTTATGTATAAATCATGGTGGTGAAAGGCACTTCCAAATTTGCATTTCATTGGTCCTCCTATTTGTCAATCACACACATGTAAGTATTATATGCATTATTCAAGTTCATTTGAATACATATATTAAGCACAAAAATTATAACATACAGCATGGATAATGAATTGAATTTTCCATTTCAACAGTGAAACAATTAGCTAATTGAATTGTTCACTATCTAATGTGAGGTATTGAGGACAAAAGAACTTTTGTTCACCTCGAGCACTCAGCACGTCAAATATTTTATCATACAGTACATCACAATGATTTGCTTAGAGTTTTATGCCTGAAGAGTGAAAGACAATAAAAGTTCACTTTTTATTTTCTCTCAAAAAGTGTTCAGAACTTTTCACAAATTTTTTGTAGTTTTTATTAGTTGAATAAAAGTGCATTTTTTCATTAATTAAGTCATTAAAAGGATATAATTTTTGATTTCTGTTTTTTAACAAAAAAGTTTTTAAAAATAGTAATGAAATTTGAAAATCCAGTTGTGAAATTTTTTATTATTAAACTTTTTCAAAAAAATATTATAATTTTTTGCATGACCAATTTTTAATATTTTATTACTAAAAACTCTACAAAGATAAATTTAAAAGTAATTTATATCGACTTGTGGATTCAACTCACCTTAAATTTCTCTCATTAACTTCAATAGTAGCAAAAACTGAGCACACGCTTTGACCAATTGTTGGAAGAGGTGGGAAAACTTTTTGAGTGACACTTGCCCCAATCAATCATATCATTGCAAGTGGACTGAATTCCATTGAAAGTGTTTCATACCACCATTTGATTTGATATTTCTTAGCAGCGTTATAAATTTGGGATACCCGCAGTATCATGTGTGTGTATATAAGCATGCCCCTTTGAATCACATTAAGCTGTTCAACAAGAAAGACAGCCTCGAACAGGACAAGTGGGCTACATCAACGAAGATGGATTCCTATTTTCAGTGGGAAATGAGGGTGTTGCAGATGCGTCCACCACAGAACGCGCCTTTTTCAGACAGAGTGAGTTTCCACCTCAACACCCCCCTTCCCACATTTCTTCGCTGAGCGCGCCAAAAAGTCAACTCTTCTTTTCCGTTGATCCAGTGCAAAAGCTCTTTTCCAGCAGCTTCTTGAGTAAGGCCAAAAGTCTTCACTCACAACTTTCTTCATGCTGTTTAGAAGATTATGGCCTAAGACCGACAAAAATTTTTATTCATCAAAGCGCCAAAAAATTAGATATAAAGAAAATATTTAAAAATAGTCTAGTTTAAAATTTTTTAAATATACTAATCACTACTGCAACTTTTTTTTTTAAAAAAAATATTAGAGAACACTCTTTTTTTAATATTACTTATAATGAATATGTTTAACAGGAAATAAATTATATTCTTTTTTAACTTTCTTGACTTTACAAAAGAAGAATCAGTATTGAAATTTTGTAGGGGTTACCATCTATATCAATTAACAAATGGGTTGTCTAAGATACTCTGACAGGTATCAAAAGTTCTTACGTCATAATCGTTTATAAGAAGAAAATCAATGCATGCATGCTATAGGTGATATTTTTTTTTTAACATTTTTTTATTTTAAACATTTGAAACAAAGTTTACTATCAAATTTTTAAAAAAAGAGAACTATAAATTTTAAAAATGGCAAAACTTTAATATTATTCAATCTTATAAAGCAGAGAAAAAAAAGGAAGACATTGAGATTCAAAATGAGTTAAATTTGACACCATCGATGCTTCTTCCATCCTGTTAAATAAAGAAAATTAAACTTTTTCTATAAAAAAAAAAAGCATAAATTTTGCATCCATTGTATCTAAGTGAAATTCTATTGGTTACAAGCTACCATTGTTTCAAGTACTATTTAGCAATTAAGTAGAGTCTATTATCGATCTTTGTGTAAGATAATAATCAATTTCTGAAATATTAGGCAATTGATCCGTGTTCTAAAGCTCCCCTGCCTACCCGATTCACAGATCAACATTCCAATGGATGTAAAAAGGGCAATTTCTATTTTTCAAAGCAGTTGAAGAATTATGATTTGCTAAAATGAATCTCCTTCTTACATTTTTACGAGTTGAATTAGTCTAACCGGAACTCCAAGCACCCTCAAATAGGAATATGTAAGATAAGTAAACGCTATCATTACTTCCAAATGTATAACCATTTGAAGAATTGCTTTTTTCTACGAACTTTCTGTTAAGGCATTCTTGAGTTAAGGCCTAGCGGAGAAGGCTGAATAAGTCTAGAAAATACTGGTTTAACGCGTTCTTTGACATGAAAGTCCGAATAATGATGCATTAATCTAAGATAAAAAAACTTGAGCAGCTAATAATTCAAAAAGTGATTTATGAGGTAGATGACCTTTATTAACAAGAAGATAGAAGAATTATATTCAAAATAAAATGAAATCAATTAATACATTAAAATAAAATGTTATAAAAAAAATTTTTTTTTATTTAATAAGTTCAATGACCGTTTATGACAGTAAAATAGAAGAATTAATTATACTCAGAATAAAACTTGAATAAAAATATGGTATCAGTTATGATTGAAAATTCAAGGAAGAAATGATTTGCGAAAAAAATAAATATTTTCATGTCAATCACTTTTTTACATGAAGATGAAAGAATTATACTAAAATTTAAATAATCACTAAATTATGATTTTAAAAACAGTCAGCGTTTGAATTGAGAAAAAAGAATTTATTTTCACAACAAAAAAAGTAAATTATTAAATTAATTGGGGGGGGGGGGGGTCATTGAACTTAGAATAAAATTGTTACTTGAAATGTCTAAAATGAATTATTTTGAGATAAAAATTTAAGTTGGAAATGATAAGAAAAACATGAATTGATTGATTGTCAATCGTTGAAATGACTTGACGTTTATACTGCGGCAAAATAAAATGCCATTTATTTCATATTTAGATCCACTCAATTCCAATCCCAGCCTCTTCTCTCCACACATCTACTCCATCTTCAACAAATTCAGCTCTTCCAGAAAGGATGAAAGCACTTTCTTCTCCTGGCTCGAACACAACAACACCTTCAAAAATGTGGGGTCCCGTCAAAATGGCGCAGACCCAAATTCCACAGAAATCAACTCCATCCATCTCATGTACAGTTGCGTCACGTGGGCCAAAACAACAGAACTTTTCAACACGCTCAGCTTAAATGATCAGGTAAGAAAAATTTCGCATCATTCATGCAATCCAAATAAATACCAAAATGACCTTTGGACAAAAAATTAAACTTTTGATTTAATTCCACTTCTCTGAACCAAGTTGCAAAAGAAAAAAAAATTTATTCAAAAAAGTAGGTATTTATATTTTTTTTTTAAAAAAAAGTATCAAATTGTTTTGTTCCCTTATTTCATTTCCTATTTCATTTTACTTCAAATTTTGGGGATTAAGTTTTTTCGCTCATCATCTGTGATTCAGAGCTCCTTGAAAGGATTCTCGCCTTTAACAATTTTCAAAAATGGAAACTTATCCCCATCCAAGGTAAAATGAATGCAATGCTTACACTTCTATCAATTAGTTTCTTTTATTTGCATCATGCTCATCAATCACAATTAGGTTTAATTTTAAAAAACTTGTCCGAGAGAATAATCTTTCGCTGATGAATCCATTCTTCTTTGCTTGAGTCAGTGTTGATTCTGAGTGTGAGCTAAATTTTTGAATGGTCTCCTAGATCCTTACAGTGAGAAACTGCTGGAGTTCCATCATTGTACTGAGCTTTTTTCAATACGCATCGCTGGAGCCCATTGAAAAGCACACGGAAAAGCACTTGAAAAGGGAAAGAATCAAAGGCTTCAACAAGTTTGTGCACAACTTGATGAAAGACTACGCCATCGTTTACGCGGAAATTACCAGTTGTGCTTTGGAGGCCAGCGAAATTGAATACATCAAGCTTTTCATTCTTACCAACTCAAGTAAGCGTTCTTTGAATCTATGTTAATAACCACGTTGCCTCACTCTCTATTCACGGATAAATTAGCGGTGGGAACAACTATAGACTCTAGAACAGTTGTTATCTGCCGGTTTACATCGGCACATATGGGTCTCGTAAAATTCGTTGGCGGGAGACGCGAAAAAAGTATTAACATTATTGCATTTCACATTAGTTTAAGTTGTTGTTCTGCTTTAAAAACTTTCCGAATAACTAGTTTGGTATAAATCAAATACAATTTCGATATAATAAAATTATCATAGTTGTTTATTTCAAGAATAATGACCAATCTCAATATGTAAAAATAGTTTTTTACTTTTCTCAAAATTTTGGCAATAAAAAACAGAAATCCAAGAAATTTTAAAAAAAAACTGGCAAAATAATACATTTTACCATATGGGTATAGTTTTTCCTTTCCCAGTTCCCAAATTTATACGCATGAACATATGTTAACAAATACGAGTTTGTATATCATAACATTTTGAAAACTTATAGATTATAAGGAAATGTCTCCCGCTTTCAACCTCTTGAGGATTTGAGAGATATTAGTGGTCTGGCAAGGCCTTGGGAGACAACAACCTTTCTGGGGAGGGGATAAATACCTACTAAAGTATTTTCAATCTTTCAGTCCATTCCAACACTCGTAAAGGAGGGAAAACTTCTTCAGAGATGTATCGAAATCAGTCGATCATGCAATTGTACCACAATATGAACTTCATGAAGCGCTCCCAAGATTTTCCCATCAGGTTTCTTTTATTTGCACAAATTTCATCCAATTCCATGCTACATCAAACACTTCTCCCCCTAACCCAGTGGTTCTTAACCTTTTTTCTATAATTCCCCATTTTTAGTGAGCAAACTCTCAATTTCCCACCACAGTTATCGTTCACTAAAAAAATTAATTTTAACCTATTCAGTGTTTAGTGGGTAAATATACATTTTGCTTTTTTGTGTTATTTTACAAACTCGAAATTTTGTTTATATACTAAATTTGTTTCTTTAAAAAAATTTTTTTTATCAAACATAGTATGAACGTTATCTTTCTTATAAACATATTTTTGTATGATATATTATTTGTATTAAATTAAAAACTATTTGGAGATTATTTTTTTAAAGCAAACGTCATCATGATCAAAGCAATAAAGTTAAATTTAAGACCGCTGTATTAAAAAAGATGAGGCATTTCTCATAATTATAAAATATATATCAATTAGATTTTTTTCACTATTTATTAGCAAAATAAAATGAAAAAAATGCAACACCATCGGTTTCAATGCGGTTTCTGCATTTGTTTTGGATTGATCAGTGCCTCAATATTTGGCTTGATTTTTGAAATTGCGCAGCGCAAATCAGATTCAAGATCAATCAGGCGGTTTCGCGATTTTATTTTGATTTGAATCATGCTTGAAAAACGTCGAAGGAAATGCAACTAGAAATGTGAGAGCGGACAAAGCAACGCGAGGATACAAGTCATGCATGGTAGCCCAGAATGCGTTTAGATTTTTGTTTGCAAAACAGCCTTTGCAGATGAGTCCTTTATCAAATCAAGAAACTGTTCTATGACGTTCTCCGCTTCTCCTGGAAAGTTGTTAACTTGGAAACAGAATGGATCTCTTGTTAACACGAGTTTTGCGTTATTGATCTTGAAGTCAGGGAGATAGCGATTAAACTCGTCCAGAAGCCTGTGGAGGTAAATGACGATGTTGCTTTTAAGTACGTCGCTGACGCCACCACTGACTCGTTTCACTGATTCGAGCCAACGTTGGAAAAAACGTGGCACTACGGCCACTTTCAAACTTTCCTCGCCAAAGATCAAGTTTTGAGACGAAAGCGTTTACTTTGTCTTGATGCCCAATTATATTGCAATCCGGCCCCTGTAGCTTTCGGTTAAGCTCATTAAGGTGACTAAACCTATCTGCGAGAAATGCCAGCCTGTACTGAAATTCCTTATCAGAAACAATAGTTTTTAAATCTCCTTTATTTCTTTCTTCCAAGAACTGTGTCACTTCAGGGAGCAAATGCACAAGCCTACTCAACATATCGCCTTTTGACAGCCAACGCACAGAAGATTGGAACAAGAGTCCTTTGTAGTCGGATTCCAAATCCTGGCACAACCGTCGAAACAGTCAAGAGTTGAGAGCGCTTGCTTTAACATAATTTACAATCCTTAGGATTTTTTTGCTTCACTAGTTGTGCAAATCCAGACCTCACATCCAACATAACAGGAGCTCCATCTGTCCAAACATGGACAAGTTTGTCCCAGTCCAATCCTTCCTTTTCAAAAAATCGTTAACAAACTGCATGACATCGACAGCTTGAGTTGTTGTTTCTAGTGAGCGGCAAAATAATAAGTCTTCTTCGATGTTTTGATTGAAGACGTAACGAACAAAGACAATTAGTTGAGACAAATTTGCCACATCCACAGACTCATCTAATTGAATAGCAAAGACAGGAGAGGCTTTCACTCTTGCCAAGAGTTGCGACTTGATATTGGACGACATATCAAAAATGCGTGATTAACGGTATCGTTGGAAAGAGAAATTTGTTTCATCTTCGCTACTGCAGATTCGCCAAGCAAAATATCAGCACATAAGATGAGGCACGGCTTTATGAGCGTCTCTTATATGCTATGTGGTTTCTTTGCCTTTGCTACCAGAAGAGAAACGGCATACGATGAGTGCACGATTGCTCTTGACTCAGTCTGAAATTTTCCGTCATGGTCCATCTTCATTTTTTTCAAACAGTTTGCTTTTGATTCAAAAAATCGTCTCTTACTGTTAGCAAGCTCAGGGTGTACATTGGAGAGATGCATCTTCAGTTGATGAGACTTCATTGAATCATTACTGAGCGTTTTGTGGCAAAAATAACGCACTGAGGCAACTGTCCGTTGCGTCCTTCAACAAACGTGAAACCGTAGTCTATGTACTTGTTGTCATATTTTCTTTTAGCTCTGATTTTTTCATGCTTCACCCTACCTTCATTATTCTCACTCATGAATTCTTTTTTTTCTTTATTCATCTCTATCCAATAGGACAATTAATCGTTTTTATTTATTAATATTTGAAAGTGATGGAAAAGATAAAATAAATAATGAAAAAAATTAATAGAGATGAAATAGACAACAATTAAAAATTTTATAATAATTTATCTAATAATAATCAAGCTCATGGATCTCATTACATATATTCTCATACATCAAAAATTTTAATAAAAATTAGGGCCGTGAAATTTAAGGACTAATTGATCGATTAATCGTTAATTTATTTTAACGATTAAATTTACCTTTAATTATTATTAATAAGATTAAATTTTATTTTTGGGACTATCTCAATAAATATAATAGTGGCAAAAAAAATTACACCAAGTATGAGGTTACTACAGTTAATTCATGTTTTGTCGCAAATTTTAAAATATTGATTTTTTAGACGACACAAACGGATAGAATTCCCCACTTAGCAACATCACCATTCCCCACTAGTGGGGAATTCCCCACCGGTTAAGAAAGACTGCCCTAACTATACTGACTTAGTTTGCCCAAATTTTGTGTGGTTTTAATTTGAAATATATTGTTTTTGTTGCAATTTCTTCTCTTTGAATCACGCGTTTCCCACTTATTTTTGCTGTTTATGTAAAACTGCTTTTCGGTTTAATAAACTTTTCTCCCTCTTGTAATAGTGCAGCAGTTCTGGTTTTCGCGTTTTTTATACAGAATTTCCCCAATACCTGGAAAAACCTTGAAAAAGAACATTTTTTTCTAAGCTATGATCTATTCTACACTTTTTTTTATATCAAAAATAGTAAACTTCTAGGCATACTCTTGGGATTTTCGCAAAATTACAATATTTTGAATACAAAGTGAAAATTTACAAAATCAATTATGTTATAACTTTTACAATCTAATTCTGTGTCTAAGAAAATACGCAAGAATTAATAATAAAAAGATATTGATACAAAATAGCGATGAAACGAAGCCAATATCTTGGACGATCGCAAAAACGAGAATTATGTTATCCCAACCTAAAACGATTTCAAATATTTCTAAGCGGAAAAAAATCTTTCCTCATATGGAGATATCAAGAGCGTTTGTTTGAGTATTTTTAGTAGTTGAAAAATAAATAAAATAATTTTGTTGTCAACCTCCGATACAAATCTTTAATGGCTTCCTAGATCATCATAATTTTTTATAACGATAGGTAACGGTGAAGGCACGCACAATTGCGCCTCTTGTATCGAACTATGAGGAAAGTAGGCTTGATGCGGGATCGAACCCAAGACCCAGTATCTAACCAACGATACTCACATTCAAGGATAGTTCTTTTTTCCGCTTCAATCAGTAGATTATGAAGTTTATGAGAGATGAATTTTGATTAAAATATTCTTAGTTGAAGATTGATTGCTAAAATTTGGAATTATACTTCGAAAAAGAATTTCCTTTTCCTTCGAAAACATTTGTAAGTAAATCGGATAAACAGAATTTATGTCGTATGATGCGACGATTGAATAAATTCAAGGTTAATTTTAAACGAAAAAATTGTTTCCAGCAAAAATTTCAGAGGAAGCGGTTTTTCTACCTCAAATGAAATTGATTATTTCTAATAATTGATTAAAAATATTGCAATTTTTGTAAAAATATTCAAAAAAAAAATAAAATAAAATTTAAAATTTGGATTTCAGATATAGGAATTTGTTTTTTTCACACAAAAACAATTTGATTAATTTTAATAATTATCATCATCATTGTAGATTTAAAATATGAGCATATTTTGACAAAATTTACTTTTTAAATACATGATTTTCACATTCTAACAACTTTAAACGTTCCATCTCACGCCTCACACATTATTTATTGATCTAATTATGATAAACATATTTTACCAAAAAAATATCTTTTATTTCACCCTGAAAACTATTAATCAAAATTATATTCATCTAAAATGACTTCCACCTGACCTTTTTGTATAATCCCAAAGACACGGTTACAATCTCTACTTACTTGTGTGGGATAGCTGAGAACAAATTTTAAAAGGCAATTTAGAACAATAAAGCTTCATAAATATACCCACGGGATTGGTGAACTGAGTGAAAATATGATTCAACATGTAGAATATAAATTAGTTTATGTACTCATGATCAGTAGTGGGATTCACCCGGTTCGTTAGAACCGTCCCACGGAATTTTGTGAGTTTGGCGAACAGTAAAATAAGCACCCACAACATCATCCATAATGATGCTTGTTTAACCATTATTTTAAAATTTTATTGGTAAATAATCAAAATTGATCAGTTTATTTGCTGACAAATTTGACTTTTTTGTAACAGAACCGGTTGACAAAAAATTTGAATCCCACTACTGCTCATGAAGGTTCAGAGAAAGCGTCATTTGAAGTAAGAAACGAGAAAGTTGGATGGCATTAAACGCAAAGAAATGTATTTTTAAATATAATGAGCTTTCACGGTATATTTTCCATGTTGTTTTATGAAGATATCCTTTGAACAAACGATAGGAAAAACTTTGATTTAAGCAAAAAAGTATTATCTTTATTGTTCATAAACAATTGAAAGTGTGTTTCATAACTTCTCCGAAGTTCAATGATTTCTTAGAGTAACTTTGATACGTCCATCAAGGACAGTAAAGTTGAAACAGATGTACCAATGATTCTAAGTATAGCTAATGTTACTAGGTAAAAATACTTACTTTAATAAAGTCAAACTATAATGGATAAAATCGAGCTTAATTGTTTACTTATTTTGATGGTAGGTTACACTTTCAAATTTTTTTTTACAATTAGTTATATGTAATCGTTAGCTTGAATCTAACAATGCTAGAAAGCACTACCTAACGCAAAGAACCTTTCAATTCTTCAGAGGAACAAGCCAGGATAAAAATCAGGAATCAACAAAGTCCTTTACTTTTTTATTTAAGTCAGAAATCTTTTTTTTGCATTTTCTGGGATTTAAACGCTTGAAAATAAACGTTATCTTTTTCATTTTCACTTTGATAAGAATACTTTGTAAAAAATATTTATTATTAAAAGATGTAAAATGTGACTAGATGTAAAGAAAATGTTGCTCAGATGTCATGAAAAAAAGCTTAAAAAAAGTAAATAAGTAAGAAAGATGAATTGAAAGAAATTTCGACCACTCTTTCAGAACAAATTTTTCGTTACAATAAATGGAAAAAAGGAGACATTTTAATGTAAAGAAATCACAAATTCATTTTTAGCGCATCAGAAATGTGTTCATATATATACATTTTAAAAAAGCATAAAATGAGATAAACACGAACTCTTGTATTACAGAGAAAGGAATCAAACATATAATATTTGGCCAGGGTAAGTGTTCAATCTTTCTGTTTACAAGATGTTTGCGGTTTTACTGTAGGGTATATCCTATATATAGCGTCTCAAAACGCTACACTTGTCATTTTTATTATGATTCGCTATATTAATGTATTTTAGATTTGCAAAAATTTTACTCCTACCCAGTTTATTGAGCAAAATTCCGGAGGTGTGGATAATGAACGAATTCTTTTCCGAAGACATCAATGTAAAAGACTTAATCACACGCTTATTGAACATATGATGAACGAAATGTTTTAAACAGTATTACAAATAAAGTTATATATATATATATATATCAATGGAGATATCAAAACTGCTTAGGAGTTTCCCCACGCTCCGCATTTAAAGTGAAAAGCATTTAAAACAGGATTTTGGAGACAGAAAAGATGATCAGGGCAGGGAACCAAAATATTTTTGTGTCTGGCTCAGACAACGACTTCTTCAACTTTTATTAATTTATATAAAAAAATTGATTGTAGCTACAATAACAAAGTAACATGGGATCCGCTTAAAAGAATGAGAACCCTGAAAGAATTTACTCGTAGGGGTAATACTCCCTCAGTTCATTATTATATAGGAAATTTAACTCTTTTTCTCTGCAATGAACTGATCGATTACCCTGATAATAATGAGATGGTGTAATCAAGAGACTAACAAGAAATTAAAAGAGTTACATGGAAAAAAAAATTAAAATTAAAGAAAGTAACAAATCAAAAGTGTAGTGACATGACAAATCTCAAAAGAATGACAATACATTCATAAAAATCGGTTGTTATTATTATTTTTAAAATTTTTATTCAAATTTTGGTTTATATGATTAATTTTTATATATCAATATTCATTCATTTTTATAAAATTTTACCATATGAAGTTTACTTACTTTTTTATTGTATATGATTTGTTGTGTTAATTATTATTTTCTTTATGATATTGACAAAAAATACGGAATTTGATAGGAGCGACAAGTCCTTGACAAAAGTGTGACAAAAATCACGGAATTTTATAGGAGTGAGTGACAAATCAAAGGAGTTACATGACAAAAAATAGCTGAAAAATTCAATAGAAGACTTCACCAATAACTAAACAAACCAACAAACTAATGGACAAAGTAACTAACCTTTGATTACTATTTAATTTTGTTATGCTTTTGATAGTAACCCAAATAAAGTAATCTTGTGAAAAGCAGGCCTGTAAATCGTGATGCATTGATTGACATTTCAATCATTAGTTTGATTCGTTGCTGATAACAATCAAGAGTTATGATGTGTGAAGCCTTACGAATATGTTAGAATCATCTCTGCGTGATTATGCCGAATACACTGTAGCACATACTATTGCTGGTGAGATCCATATTTTTCGTCACTTGTGCCGAGTGCTGACGGAATTTTACGAATTTGTGTGATTGTCTATGAACCAAGGATTATATTGTTTAATCTTATAGTTAAAAAAACCAACCATTTATCTATACACGCAAGTAAGGCTTACCTAAGAGATAGACCACTCATAATTTCCTTTTCCTCGTATAATTCTTAGAGAAAACTGCCTAATTAATCCTTCAAACACATCAAACCAAACTGACACCCCATTGAAACACAAAAACAAGATCATATATAGCATCTCAAACTAGAAAACATCTCTAATACTGTAACAGAAGTTAGCCTTCATGAATGGTTTGCACAGGTTCAAGAGTTGATATTTGTGATCCTCCAGCGGATCTTGATTTTCGACAATTTTCGCCCACTACACTAAAGTTTGCGGAAACTATGAAAATAAACCTTTTTATAATACCTCAGTTTTTACTTAAAGTTTGAAAAAACGCATAATGTTTTTTTGAATAAACCTTATGATTGATCGATGTCTTTTTTCAATAGTGATATCACTGCCAACATTTGTAGATAAAGGAAACAGGACACGAGATTTAATCGACAAATCTAGGACTTAAATTTTTTGATATATTTAAATTATATTTTGACTCTTTGTAATAATTTTGCCTCTTTTATTCCTTCGGTTTGTGATAAAATTTAATATTTGTTGTCGATGGAACCTCGTTTTGTCGAGAAAATCTAGTATTTATTTTGACGATTAAAATTATAAAAATAAAAATTTTGCAAAACCTTTAAAATACTTCTGAGGTTCAAAAGTTGAGTGAAGAATCAAAAAAAGACACATTTTTAGGCATAAAATAAACTTTGAAAAAGTGAAACTTTTGCCAACTGTTGATAGGTTAATGAATTCACTCAAATACGAAGTGAATAGTTCATCTGATGTTGCAAGTTAACAATCTCATCTATAAATTTTCAATGTTTTGAGTATAAATTTCGGGGTTTTCGGAATTAGCAAATTTTGTTGGTGTGTGACTTTCCAGTGATCATAGACACCATTGTGAATAGTCTCAATGTTGTAGTTCACTCACAATTATTGTTCCTGGTAAGACAAATTTTGAGATGATGTCATTTAAAGTTTACTTTAAATGTCTTAGGGAACGTTTTTGATACTTCCAAACACCCAATGACCTCTTTTTTTTTTATATAACTTCCTCTTATGAAGCTTCCTGGCGAAAAACTTTGACTCTTCTATTTCTACAATGACTTGATTGCCGTCTCCATCAAAACCGTCAATGTTTTGAGGATAGGGCGTAAGCCATTTTTGCAAAAATCAGGCCAGTCTACTCCTGAATGCGAACTTGACGAATGAATGTTTGCTTCAAACAAAACTTCTTTTCTTTTATTTTCTTGGCCAACCGTAAATAAGAAAAAAAAATGGCTGTTAAATTCATTTTGCTATTTTTATAAAAGGAATTGAATCTAACGCTTTACTTGTTGGTACATTAGTTCAAGTAATTAGTTGGTTCATTAGTACAATTAATTAGAACTCAATTTTAGATTCCACATTTTTTTTATATATATTTTAATAAATTTCCACTCTTCACAGGCCAATTGATTAATTCTTTTTGATTTTTTAATCAATACAAACAAAATTCGATTAACTCATTATTTATTTAAACAGATTTGCTAAAAGAGGCTGTTTTATTCAAAAAGTTGTGTACTATATTTAAAACATAACACAATTATAAATTAACAACTAAATTAATCATTTATTTTTGCAAGGAAATGATATACCTAATTTACAAAAAGTACTTTTTTATGTTTTATTAAAGGTTTGTTTATTTGTAAAACAAACCTGCCCCCTTTTTTGAACTAAAAAAGGAGAACAAAAAAAAACATTTCTACAGAAAGTTCACATTAATACTAAAACTTAAAAATGGGTAATATTTTTTTTTAAAAATTGCAACCTTCAAGTTTTAGCTATAAAGAGTAAAGTGACGCTTTGCCTTTTTTTATAAACAGAAAAGTGGTTACCAGGATATTAATATTTAAAAAATTGACTTTTTTGGACACACTTCATATAGAATATAGGTAGTATCAAAGTATTGATTGGAGCAGGGCATAGGATCAATCTTTTTAATGCTTCGGGCTCCGCCTCCATGTATGCAAATTCTTTGGATCCTACTCCAGAATCCTAATTTGATCATAAAAATTATCCTAAGAGTTCATATAAAATAGAAATTATTTTTCATTTTAAATTTAATAAACCATAAAAGTTTATTGGAATTAAGTCAAAGAAGCAATATTATTATTATTATTATTATTATTATGGTTCAGTGTCACACTTTGGAGTACACTCCTGGCATGATTACAGCTATTGGAAACAATTAGGGATGAAATAGAGAATATGGATCACAAAACAAAGTGAAGGAATCCAAAAAGATTAAAGAATCCAATCTGAGACAGTCAAAGGAATAATTGGATGCCCATTAATATTATTATTATTATTATTAGCCATTTCGAAAAAGAGATAAAATACGCAAACAAATTTATTCGAAGCAAATAGACTCCAAGAAAACAACATTCAGGATAGCAGTGAAAAAGAAGGTCCACGTTTGGGGAAAAAGCTAAAACACGCTTTCAGAAGATTTCTTCCATCGAACTGCTAAACCTGGCCTGCATACACCATCTCCTTCACATTTAGACGCTTCCCTTAAAAGTTAACAATCATGGAATTGATCTGTTATTATCATTTCATCAGCAATAGATCTATAATGGACAAAAGATCGAAATATATTTCTTTTATTTGTTAAAACAGTTTATTTGTTTTTTTTGTGTAAAAACGGTTACCAAATAAAAAATATAAAAAGCGAAAGATCTCTGTTAGAAACATTTTTGCTCTTTCAAAATTTGTATGCTTGACTCATTTCATACAGATGAATCTTTAAAATTTCGGCTGATTTTATATTGGTTTTCCATTTTTTTAGAATGCAAAATGCCATAGATTTAGTTCATGACCAATTGAAAATCACGAAACATTTCGTTTTAAAGTTTGCGTCATCGACCTCACTTTTAGGCAATTTCGCCATCTTTATCAGAATTTCGCGATGAAACAAGGTAGGTTCAAAAATTTTCAAACAGTAAACATTTTTTAGCAAATATATACAGATACAAAATTGTATAGGTACCAACGTACTTTGAAAAAAATCTCAAGAGTTTGTATTTGTGATCCTCCAGGGGATCTTGATTTTCGAAATTTTTCGCCCACTTTTGCGTAAACTTTGAAAATAAACCTTTTTACAATACCTCAGTTTTTACTTAAAGTTTGAAAAAACGCATAATGTTTCTTTGAATAAACCTATCAAAATATCTATATTAAAATTTCTATCTTCTATTATTTATATATGTTTTGCGTATGTATGTGTTTAAAGCATTCTGATTGGTTGAAATACCTTTTGTATGTATTTTTATATGTTCTAATAGAAAAATACACAGAAAGATACAATTATTCTAAAAACTCTGCAACTCAATATACACACTACCAAGAATCCTATGTTCGAGCGAAACGAGAAACGACCACGGGACCGGCTAGTATTTTTATATTGTCTGGAATACGAAACTCGTAGGTACAAAATATTACTTAAAGCAAATGCAATTTAAAGAATTCAGTCTCCCTTCCCTATATTAAAAGCGTGTATCAAAAAATGAGAGAAAGTAAAGTTACGCGACTTCTACGACCTTGGAGTCATCTGGGGGAAGGCATTGCTGCCCTTGACACGACTGTATCTTGAGAGAATGGGGGATGGATGGAGCATAGAGAAGAGGGGGAGTGCATAAACGTCTTGCGTCACGAGTGTGATACCCATTTTGGCTGATCGAAGAATTTGGAAGCGGAGGCAGTATGGGAGGAGGCTGAGATCTAGGTGCGTGATCAAGATGAACAGTGTGAAGGTGAAAAGTCACGTGGCGCTCAAATAGGGGGGTAAAAATTAATTAATCATAATTTGAAAAACTTGCCTAAAAGTTCTTATTTCAAGAAAAACTTTTTTATTGTTTTTTTATGTTCATAAATGAGGCAATGAGTGATTTTTGCTCTTTTTTCAATACTTTTTTAGTGAGATTACAATATTTTCAATTTCTTTAAAAAAATTGAAAAAATTAAATATTTATTAAAAAAAAAATTCCAATAAACATATGAAATGTTAAAAAAACTTATTTTCAAAAAAATATTTTAAAATAGATGTTCCCATATAGGAACGTCTTCATATTTTGACTGGACTTTTAGAAGAAAAAATTTTTTAACCATTTTTTCTTTTTCTTATAGCTAAAAAATAAAATAAAAAAATCTTATTATTATTGTTAGTGGCATGAAAACGATTAACGAATATTTGAAAGATAAACAAATTAAGGAACAGTGTTTCAGCATTACTTCTAACCTTACAGGATGTAACAAACTCCGCAAGCAAACTTGTTGAATCACTTGATCAAAAAAGCTCCCACTCTGATTTTCATATCTGTTGTACTTTTTTATTATATATATTTGCTATAAGTTTAAAAAAAAATTTTTTTTTAATAAACAGCCTTAAAATTTCGATTCCAAGTTCAATTTCATATCCTGTGTTACAAATGTATATCACTATTATTATACAGAAGCAGTAAAATTTTTTATATCTGATTATTATTACTTTTTTAATTTTAAAAAAAAAAAAAGGAAAAAAATATATTGAGAACCTCTGATCTAAGTTCGCAACGTCAAAAAAATTGAAATTTACAAATTATAAAAGTGAAACAATGCATTCAATTTATACAAAGCAAAGAAAATGAATTGATATCATTGACGATGGCGATCAAGAAAAGCAAATTTAAGACAAAAACTTGCTAATTTGGTATGAGGTATGGAAAGAGAGAAGTAGATGAAGGAGCTCATAACCACAAAGAGTGGAATTGTTATGCCCTACAGTTGTCACTTTACTTTTAGACCAATTCTGTAGACAAGCATAGAGGGTCGTGCTCCGGTTGCCCTTTCTACATAAAAATTTCTTGCTATGTTACAGAAAGTAACGATGCCAATTTTTGACAAAAAAATTTTGCTGATGGTAGACAATTTTTTTCAATTTTACTTTTACTTAAAATTAAAATCGTGAAATACGTTTATTTTTGAAACTTTTGAATTGAGAATTTGCGGTAAAAAATGTTAATATTATAAATTCCCTATGAAAATTAACGCAATCATTTCATTATTTAAACAAAAATAAGTAAAACTTTCATTCAAACACAAGTTGAAAACTTTATGGATTTTAGACCACTCTGATCTTCTTCAAATAAATAAGCTAAAAAAATAGTAGTATTATTATTATTATTTATTACTAGTGTCTTTTCTCTCGCGTTCGTTCAACGAATAAAAGTCCAACAAATTTCACTATCGCAAAAACAGCATAAGATTTTCTATCCTCTTTCCAAATTTGTTTCTTCGGGGACAGTGAATCCGTTCAACACAACCAAAAAGACTTTCACTTTCAATAGGAGGGGGAGGACAGGCGCTGTGAATCAAGATATGCGGATGAAGAAGATGGGGAGCTATAACACTGGCATGGCAGAGCAAGACAACAATAGAAAACAAAGTGCATCTGTGAACTGACAAATTCAAATATTTAAAGCCTGGCCTTTTCATTTTCCGACATAAAAACGAACAATCATTGCCTAATATATTTTTTTCATGGCTCAAATACCTACCTATTTAACTGCCGCAGATATATTCAATAGATGGAATCATTTAAAAGCTTTAGAGTTAGAGCATTTGTGATGTGATCAATTATTATGATGATTAAATTGTATAGCTCAAACTCTGAAATTAAACTTCAACATTTTTCCTTATTTTTAAATGTTTTACCTATTTTCGTTCACACACTTCTTCAACTCCAAACTTATCTTTCTTCGCTTAAATTTTGTTTAGTTTTTGGAATTTTTGATAGTTTTATGAATCAGGATAAATATCAAAATAAAGGTAGATGATTATTCCATCAGAAAATATTAGAAATAGGTCATGTGCTAGAGATGGCACCTCAGCTATCATGTAATTGCCACAACCTTGAATCGGTAACTCAGAGATCTCTAAGCTGAGTATTCAAGATTTTGAATATCCTGCCATGTATATATTAAAGGTAAAGGTACGTATGTTTTTCATCGAGAAGGCACAATTTGCACCGCTTGTATCGAACTATGAGGAAAGCAGTCTTGATGCGGGATCGAACCCAAGACCTTGAGTTATCGAATCCAGCATCTAACCAACCCTACTCACGCCAGTATATTATTATCAATGTGTATTGGTTATAATTATGGCAACTTAAAAGACAGTCAATTTTATTTCGTCGATCATTGATATCCATTGTATCTGAAAGAGCTAAACATCTTTAGAATTTTTGCTACATATGGAAATTATGTAATATTGCAGCCAAAGATGGAAATCTAATCACCAATCAATTATTTGAGTATCAGTGTGACATCAGTAGTGTATCAAGACATGAAAATCAATTCTATATAAAAAGAGAAGTCTTCAAAATTTTGGTCCTCAAAGCGTTAAAGCGCATTAAGTACTGTGCATTGATTCCACATTAAATTATAACAATTATTATTTTTTAAAAAGTGAATCACCGTTAGGCGAAAATGATTTCTTCTGGAAAGGTGAGTTAGCGTCAAGAGTTTTAGATAAGATTTAAATTTTTTTTGAAAATATGGTCAGGCAGTTGAGTGGGAAGCGAAGCTGTTTTTTCCAAATTACGGCAAAATAAAATACAATAGTTTATTAAATCAGACGATCATGAATTAAAAGACATTACTGATGGTAATCTACTTCTTAGATTCATAAAACATATGACAACTTATAAGAAAATCTCCCAGATAATTGGCTCTGATAAACCAAGGTCTAGAATACCTAGCCTTGGCTAGAGAACCAAGGCCTTCTCCATGAAAATGGTACAAAGTTCTTCCTAACAAACTGACATAAAACAAAGCTTTCAAGACTTTTGCCTTTGTATTTTTTTGTTTGAAATTTTCTTTTTTTATATTCGATGTACAACAATATATTTTATGGTGCGAAATCGAAACACTCAAGGAGAAAAAGTTGTTCACAAAATGGTCGATGCGAGCCCAGCATATCAGAGCATTTTTAAGCGGTCCCTCAACTGAAAGAAATTGGCCTAAAGATTAAGTTATATTATTCTAAAGATATAACTTAGGAAAAAAGATATATTTATAATTTTATATTAGGAAACGAATTTAATTAGTTGTATTATAAAGTTAAATTAAAGAAATTTTAAAAATACTTGAAAAACACTTTATCTAAAAAGTGTCAAAAATGACTTTGCCGTCTTTCTCAAGATTCTAAACACAAAAATTTTTTAACATCAAGTCAAAATAGATAGACGTGTGGAGATATAGATGTCACATGTGGTTGGAAGTGTGTGGTTACATGTTTAAAATACTTACATAATGAGGAGAGTGGGAACGAAATAGTAAAAGTGAAAATACTACCATTTGTGTTTAGAATCTTGAGAAAGTCCGCAAAGATCGAAATGTTGATTATTTCTATCAATTGTAAAGTCGAGTTAATAAAGTGTTTTTCAATTATTTTTAAAATTTCTTTACAACAAAAATGTGCACCGACTTCGCCTTAGCTATAATTCAAATTAGTTTGTAAATTTAATTAGCTATGCATTTTTATATACGTATATAGAACTTCGTTCAAAAAATGAAAAGTAAGACTTAAATTTTTTAAAGTTATTTTAGTTTTCAGGCAGAATAACATTCCCTCTGCCGCCTACACTAACAAAACAATAAAAAGGAGCTGATGCATAAGACATAAAATATTATAATGTTTGAAAAGTTTACCTTGGGGAAATGTACTGCACATATCTTATATTTGGTGTGTACTTTGACTAAAAAAAAATAACCTCAAAAAGATGAGTGAATAACTGTAAAAATAAGTATACTTTAAAGTTTAACAAATTATAAAAAAATCCCATGATTAGAACAGTATCGCATATTCAGGGGTTAACGGGCAACCGCACCCGTAAACTCTTTTCGCGTACCTTCCCCCTTAATAATTTGAGTCTGACAAACTTTTAGCTCTTTATTCTTTATTTCCATTCTCTCCTTCCCCATCCTAGCATTAACGCCCTTATCATAACTATAATCTAATCTTTGAAGACTATAAAGGAATTATTTTTAATGAAATTTTATAAAGATTAATAAACTGAACAAAAATTTTAAAATATTAAAAAAATCTGCCTTCTTCCTACCTGGATTAGGACAGAGGTAACGAAAATCGAAATTGTGTTAAAATAATTTTTATTTAAAATGTATGCAAAATAAAACTATTTATTCAGAAAATCAAAAAAGGTTTCTAAAGAACACATGAAAACTTCATAATAAACTCGATGTTTGATAGTGTAAAATTTATAAAAAAATTAAACTAAAGGCTAATTAAATATATATATTGTCTAAGGTGAAGAACTTACAAAGCCTGTCCAAGCTTTCCATAAAGTAACAAATAATGGTATTATCGTACGAGGATCCTCGGACATATACAATTTGATTGGAAAAGAAAGTTTTAAAATAGAAAAAAACTTGAGCAAATTACTTCTAAAAACAATCAAAAAAAATTATCTTAAACCAAAGGGCCATGTAAAAAGTAAGTTAGCATAAAATTGGCTATTTTTAGACTCTCCCTCCTTCACGTGTACGTTTTTTGCATACCTCTCTCTATCTCGAGCATATTGCGTACGATCAACTTTACTAAGCTTCCCCATTTATCTCTTGCACTCACATCTTCCTATACTAATCCTTTCCCGTCTTTCCTGTTTTCTAATATAATAGACAGAAGTAGGTCAATTCAGCCCAGGACAATTTGGCCTCTAAATATATTAATATTAATGCCTTGAAAACGTATTATCTAAAGGCTAAATTGCCTTAGGCTGAATTGCCCTGAACCGTAATATAAAAAAGAAAGAAATAAAACGAAATATATTAAATCAAAATACAAAAAATAAATATATCTATATGTAAAATGTAAATATTAAAAATAAAATATAAATACAAAATAGTATATAACAAAATCAAGTCAAGGTAAAAGTAGCTAGTATAGGACGTTTAAAATACTCTTAAGAACAAAAATATATTATACATATGCAATGATTAAATCTCACTATCAAAATCAGGAACAGATGTTGGTATAATAAAATATATGGTGTGCTCTATTCATACATCAAAATTTTTTAGAAGCATACGTTTTTGGGAACGCATTTATTTGTACACAAAGTGTACGATTATAAGAAAATAAATCAGAAACTTTCATTTCTTGGTCTCCAACTTGCCCTATGATAAGTAGAGAGTGAAAATATGCAAGAAGGGCAACCGTAAATTTTTTGTAGCAATGGTACACATGCAAGTGTTTAGGATGCCTCATTCTAAAAAAGTAAACTAAGAATAAATGTAAAACAAAAAAATACTCTTACCCATAATTCGAAACCATTTTATTCTTCGTCATTGAGTAGAAATAGTTAATCAACTCCACATCAAAAAACAATTTGAAAATAGAAAAAACATCTCTCATATTTTTCGCAACACCTTTAGGTCCAGGAGGCCTGTTATAAACATTTCTAATATTGAGTCTTTCTCTTTTGCCCGTATCACTCAGACTAGGTTTCCATGAAAATTCTGTCACGTCAGGAGCAGTCAAGTTCTCATCAATTTCACAGGAAAAACTTGAAGAAGATTAAAAAGTAGAAGATTCTTAGCCTGAAGAACTTTCTTCAGAACTTTCAGAAAAATCGGATGAAGACATAGTTGAGGAAAGACTCACAACTTATGGAAGATAATATTCAACACGTTTACAAATAGAAAGAATTATGTTTGTGATAAATCAGTATTCTGTGACGTATCAATGAAAATAAACATTGATGTGTTTCGTATTTCCACAAATCTCACACCAAAAATCTTCTTATGCTCCAATCAAAGATACTATATTATCAAATACAATCAATAAATTGTGGTAATGGATGAAACACAACTGATAACGCATGCAAACGTTGACAATAAATCTATATATCTGCTGTTGCAGTGTTGTCCCGGCTATGATCTGAATAACGCGTTGGTAACTCACATAGAATAAATTGTGGGTAAGGTTGAATGAAACACAACTTATGATGAGCAAGCAAACATTGTCGTTTGACCTAATTCGTAGAAGAAAACTATACTGAGATAATATTCATAAAACATTTTTATAAACTTAGATGGTTAATCTATTGATAAATTAAAACCTTTATCTGTTATTTTGCTAAAATCAATGTTTCCAGCCCAAAATTCCTTTTTGATATTATGAACTCTATATAGACCGAGTCCGTAAATGGCGTTAGGAAAAATATGTCTGTCAAGCGAAAAATGGGCATATATGTATGAAAATTTTAATTTTAACCCATTTACGACCAATGTTCCTATTTTGGAACATAAGTAATTTCATCTTCGTCTGCTTTTTTCAATGACTTTGAATATAAATCGTCTGCGTTTTTTTTAGATATCGTCTGCTTTGCTTGGTCTTAAATGGGTTAAAATGGGCTGTTATATTTAAATTATTTTTTTGTCAGTTTTGGCTGTTTTTTATAAAAAAGGAATATCATCTGTAAACACAGAATACATGAATGGGTATATAATTTCGATAAAAGGTTTTTTTGAGATAAATCAATTTTTTGACAGGTTTGATTGATTTTCATAAAAAAAATTAATATCACCACTGAATTCAGCATGCTTGAAAATCGGTATAAATGTGTAAAAATGTTTATATAATTACTTAGATAAAAAGTTTCTTTTTGAGATGAGCTGTCATATATAAATCAATTTTTTGATAAAAATGAATATCATCACTAAATTCAGTTTACTTGAAAATTAGTATATATGTATAAAAAACTTTATATAATTATTTAGATATCAAGTGTGTTTTTTGAGATAAGCTGTCAAATATAAATCAATTTTTTGACACGTTTGATTGATAAAAATGAATATTAACAGTGAATTCGGCATACTTAAAAAGAGTTATATATGTGTAAAAAACTTAATATAATTAAATAAAAAGTTCTTTGTTGAGATGTGCTGTCAAATATAGATCAATTTTTAACAGATTTGATTGATTTTGATAACCAGCACTTGAGCGAACAAATTTAACCCAGCAGTAATAGGGTTAAGGTCATATTTCTGTCAAGATTTCTTCAGGCACTTCGATAATATTATTCATACACGGTTTCTGTTTTGCTCCAGTGTAGAACAATTTGCAGTCTCTGCCCATTTTCTTCGGCTTACTTCCTATCTATATGGTTTCCTGCACACACACAGAACTTCAAGTTTCGCCTTTAGGATTTATAATAGAATTTTTATAAAAAAAATTTCTAGTAATCGTCCCGTTTGGTGCACTTTTTGAACTTTCTTCTTAATCTAGCACGTCCAGGAATGTAGGATAGCTTTTGTCCATTAACTTGAAAGACACACGCGAACCTCAAAACTAATTTAATAAATATTTTATAATTTTAGTTAACTCTGTAGTTTCGTTTTATATTTTTTTTTACTTTTGTCCATGCTATATTTTTCATTCCAATCTTATTGCTACAACCTGTTATATAATCGACTAGTAGGTAAATCTAATCTTGTGTTTTAGAATAAGAAACAATTTTGTTAAAAATTTAGCATCCATTTGTTTTAACAAAATTTATGGAATAGATCTTTTATTAAAACCCGAAACACTAGATGCTGATTCAAGTTTCAATGCCTCGAAGGGAAATTTAAACTGGCAAAAGACTCAAAAATTTTCTCTGTTTTATCTCCAGAAGAATTGAATAAACACTGTTCTGATACATTTATTAGACCAAAAGTCTATGAGCTTAGGAATGCGAAATTCGAATAAGCTTGCATGACACATGTGCAAAGTAGACAACCTCGAATATTGTGGCTTATGTCAGAAACACATACTTTGCGGTATCCTCCGTTCCTCTATCTTTAGGAAGTTCAAGTATCCAATTGACTCTCAACAAGTGTACAGTTTCGGCTATTCTTGATTCATGTAGCTCGGAAAGTTTCATTCATCTTAAGCCTGCGGAATCGTTCAAGCTTCACACGTTTCAAAAATTTCGTGAGAATTCAATGATCTAACTCCAAGTGCAGATAATGTTACTGTTTCTTTGACTTTGACATAATTGTAAAGAAATAGCGAAAACTTAAAGTTAATGTTATCTAAGATCTACATATCGAGTCATCTAGGATTCTTGTCTGAATCTTCTAGCTATACGAAACGAGGCTCAAAGTTTGTTCTTCCATCTATTGGACGAATAAAAAATAAATAAAATTTTATTTTTAGTAAATTTTATATATAACATGTGTATTAAAATATTAGATGTAAGAGAGAATTTTTAAATATTCGAAACAAATGCAAAATCAATATAGAAAAGCTAATTTTTAGCATAAAACTATGAATCAGTGAAATCTTGGAAACGAATCATCTTTGTAGGATCACGCTGGAGAAAAGTCAATTTAAGGTGGGCGGAGGAGAGAAATCAGGATTAAAGTCCTAAAACAAATATTAAAAGATAAGTTGATTAAATCTTTAAAAACGATCAAAATGCACATGAATAACAGATAAACACACAATAGTGAACTATTGGCAAAAGCGTAAATAGCCAAGAAATACAATTTGGCTTATTATTATTATCTCTCGAAAATTTTTTGTTGATTTTGGAAAAAAAAATATTTAAAATAATTCTTTAGAGGGAGTGACTAATTCATGCCAACCTAAAAAAAAACCTCGTTATAAAAGCATGTTTTTGATGTTATATTTTCAATAATGTTCTAAAAAAAATATTAACCTAATATTATCGAGTATTAATCTTTAGAAATAGGGATAAAATAAAATTTAAAAAGCAGAGATAAATAGATATAAAATGAGCATATAGAGACAACAATGAGTATATAGATACAACAATTGATTGTACACCACGCTAAAATGTGAGATTATAGATGTAATGTAGTAAGGATACACATTCTTTGGAAAAGAAAGATTTGGTCATCAGAGGAGGTAGTAGAGAGAACTAATCAAATGACAAAAAATAGATATAATGAAAGCATTCAAACTGTGATAAGTAAATGAATAATGAATAAAAATACAAAAATGAATAAAAACTCTCCTTCACAACATATGAGTCTGAAAAATTCTTTGAAAAAAATACGCTGAATCGTCTGGGCCGATTTTGGGTGATACAGGCATTATACCTTTTTATACCTCATTTCCATTTTTTATGAATAAAAATAAAAATAAAGATTTTGCTTAAAAAAGTTTAGATAAATTTTTTTAAAAATACGACAAGACAATTTGAAAATCATAGATAGAGTTATTTTCGAAAATGCTTGTAATTGTAATGAAATTGATTATATTGTTAAACTAATGTACACCTATCACTCGCATTATGCGGTAAATTAATCCCGTGATATCCCCGCATAAATTGACTACTACAATTAATGAGAAAAAATTCAATTAATCCTCAAAAATTTGTCCAAAAACTTTTTAAAAGGATAAATATATTTATGAGCACCGAAATTTAGAACTTATCTATTTTTTGTAAAAAAACTTGTTAAGAGTTAATTGCACGTGTTTTTGTTTCTTTTCACCAGAAATTTTGCGATAGCAGGGAAGTTGATCTTCCAGGCCACGGCCAACTTTCATGCTTCGATTTACGTCAAAGTCCATATCCATTAACCTCTTTTTTACTTTTTCAAAATCGTGAAAAAGATCTTCAAGTTCTTTTATTGTTATTTCTTTGACTTCTTCACAATCGTCTTCGCCCTTTTCTTGCAAAGCTTGTTGTTGTTCAAGTTCTATAAGAGAAACATCGTCCATATCAGCTGCATGGGAGTCCAATAATAATTCTTGAATGTTTTCTTCATCTACATTTTCGAAACCTAAATCCTTTTCCAATCAAAGCAGTCTCTTCAATTATATTTTTAACTGGAGTTTTGAAGCCAGGAAAATCAATTGGACCATTCTGGTAAAAGCTTTTTCCAGCACCCGTTCATCCATTTATGTGTTACTTCTTTCCATGAAAGAGAAATATTTTCAACTGCGTGGTTAAAATTCTTTAAGTAAAATCGCGTCTTCGCCAGTTGTAGCGTCAATTGCACGCGAAAAAACTCTTCTTATATACTTGAAGGTATAAATTATTCCCTGATCCCATGGGCTGTAGTAACGATGTAGTGTTAGGGGACAAAAATACGACTTTTACTTTATCGGATAAGTTATCAAGCGATCGAGGGTGGCCAGGTGCATTATCTAGGAGCAGTAAAACTTTAAAATCCAAATGATTTCTCTTGCAATAGGATTCGACTACAGGACAAAAATAGGATTTGAAGCAATCTTCAAATAATGAAGCGGTGACCCATCCCCTTTTTTATTAGCTCGCCAAATAACGGTTTTTGTTGCTCCCTTTTAACGCCCTTGCATTTTGCGTTTCATTACGCAAGAGCGGCTCTAATTTAAAATGCCCTTCGGCGTTCCCTCCAAGAAGAAGTGTAATGCGCTCTTTTGAGACCTTATGTCCAGGTTGTGATGCTTCATTCTTAGCCAAGAAAGTTTTTGAGGGCATTTTTCCAATATAATGCTGTCTCGCCTACGTTAAAAATATGTCGATAATCATAATTATTTTTATCTAATTCCTCTCTTTCTTGAATCTTTCAAACCAACCTTTATTTGTCATAAAGGCAGAAGTCTCGTCTTGAAATTTAGTTTCTTTTAACCCTGAAAAAAGGAAGAGAGCCTTTAATTTGATATTATTAGTAGCAATAGGTATCCTCTTCTGATTGCAATCTTCTATCCAATTTGCCAAAAGATCTTCCATCTGTATCATGATTTGACTTCGGTTTTGTATGCATTGCGTACTTGAAGACGCAGATAGAGATAAACCTAAATCTTGGTACTCGCCTGCTCTATTCAAAATGCCTCTAATAGTTGATTCACCAAGAAAAAATGCTCACTTAACCGGTTATCGACCTGTCGACATATGTCGACTTTACAAAAATAAAATTGTCTGCTTTTATTAATACTTTTTAATACAAATCTTCTGCTTTACATTAGATATCGTCTGATTATTCTGGTCGTTAATGGGTTAATTTTGCTTTGCTTTCTCCCTGCTTATATCTTTTAATAATGTCTAATTTCATGTCCAAAGAAAGTGTTTTCCTCTTCTCATTCTTTTGAGTATTTTGTTATTCGACATAATATTGCTAAAATGAAGAAAATTTGATATATAGAAATAATAATAAGAATTATTTATTATATAACTTAACTATAAATCATTGCCATGTTGAACACAGATGCGGCTCTATCGAAATGCGGTTGTCATGGTAACGAATCAGTAGCGTGTTTTAAAACCGCACAAATCGAAATCGCATAACATGAAACCACATAACGAGAGGGATTACAGTAGTTAAATTTTTGATATTGCTATCATTTAAGTCTTAATTTTCTATAATCACGTTATGCTAGTTCGTATTTTTGATTTTACAAAGAAGCCATTTTCAAAATAATCTACTAAGTAAAAGATATCAATTTTTCAAGGATGCAGAATTATAAAAGAGAGAAGTGAAGGAATCAAAATGAGGAATGCAATATCAGAGTTATATAAGGAGAAAATTAGTGTTTATTTCGATTTGTTCAATCGTGACAATTAAGCTCCTTATATATCATTTGCAATTGATCTTAAAATTAGTAGTCATAGGAATCAATCAAACTATTTGAACACATGTTAAAAGTCAGACATCAGCCCTTTTTCTTGATAAAAAACTAGTACATATTCACCTTTAAAGGAAACTTACACTACTCCAAGAGAGATGATTTTAGGAAATAATTTACAAAAAAAATTCCTTTTCTATTCCTTGTGTGGATATAAAAATAGAAATATAAGCTAAAAAAGTGTCCCCTATCTCTTCCCATACAATGCCCCCCTCCCCCCCGTAGAAGACATTTTTGATTGGAATGTCTCTCGCAAGATTGAAGAAAATATGAAGAATGATCAATACTCTATCAGTATCGCCTTGAGAATCGCCTTCCTTCTTGACCTTTGGTCTGAGACTTCGTGGTCTACATAAGAACATCAGGAGACAGGCCAAAAAGGCGCCAAATAAGAGAGTGAAGGAGCCAAGAGAAGTGCAAGAGTCGCCACCATCTGTGTACTGTTGTAAAGGAGGCACTAAAAATGAAGCAAAACATTCGGCTTAGACACAAATCAAAACCACTTTTTTCAAAGTCCCTATTTATTCTTGTAAAAAATGATAAGCCAATAAATATGGGTCAGGTTAAAAGGGGACCTTTTTTACCCGTGAAAATAGTTTGATGCATAATAATCGCCATGGTGCACGTTTTAACCTGTAAAATACTGCAACTCTCAAAACTACTTCTCATCAAATAACATGGAATAAAGGGAGTTTAAAAAGTATTTGAAAAAAATGATGAGAAGAACATCCAAAAAAGAACATTTACAATAGGATCAAGTAAATGCAATCCCTCTGAAAGTGCCCAAATAAAGAAGATCCCACTGTAAATGCACCAAGTAAATATCATACTTCTCGAATAATTAAAATGATTTATTTTTAATATTATATTTTAAAAATCTGAATTTATTGAATGGGAAATGAATTAGACAATTTATCCAAAGTAAAATTTAATAAAAACAATGATAAAGAAAAGAAGTAAAGATGTTCATCCCTTAATCTTAGATAAGTGGAATTGTTTTCACTAGTTCTTTACAATGATTTCTCTCAATTATGGCCTTCCAGGTGTAAAAGTCTTGCAAGCCTTATTAAAAATTAGCAAGCCGTATCCTTATTGAAGGTCCAGCATTGAACATGAATATACCTTGAAAGATAATCGATTTTAGTTGGTGGATGTTTTTAGATTGAAGAAGATATATTCGTTGCTAAGACTCCCTCCATGTTGATGTATATTATATTATACACATGCTAGGACATCATAAACATATTACAAAGGAGAAAGAAAATAAATACATACGCATCATATCAATTGTAGAATTTTTACACCAAATTAACTCAATAGAAGAAATTATATCCAGAGGTTCACAAGGAGATATAAGTGGGGAATTAAAGCCAATTTTTTAAAATACTTACTCTTTTAATATTTTGCCAAACAGTGGCAGAAGTGGAAGTTTGGTTTCACACCTCCATTCTACCAGTGTATTAAAATTAGTAAAGAATCAATACTTCAAACCAAAATGTTATTTACTAAATGAAGTATATATAATATTTATGGTTAATGGGAAGAAAACTTTCGCAAATGCTTACTTCAACAACTTCTATCCTGCACCAAAGAGATGGGAAAAGGAAGGCATCATTTTTAGTTATGATATAAACTAAGATTCATCGACAAACATATGGCAAATATTGCACTCCCTTTGAGAGACTTCTTTTCTCTCACGGTCAATCTCAAAAATGTATTATGAAAAATAGAACTTAAATATTTTGTCTGTCGGATTAACAAACACTACACGCTTGTTTGAAAAAAATTTGTCAGAATAACGGAGGATAAAAACATTGAAAAATTCAGTTATAAATCGGCACTAATACCGCTAAAAAGTAGTAGTATTGATTATAATTTAAAAAAAGAACAAAATATTAAGTATCATATCAAATGACAAGTATAGGCGACGTGTAATGAGCATGTTACTTTAACAAAATATCTGAATCAACCGATTAACGACCAGAATAATCAAACGATTTGTATTTAGAAGCATTTGGTAAACGAAGACGCTGGTATTTTTATAATGTCGACTTTGGTGGTTAGCCATCTGGTTAATATTTTCTTAATCCTTTCTCAATACACATACGTCTGTTTATCACATATCTATAATAAGCTGTTTTTATTATCAATCTCAGATTACTAGGTGTTAGGGTAAATGAATTTATGGACTTCAAATTCATTACAATAAAAAAGTTGGAAAACCCTGATCTATACCCGATCCAGCACTTCCCAGGTAGAGACATTAGAAGTGGGTGTTAAAAAAGAAGATTTTTGAAGGCTTACCTTCATTCAGACAATCCGAATCTGTGCAGTGCATTTGGCCCATTCTTAACTAAAAGGAAAAAAGTAATGATTTTTTTTAGCTAAAACGATCAAATAAACATTTTTTTTAAAAAGTAGTAATAAACTTGTAAAATCAAAAATAGAGTTCCATAAGCATTCTTAAATGCTCCAACAAAGATTTTACATTGAATAAATGCGAGGTGTTACGATTTTGAAAAAATGCTTCAGATCAAAGAAGTACTAATTTATTGAAACTTAAATAAAATGGTACAACTAGAATGAATTGATCATGCTTACAAGATGTTTACAAGTTTGGAAAAAAATCTTAAAATTAAATACTAACTTTTTATAATTATAACCTCTCGAAAATTTAACCGATACTTATCAATGGGGGATAAAAAAATAGAAGATTAGAAAAATTCGACAGCTTTTAAGTGCGAGTATCATACTTTGATTGTGAAAAAATAAGCTATTCTTGACATTTATATGATTTTCTTTTAATATTATAAAAAAAAATCGAAATATCAAAATCAGGGTGCAAAATCGAAATTTGAAAAGGATAGGAGCCGTATTTTTATAAGAATATATTATAAAAAACAAAATTATTATTATTAATAAATTTAATTAATTATTATATTGATCTTATTTTGCTCAAAATAAGAGTTGTGCTTAAATATTTTATATTTTCAAGAATTTGGAGCCAGAGTTATATAATTATACTACTATAAGGGGTCATACATATATGACGTCCCAAAAGAGGGGGGAGGGGGTCACACAAATTTTAGATTCTTCATGATGGGGGGGGGGGGGGGGGGGGGTTATCAGAAGTTCGTCTTTTTTTATATTTCCATATGAATAAGTGTTTTTCAGGATATGATGATAGAAATTTTTACAATTTCTTCAAGAGATTTTTTAGCGTTTTTTTTATCAATATTCGATAAAAAAAATTTCTTTATATTCAAAAACTCCTGATTTTTTCCAAATTTTTTTGTGATGTATTTGTATCATAGTTTATCTTCTTGTTTGAGTATCTTTTTTTTGTAAGTTTATTCTATTTTTAACTGTACAATATTTAAACTTTTTTGTAAACTTTTAATGAAAATTTGAAGTTTTTTTTCTTATAAGTTCTATTTTATCGATAAAAATTTTACTTTGATTATATAATTTATTAAGTATACTTCAAATGCTTCTAAGTTGAGAAAATTGATGCATACGTTACCTGGCCGACCCGCATTAGAAGATACTTATCCTAAACTTCATAAAACGATTGTTGACTTCGCAACAGCAGGGGTAGGTGCAGATGCCCGCGGAAGAACTGAGGTTTTGAATCCTTGCCACACCTTGGATGACTTGCATGCAGCTCTATTAAAGGAGGGCTACGTCATAAGTCGTCAAACCGTCTTATTCCGAAAAGACTAAACACAATTGAAGGAAAACTTCATGTACACACAGTGCCGGTTAAAATTCGAAAAGCCAAGAATAATCTTGGGAGTAATCACGAAGTTACTCATTTTACTTTTGCAACAAAACAGCATATGGAAAACATAGTTTCACTTTTTGGTTGGGTAAATGTGTTTGTTTTATCCGTTGATGATAAAGCTAAAGTACCAATGGGTGTTACAGCAGCTACAAAACAGTCTCCTCTTGTAATGCATGTAGATTATGAAATTCGCCTACCTGACCATGATTTTGTTAAGGCTACAAGGCATAAATTAACACCATCAGTTTATGATGCATGTGAAATTCGTTCAACATCTTTTAAGACTGTTTCAGAAATCTCCTATTCAGGTCCAACCTACATAGCTATTCGCAGTGGAAAACATGAATCAAGCACTGCATATTCACACAGATAGGATTTTGACCATCTAATGTTATTGGACCAATTTCAAGATGTTGTTAAACGTAATGGCAAAATCAAGCCTTTTGCGATGATTTTTTCTGATGGTGGACCTGCTGATAATCCTCGATTTCCCAAAACACTTGATGTTGCAATCAGGGGCGCACATCCTCAAAATTATTGGAGGGCGAAATTTTTTTGTTGCAATTTTCAAAATTAGTGGTCTGGAAATACCACGGGAGACCAAATATTCAAGCAATCCTTTAACAGGTCCTCAGACATTTCGACCCATTTTTTTATAAGACAATTCGCCCCATTATTTTCATAAGACAGTTCGTCCCATGGACAATTCGCCCCATTATTTTCATAGGACAATTCGCCCCATTATTTTCATAAGACCGCTCGTCCCATGGACAATTCGCCCCATTTATTTTCATAAGACATTTTGTCTCATGGACAATTCGCCTAACTATTTTCATAAAACAATTTGCCCCATTATTTTCATAAAATAATTCGCCTCATAATTTTCATAAGACGAGATGCCTCATGCTCAATTTGCCCCATTATTTTTATAAGAGAATGCGCTCTATTATTTTTATAAAACTTCCAGTACTATTTTTATAAGGCAATTCTTTCCATTAAAAATTTGCTCTATTTTTATAATACAATTCTTGCCATATACAATTTACTCTATTTATGCAGATCAATTAGCACTATTGTTTAATAAAACCGTTTTTTCAATTTTTTAGACTCTTTTACGCTTTTTTCATAAGACTATTTTTCGTAAAACGGTTTGGCATATGAACGTTTTGCCTAATATCACAACTCATCTCAATAAAAATAGCTATATTTTAATTTTATTTAGTTTTCTGAAGAATTGTTTTTTGAAAGTCAGTTATTTTATAAATGAAACAAATATTTAAAATTTTTAAACAAAATAAAAATTAATATCTTGTAATTGTAATTATCTTTTTCTTCAATTTCATCATCAATAATTTAAAATTATTTAAGTGATAAAAAAATTAACAGATAAAATAATTAATTTGAAATAATTTAATAGAGATAAAATAAACAATATAAAATTTTTTAATAATTTTACACATATAATAAACAAGGATGCATGAAACAAATAGCCTTATGAGACAATTTGTCCATGGGGCGAATTGTCTATGGGGCGAATCCAGTGGCGTAGCCAGAGGGGGGCAAGGGGGCAGTGCCCCCCACCCCCCCCCCCCTTCCCAAATAATTTTATTTCCAATAAGCTTGCCCCCCTAAATTCCTTGCATGCCCCCCCTAAATTCCTTGCATGCCCCCCCCCCAACTTCGATTTTTTGGCTACGCCACTGGGCGAATCATCTATGGGGCGAATTGTCTATGGGGTAAAATGTCTGTCGACCCTTTAAAATAGAGTGTATTCAGCGCATACCTAAAGTCCTAAATTTATAAGACTACTTTATATTTTTTTTAGAAAATTTGTGAATTTAAATACTATACTTACAGCGAAAATATTTTAATTAAGTTTGCTAGTTTAAAAAAATCCAAATTTGTTAGGGGTGGAATAGGCTTTTCATTTGAAAAATGAAGTAGTCTACCAGGCACATTGCAGGAATTGATGAAAGGATATTTGATTCATAGAGAAAACAAATAACGGAAGGTTAGATGGTTTTATGAGTGAATGTAGTCTAAAGGCAAAGAGTCTACTAGACACCCTGCGATGTTTATATGAAAAAATGTGATTAATTCAGGGGCAAGTGTATATAATGAAATTATTATTGTGCAAACAAAAAATTAAGATCGTATTATTTCATTTTACTCAGCATCATTCAAAAATAGTTTAAAAGCTAAATTGATACAAGCCACAAAAAGTAAAATAACTTTTAACATTTTGCAATGATTTGCCTTTTATAATAAATTTTAAGGAAAAAAAGTTTATCAGAGAAAGTTATAGAGCTTCAACAAAAATTAAAAAAATTTAGAGCATAACTTAAGTTTTTTGAAAACTAATTTGATGTATCCCCTACAGCATACTCTATGGGTAGCATGGCAAGTTGGTTGAGATGATGGACATAGCACGGAAGCCTATGGATTCGATTCCTCATCGATACGAATTTGTTCATAGTTTGACATAAGCGGTACATCAGTGCCTGGTCAACAAAAATACATACGCTGCACCTTACCTTTTACTTAAAATTGAAAAATTTGCTACATAATTAACATAAGAGAGAAAGGAAACAAAATAAACTAATTAAGCAATTTTCACTATTTTAAAATGGAAACATCTGTTCTCAGAATAATTTCAAAATAATAGGAGGCATAAATAATTAGAGTTTATTTGATATTTTCAAGTTTTTATAAGCAGCAAAAGCCAACCTTTAAGTAGCTAGCCCTTATAATTAAAAAATTATTTATATAACGGTCGACAGACATTTCGCCCCATAGACAATTTGCCCCCTGACAAATTGTCTTATAGGCTATTAGTTTCATCCATCTTTGCTTATTATGTGTAAAATTATTAAAAAAATTTATATTCTTGTTTATTTTATCTTATTAAATTATTTCAAATTAATCAATTTATCTCTTAATTTTTTAGAATTGTCCATGAGACAATGAAAATAACGGGGCGAATTATCCATGAAACAAAATGTCTTATGAAAATAATGGGGGGAATTGTCGATGGGACGAACTGTCTTATGAAAATAATGGGGCAAATTGTCGATGGGACGAACTGTCTTATGAAAATAATGGGGCGAATTGTCCATGAGACGAACTGTCTTATGAAAATAAAGGGGCGAAATGTCCGAGGACCAAACTAACATAAAGTATACGAGAAAAGAAAATCATTGCGTTTTTTTGAATATTTCTGTCTACAAATAAAATTCTGACAGCTGTCATAAATAGATCAAGTACATTTTTAACAACTGAAACATTTTGTTTCAATATTATATTTTATTATAATAATAATCAACAAATTTTCTTAAAAAAAGTGATTTGATTATGTACAGTGTTACTTATAAAATTTAACAATCGAACATTATAAAAAATATCTCTGCTCAAATATTAAGCAAATAGAGTATTCTTGCTTTTAAAGTGAATAGATAATCAAAATATTCATACCCAAATAACTCTTTAAAAAAATTTGACTTGAAAATTTCAAATGTTACAAAATGTAACAAACGTAGTGATAAAGATTAAGTAACTTTTGTTGAAAAAAAATTCTTAGCGCGAGTCTAACAATATTCATTGATATAAAATTGTAACAATTGGAAACTATTTTAATTTAACTCTAAATGCAAATTAGATAGAAGCAGTGGTGTAACCAGAAAAAAGTTAATGGGGGGGGGGGGGGGGGGGCACAATTTAAAAACAAAAAACGTGAGTAACATTTTGTATACTTTCTTGATCCTTTCATTGGAGAAATTTTCAAAAACTGATATCGCATAAGTTGCATGGGGCACCATGCGGTACATAGGAGTGTGGGCACGGCCCCTCATGCCCCAGCCTAGCTACGTCACTGGAGAGAAGAGAACTGAATGAGATAGGAAGGCTTAACAAGAGAAGAGGGTTTGAATGAAGAGAGCTTGAGTGAATGATTGAGTTTTAGCAGAGAAAGCAGAAGAGACACAGGAGACAGAAAGAGAAAATCTAGTGGATCATCAATATGTGTTTGCCCAAAAATACTATAAAGAGGAGACACTGTGATAAACATTGCTGACTTATTGTGTGCATATTGAAGCAATGGATTATTATTATATAGCTCTCACGCATCGTCTGTAAAATATGTTCGATAGGAATTTCAGAGCAGCTTGGCATGTGATGTTTGATTGATTCTAAAGTCTCCATTCTTCATACATGATTCATACATAGATATCATGATCATCATACATCTTTTATATACTCTTTTTATATACTCTTACTTATAGAAAATTATTGAGGGGGGAGGGGGCGGTCGCCCCCCGGATGTGCGCCCCTGGTTGCAATACATTTTAAGTTATAGCTTTGATGCATTTTTAGTATCAACTTATGCTGCGGGGATGTCTGCCTATAATCATGTAGAACGACGAATGGCTCCTTTGAGCAAAGCCCTAGCTGGCTTGATCCTTCCTTATGACACTTTTGGCAATCATCTAGACAGTCAAAGAAAAACAGTAGATATAGAATTAGAAAAGCGTAATTTTAAAAAAGTTGGTAAAGTTTTGGCTGAAGTTTGGAATGAGCTGATGATCGACGGCCATCCTGTAGTTTGTGAGTATGTTGCAAATTGTAGAAAAGAAATGGTACCATATAATCAGAATTGGGTTTCACTACACTGCCGTATATCTCTCGCTACTTTTTACAGAATGTTAAATATACTGATGAAAAATGTTGTACATCTTTCCAGACAAACTGGCTTAGATATTTCCGGATCGTTTTCTGCCTGCTCCAGATCAAGTTCGTAAAAATTCTAGTGGTCCAACAGTTCTTCTGCCAAGTGACACAAAGTCAACTGACCGTTTTCCAGATTTATTAAGACGTCTTGCGATCAATGAACTAATTCCTAAAAAAGATTATAAAATTCTACCATATGACATGTATTGTCCAAGTGTTAAATCCACAATTAATAAAAAGTTTGCAAAATCTATGGAATTTATTATCCCAGCGTTGCAGCTGTGAAGCGGCATAAGTTGGAGGCTGTGAAGATGAGTTAAACGAAAACACAAGTATAAATGAAGACGAAAAAATTCCGAATGATTGCCAATTTTTAGTATTTTTGATTTGCTTATGAACAGTTCTTTTATAGAAGCTAAAGATGATGCATTTTAAATAAAAAAATAAAAATATCAAGTCTGCTTTTTTTCATACCTAAATATAGGAAAAAAAATATTATCATTAATACGAAGGGTCAGATGGAGGGGAAAAGCTAAAAAGGACGTCCGACTGAGGGGGGTATTGATTTTTAGATGTACTCAGACAAGGGGGAGGCAAATTTCATTTTTTATGGGGCATATGTGTATGAGCCTAATATAATATATATGTAACGAACACAAATATTGTAAGGAATATTTTAACGCAAAATAATAAACATGGTATGAAAGTTTGAAAATGTAAAATCTTAAACTAAAAAATACAAAAAGCTACAAAATAATAATAGAATTTTCAAAAATATTTACTTAAATTCTATTATATTCACCATAAGTTAAATTATTTCATTTTGTATATCCATGAACATTTGTTATCGTTATATTAAAGGCTATGTACAAAATAGTCAAATGTTTCGAATTTTAGCTTGAAATAATATAAAAAATGATTTAAGATAAATGAACTTTAGGCTAAAAATGACATAAAATACTTTTATTCATACCATATTTATGAGCCGCTCCATGGCGGATTCTTGAGAAAAAACATCAATACAAAAATTATCATCCATTCTTCAAAACTAAAAATGCTTGGAAAAATTCTTAGTTTAATTTAAAGAATAAACTACTAATTGTTTCGGTGAATTTAGCTATTATCTCATAACACGTAAATTTAATAATTAAGCTGGAATTGATTAAAATTATTAAAAATTTAGAAAATTTTTGCTAAATAAATATATTATTTTATAAATTATTAGGATTCTTGTGGAGAGAGTTGGGCAACTTTTGGCAGATGGTAGATAAAGTGATCCAGATGATCTGGGTTCTATTCATGTTCCTTGACTATCCTTTCCAAACCCTAGTTCGATTCCAGATCGTGACTTTCTTGCCTTCTCTCCAGCTATGGAAAATTATTCTTCCCTTGGATGCGATACCGACAACTAAAAAAATTAATAATTTGGATGTGATTCTTAACCAACGTCTAACATAGAATGAATTGCTTAACTCGAAATATTTATATAAGATTAAATCTTGTCTGTTTCATATTTTAGGAAAAAAAATTGTTCTTTGCTCATGTCTATATTATCTTTTATATGAAAATATTTTTAGAGAAGGTTTTAGTGAAGTACACTTGATTAGTCTCAAAATAAATAAGTTAAAATAATCACTTTTTGTATAAAAATTATATTATATGTCAAGTATGAGATGTGTTGTAGGTTTAGGTCTTTAACCATGTTTTCTGAGTCTCTAAAAAGGGTAGTGTGTTGTACTGTCTAAAGGAGAACTTATTTTGGCGTATGTAATAACAAGCATGTAGGGGGCATAGCATTCACCACTGTATATCGGAAGGGATGGATCTATAGCAGATGATATTGATTAAAAAGGAAAAGAGGAATAGCTTTTGAAAAATGGAAAAACATATGATCTGGCTGCGTTTTTTGAGCTATCGAGGAATATTCTGATTGGATTTGAAATAAAGTTGAATGGATTGTAATTAGGAGTTTACCAATAGATTTGTTGAAGCAGTTATGAAAAAAGAAGGGTAATGGTGTAAAATTATTAGATTGATTTTGGGTTTCATGAATAAATTGTTCAGTGGAGAAAAAGAATTGAAATAAGTTTATGAGGAAGTGATTGGAGTTTTATGCAAATTGTATGATATGAGTTCACTAGGGTAGCCCATATAAAGATTTTATTTAAACTCTCCCACTCCACCAATCTGTTCCATTGATGAAAAAAATAGGCCGGGCGAAATATTTTTACAATTCAACAAATTTTAAGCGTAACGGTATAGAATAGAAAACTAAAATTACGTTGTCCTTGAATTAATGTACATGAATCAATTTATGTATTGCACGAAACTCAGTTATGCCATGAAGATACATTTTTTTATTCTCTAGTAACAATGTGAAGTTTATATGTTAGGTTCATAAGAAGCAGTAGAATTTAGCGCAAAGCTGCCACCATATCGACAGATACTTGGAAACTTCCTAAATCTTCACAAAGTGGACAAAAATTATTTTAAGAGGTTCCAGTCGTCATACAGTTGAAGATATATCTGCAATAGGCAAGCAAACGGTTCGTGCCTCCTGGCATACCAAAGCAACGTTTAATGAAAAGCTCTAAAAAAAGAAAAATCGTAAAATTCGTAATTACACGTTTGGAGTTATTAAGTTTGTTGATAGACTTGATGATCTTTTGACATTGGCCATGTAGATCTCATTTTCAAAATGACAATCTCAGCGGACAGATTCCTTCTCTCTCATCGAAAAAAGAAATATCATGGAACAACTGAAGTAGTGAATGGAATTGAAACATGCAGATGATTAATAGTTCAGCAATGAAAAGGGAAAGAAGCTTAATAACTAAAATTATCACAAGATTTAGAACATGAAATAAGTTGTTCTTTCTGCGGTTTCTTCTTTTTCTAAAAAAAATAAGGACAATTTCTATCAAAATAGAAAAACACTAAAGATAGATCCAAATGCTGGTCCTTCCAAAAAAAAGTAAGAATCAATATCATATCTACAAGATTTACAAGAACTTTGGATATAGCCAATAGGTCATCAAGGAAAACCATTTGTATGCTAATGAAACGATTCGCGTTCTTGGTGATGATGTGAATATAAACAGTAACTCCATCTAGCTAGCGAAAGTAAAGAAGCGAGACTCTGCAGTAAACAATCATCAACTGAATTTTAAGCAGTTAAAATTAAGATCTATAATCCCATGACCGTATTGATTTTTGCTATTACTTGTCTCGAGTACTGGGGTGAACAGGTACAGGGTGGTCCAAAATAGCGTCATCAACTGGTTAAGAAGAGATATTAATTGCGATGTGATGCAATGCTTGACAAAAACAATGTCAGATAGTAGCACTATGGTTTGTCACACTCGCATCAAAAGTTGTAGTTATCCATGTGCATGTACATTAATCGTACAGATTTGGCTTCACTATTAAATAATTTGTGGAACCATTTAGTGCAGACATCCTTGTTTTACAGTTCGTAGCATAGGCTTAAAAACAGGAAAAAACTATTAATAAGCTTTGTGTTCGCTTATAAATATAATATTATTTCAAGCAAAAGTATGACCACTGTGTTTATATTTTTATATCTAGCAAAATTTTCTTGTTACAAAATATATTTTATGAAAAATTTCAAGGATCGTCTCTCACATTAGGCGTGAACTAATCTCTCTCCTTGATGTTTCAGATTATTAAAACGGAAATTGCTTAGAAAACGATGATGAAAGTGAATGTGAAGAGAAATATTCAAACTCAAGAATGTTCCGCTATTGATATCGATGATCTTGAATCAAATGAAGGTAACATAGATATATGTCTTCAGACAGTTAGGCTTAATTCACAATGAATTTAAAGAACAAGATTACATATATTGTAATAATACAAAACAGTGGTGGCGAACATATAGCACGCAAAGAGATTTTAAATGTCACGCTTGAAAAATTTAAATCATATGAAAATTTTGAATTTTTTTTCTTCTTCCAAAACTTAGTAGTTAAAAAGTGCTTCATAATTTCTTCAGCTTGCATTCATTCAATAAATATGGTATAGCTAAGTAAAGTAGAAAGTGTTTTAAAAGTTACTGTTTCTTGTCTCAGTTAAATATCTTACTTCTATTTTATTTTTTAAAAGAACGTTTTTTCTTTCTAATAATGATCTCACTCCTTGTAAATTTGAACTAATAACCAGATACACAAAAAAATCTTTAAACATTTTCTTGTTTTTTATTAGTTTAAAAACTTTAAAAATTATAAGGAGACTTTCACATAAGTAAGATTTTTATATTATTATCAAAAAATTTTCTAGAGTTGTGAACAATTTATATTACTTATCTATAAGTTTTAGGAAAAACGGCAGGTAAAATGTTTTGTGCGATTAAAGTTTTTCAAAAAAAAACTATCAGTTTTTGAACGTGACATTATATCTAATGATTTAAAATACTTTTCAAATTTAAAAAAGTATTTTGAAACATTTGAAGCTGCTGAAATTGATTTTTCACACAAACAAAAACTTATTAATGATGTTCATTTTTATGTTTCTTTAGCAATTAGTGAGTATGATGAAAGTTTTGAACTAGTGTGTCCACTTTAAGGTCTTTTTTTCATTCGCCGGGGAATGAGGACCTCGTAATTTTTGAAATATTCCCCCGAGGAAGGAAAAGCGATTTTTTCACAATAAAAAACTCTTCTAAAATAAAAAAATATAAAGTATTCTGAAAGTTTTTTATTAGTTCAAAAGTTGAATAAAATTATTTTTAAAAAATGTAAAAAAATATTCATGTTTTGAAAAAACATCTAAGAAATACTAGGGCGTTCAAAGTTTCATCGTTCAACTGGTTTCCTATTTTCGTAGAAAAATATCTCATTGATGAAAACACTCGTTCGGAGTCTACAGATGTTGGTTTTATGCTATTTAAATTCTTGAATAAAATTTTCCAAAACTTCGGGCCTTCTTTTTGTTTCCAAATGAAGGTCAAACGTTTTTTTCATTATTTTATTTCTGCTTTAATACAACTTTTTTGTTTCATCAAAAAATGTAGATATAAAAATTTGATTTGACTTAAAACTATAAAATTAGCCTAAAATGTTCATCAACAGTTCAGCACAGAAGCAAATCGAAAACTCCTCGGGGAGTCTAGGAATGAGTTCCGAGGACGAGAAGTAAAAATTGCAGAAATTCCCTGCCGAATAGGCGATGAGGATCCCCGATGTGGACACCCTAGTTTGAACATTTCAAAGATATTGAAAAAACACTTGAATTCTTTATATTTCCAGACAAAGCAAATTATTCAGAAATCAATCTCACTTAACTAAACTGGCTTGATTTAAATTTTTAAGAAATGGAACTTTTGGAATTTAAGGAGACTGCTATTTGGTGCGAATTTCAAGAACTACGTAAAACACTTAGAAATATTGAATGTTCATCTTCTGCAAATGAAACGTCAGAATTAAGTTACGAAAATTGTGTTCTTAAAACTTGGAATTCTTTGCCAGTTGATTTCAAATCTATGAAAACACTTGGTCTTGCAATAATTACTTTGTTTGGATCTTCATACTTTTGTGAACAATTATTCTGATCATTAAAATACATTAAGTCTGACAGAAGAAATCGGCTCACAGATCAAATGAGTTCTGCTTGCATAGCTTTAAAGCACACCGAATGCATTCCAATGATTCACAAGTTGTCTACTAAAATGCAACAACAGTCTTCACATTAAAGATTGTTAATCTCTTATTTTTAAACAATATCAACTGTTTTTTTCTTTTTTTGCAAATAAAAAAACTTTTTTTAATCTGGCATGCAGAAATGTTTTTTGAGAGACAAAAAAAAATTGGCAGCAGCATAGAGAAGCTTCGCCATTAGTGAATAAGGTATTCAAAAAACCTGCATTTATTCGTTCATTAACTAGAAATATTTTTCATCAAAAACCAAAACCATTATGTAATTCAAAAGATGAAGTTGATTAATTTTTACAACGAAGATATGTTTTTATAAATTTCAAGATATGGTAATAAGAAAGTTTCCGATGAAATAAGAACTTAAATGGGAAGAAACATATCCAACTTCTATGAAACATTACTTTTTTGAACAAATAAAAGCCTGCTATGCAATCATTACACAATGTAACAAAAAATGTTTTTATTTGAGTGAATTTTTTGGTTGTTTGTCTTTTATTAGGTCGTAAGAATGAAGAAAAAGCATTAAAAAAATAAATATAACAAGATAAAGAGCGCAAATAAAGTCAAAAATAAATCAATCATCTAATTGAATAAATCGTAGGAATCATATTTGAATAATCTATTTGTGATTAAAATAAACTTCATGACGCGAGTTTTTAAAAACATCACGATAATGAAATGTCTGACTTCTGGAAAGCGTATTGATAGATGTTTCAAGTGTAATTTATAGTTTCGGTAGTTACTTCAAGAAATATCGCTGCCATTTAAAAAATATCGATTAGTCAAAAATCTGATATAATTTTTTTTCATACTTATGACCTAATAAAAAATAAACAAACAAAAAATTGACTCAACAAATTTTATTTTTATATTTGTTACATAGTGTATTAGAGCAACATGTAGAGATAATATGTCGTGTCTTCAATCTTTATGGTCACTAAATGTTTCAAAACCATTTTATAAAGCAACTATAGGTTTAGGTTTAAATTTTTTTAGTCTTCGATTTGATCATTTTCGTGATAGAGAAGATAGAAAAAAAATAGGAAAAACTGCTATAAGGAATATTTGGACAAAGTTTCAAAAATTTTATAGTGCCTGAAAAATATGTAGATAAACCAAAAAAGTATGGAGTGTAAATTTTCTTATGTTGTAAGGCTTCATTGACTGGTTACATATATTGAGGTAAGGAAAATAATAGATATGAACACAAAAGGGCTTCAACAACATTCAACAAATTAGTTGAATCTTTCAAAAATACTTGTAATCTCATTTCCTGGCTACAGAACTTTTGAAAACTAATAATTTAACTTTGTTCGGTACAATAAACAAATCAAGAAAAGAAGTTCCTAGTTTCTTCAAAACAGTTAAAAATCAAAAAGTACACACTACAATGACTCTCTATGATCATATAAATAGAATTTTTTATGTTCGTATGTTCCTGAAAAGAACAAGAATGCATCGATGTTGTTATCTTCGCAGTCTTTAATTGAAGAACCTAAAAAAGATTAAAAAAAAAACCTAATATAACCCTTGACAACAATCAAAGCAAGTACGTAGTTGACTTACTTGATTCAATAATAAATTGAAGCATTTTCATGTCGACGCAAAAGTAATAGATGGCCAGTACTTTTGAATTATAATTTTATAAACGTTGCATGGAGTTATAATGAAACGCGAAAAATTTTCCTTAAAAACCAATCGTTTAAACTTGCTTTTGATTTTTTATAGAAAAGAACGCAGAAAAAAGTTTGAAAAGAGGAATAAAAGAAGCTGGAATGATGAAAGGCTTTGTCGAGACAACGTTAGAAGCTGGGAAAGAAAAAACACAAACTATTAAAAGTCTTGCCGAAGTATTTGTGACGCTTCATATTATTCATATTTGAAAACTTATATTTTTGATTTTTTTGTTTTTACAATAAATAAATGTAAATATGTTTACAATGCGACATTACATTTTAACATTCAATTGTACAATCATTTAAATTAGTATATAAAATTTGCTATCCTCCAAAAAGAAATAGATTGTACACAAACGTAGCAAGAATTTTCACTTTAATTAATATTTAATACTTAACATTCTTGGTAAATAATACCAGAATGTCAAAATATATCACTCCGCCGCCTTCAAGATGAGTTTGAACGAAAAGAGTGACACTTCATAAGAGAAACGTAACAACGGGGTGATATATACCGCACTAAAGGAGTCAGAAAGTTTCATTCTTGTTTTCATTCATTGAAATTATCTTTCCATACAAGATTTATCTTCCACTTCATAGTCGTAAAAATTTGTTGAAATGAAATGCATATTGTGAGGAGGTATTCATGAAGGTGTCTCTTGACAACATTTGCAAGCATTTCTTTCCTCTAGACTTGTTCATTTCTTCTTTTTTGAATCGTTCGATCTGAATGCTACTCGACAGTGATAGCATTCAGCTAGCGTTTAGGCCCACCTGTGCCAAGAGAAATATTATTCCTTTGACATTTATATTTCGATTGCCACTCCTTTGTATAGAATCAAAAATACATTGATCGAAATTGTTTAAAAATATAATTAGATTTAATTTATCAGCACTAAATATATATATATATAAAAAACGATGTCTTAGATTTGATTTATTGGCAATTTATTATTATTTAACAAAATTTTTAAAATGAGAGAAATCTTAAAAAAAATATGTAGGACACGATTTTTTAGAATTTATTCATACAAATTGCACATATATTTAATACACTCTTCTGCTGAATATGATGCTTTCGAAGTCGGACGAAAATAAGTTAAAAAGCGACACAAAAAAATAACGTCCTCATACATTAAAGGAAAGAGAGGGTGCACAGCAGCGAGGAACGAATGGCTTCTACCAATAAATTCTAAATGTGATGATGAGTAGGATTTCTCTTTTTCATTCATTGAAGTATAAAACTATGATGGAGATGTCATCTCTGAAATCGCGTGAATACTCAGCGGGAAGGCGCAAAAGGGATACGAGCTTCGCCATGTCCAAGCCCTCCTCCCCCTCTCCCAAGGCATTTCGGATCAAGTACGTAGCGCCATTGTCAATGAGAGATACGTCAGAGTTGAAGGAGGAGATATCTGGAAGAGAGAATTGATTGGATGCTTCTGATTTGGCAAGCAACTGCTCCCCAACGAGTTGCACGGCTTTGTGCGGAGAAATGTAGTCCCAGAGGCCGTCCGTCGCTAAAATCAAGAACTTATCATGGCTTGTGATTTGATGACTTATGACTTCTGGTTCCGCTATCAGGTATGGAGGAGTTAGGTATATTGGGTGAAAGTTGATTGTTTTGTAAAAATCGCATGTCTAAAATTTGACAAAGGTATTCATTTTTTTCTCGAAAATTTGAAAAGTTATGAGAGCGTATGGTGGGTGCACAAGATTTCGTCATCAACAAAATAAGACGATCCTAAAGGATTATGTTTAAATCAAGATGGCAGGTTTTTACGTGAAATCGAAAACTTTTTTAGATCAATGAAATTTTTTTTTTAATTTATATAAATTGTATTTTATTGAGTGTTTAAAACGCTAAATTTTAATTTTGGCTGTGTTCCTTTAACAAATAAATTTTTTGGCCTATATTAATTCTACAAAAATTGAAACAATTACTGTCAGAACACAGAAATTTCAAAGATGAAAGCATTTTTTAATTGTCTTTTCATTTTCATTTTTCAAATCAATTTTTTGCATCAGCCTTTGATACCAAAGGTTGAAACGATTGCGAATCTTTTGCTTCAAAAATTCAGACTTGCGCATTTAATTTTCCATTTTACATCATGTAAGTTTGTTACTACACTTTATAGAGGTTTTCGAAAAAACAGTTTTTATATAGTTCAGCTTGAAAAATTTTTAAGTTGAAAAAAAGTTTTATAAAAAAAAAGTTTTTAGCCATTTACAATTAAACAAAGCTAATTTTGTTTTAGATGCCATTTCTGAATTCCTAACCCTTTTTTTCTTTGAAGAAAACCCCAGTCTATTGGCAATCGTTCTCTTATCCGACTTTTACGATTTTTATCTCATTGTGCCTTCCGTAGTAATATATTTTAGACTTTTCTTTCTGTTAAATACAGCTCATAAGTTATATTTTAATGGAGACACTAAATAATTGAAATAAAAGTTCTAGAGGCCTGGGCATTATATACTATACACAGATTGTAAAGACATAGACTGTACTTTCAAAATATCATGAATTTAAAAAAAATCTTAACTAAAATCTTAGCTAAAATATTTTATCTTTTTTTTTTCTTAGCTAAATCTTTTAGATTTTTAATCCTCATCAGCCATGTTTATTCAACACCTCCGAGATCCAGTATACATTTCCAGGAATCTAAATAAAAGAATCCTAAAGGTTAGCAAATTTACCCGATACGATTTTGATTAGACATCTCATTACTAACTGATTAGACAACTTTATTAATCAAGTTTATTAAATCTCTCAAAATACGTTATCTCTAGAATGAGATCTTGTGCTTTAAAAAGTTTGGAGCTAAAATTTCGTATTGGGGGTTCTGTAACACTTCGCTACGAGTCAATTTACAGTTTGAAAATATAATTTTCAATTATTAGGACATTTTGTTTTCAACAGGATGTCCTTTCTATCGCTAACCATTTTTTGTTCAGGGTTGAAAAGCTTTAGCCTGTATTCATTCAAGAAGTTTTTCCCACAAGGCTGTCGTACGAGAGTAATCTTTCCTAGAAGAATTGTTGTTCAAAGTTACGAGCTTGTTCAACCAGGAGATACAGGTTAAAGCACCTGTTACTCGCTCTCATCTCTAGATCATTTAGTTGAAAGGATCTCCGCCATTAGAAGGCAGATTTGGAGATTTACTGTCAGACGCTACCCGAGACAATTGATAAAGAATAAGAGCTCTGATCCTTGTTTCCTTTCCCAGCATTAACAGACTTCCAACATTAAGATAAACCCATAAGAAAGGTCAACGCTTGAAAAAAAGTAAAAAAGACTGTATATTATATTTTAAGTGTTCATCTTTGTCACAGGGAGAGAACTGTGAGAATTTGATTGGTTTTTTACTAAACCAATCAAATCATGCAAATAAAATCGGACAAATTATTATTTAAGCATTTTTGAATAAATGTTTAGTATTTAAATGGACTGCAAAAATCTCGGATCTGATTGGCTGTAAAAACATACACGTAACTTATAGGACAAACATTTTTTCAGTTTCATTAAATTTTTCCGAAATTTTACATGCCTCAGAATTTTCCATACTGCATAAGCAAATTGTTTGTACATTTTCTTCTCTAACGTATCTTGGCTAATTATTATTTTTAGACTAAGGAAATTCAAATTTTGTTTTCTTCACATTCCTTCAGATACTACATATGGAAGTTGAATTAGGAAGTTGTCTGAAATACCTCTTGGATAGTACGCAAATATTGACTTTTAATGTTTAATATACTTTTCTTTATAGCAGTTGATGGGCTTATTGTGCAAATCTCCTTTCTGAGGGTGTTAAATTCTATCATTTTCAAGCAATCCCATATATTACATCTAATAAGTACTACGCGCAAAGTGAGATACCGTGTATACCTCATTGAATGCTGACATTTTTAAGTTTTATAGTTGTCGACGAAAGCTCGTGTTCCCGATCCTGCGTTACTTTCAATAGTTTCTGCGAATCTTCAATCTCCCACTTGAACATAAAGTCACCAAAGGATCTTGTTGGAGCTAGGACTCCTAAAAGACGGCCACCTTTCAACAGGGAAAGAGATTCGGAAATGGGATGTTCTGCTCTGATTCGCCTAACTTCATCTGAGTTTTCAGCATCGTGTACATTGGATAAGGCCTTTGCTTTCCAACCTCCTACCGTCGGGTCATATGAACCTGAAATATCAAAATAATTAACATGTACGAGCTTGGAGTCGACAGCAATCAGCTTTACAAAAACAAAAATCGCCTCCATCTCAATACTTTTAAAATAAAATCTTCCGCTAAATGTTAGATACGGTCTGATTATTGTTCTAATCGTTGACACTTTTAGGAGACGTGTGGCACTAATGTCGCGAGAAATGAAAATAGCCTGCTTTAAATGCATAAATTTTGATTAGTCTTAAAATTTTCAGTGATTAAGCTTTATTGATTGATCACGAAACTCAAATATGAAAAGAGAAATATCATAAGCAGCTCATCATAAAGTTTTGAAATATGCACTTCCCGAACTTATAAGCTCATGCACCCTATTTCTCATTCGGTTCAGTTTTTATCCTTCTTCTGCTCTCAATTCAATATATTAGTGTGGTTTGGGTGTCTTTTTAGAGCCAGGATTCCTAACCTCCTTCCAATAGTTATCCCATTTCAACTTCATCATAATTTTAGACAATACGATCAGAAAAGGAGACCAAATTCTTAAGCTTATCCTTTCATGAAAGAGAATTTAACTGATTCCAAAGGTCCATGAGTATTGAGTATAGCTACGATGAATATTTAGCTTCATCTATCTTGAATATTTAGTTATCAAGGAACTGATAAAATCTCTGCGTTATAAGTAGATTCTTTATACACGGTATAAATATATATATGGTAGAAGTAACAACGGAGTGAAATGAGACAAAGTTTAAGAGGCGCTTAAAACGAACATATTTCCTTCAAGAATTATTTCTGGACATTTAGTGCAAAAACTTTAGACATCATACAAGTGGTTTGCATAGACCATGCCTTTCCCTTTAGACGATTTAGATTTCTACACGTGAGTGCGTTTAATTCCTCATGCCCTATCTAAATGATGCGCTAGAAGTGGCCTGTCATTTTCAGCTATCTTTTGCGTAGAATCAAAGTGTGACTCCTTCCTTTCCATGGTTCATGTCCAGAACTTCATGCATTTATTCAAAAAAAACCTTGTTTCATGATCTTAATTTAAAACTTGATTTGAAACATATCAATCCCTTTACACCAGAGATTGGGAACATGTGGCAATTGAACTCTATTTATGTGGCCTGGCTCCGTCCCAAAAAACACCTTAAGTCCTTTTATTCAAAATATCGGAAAGAGCTGCGAAAAATCAAAATGATATATATTGCCTTAAAACATTGAATGAGAAAAGCATTTGCTTTTTCAAATGGTATTGAGGCAAACATTCTAAATTTTAGCAATGTAAAAGCCAGCCATAACTATAAGAAAACAGATAGCTAGGATCTCTTTATGAGCATTTTTGGAGAGAAAAGTGTTCATTTAGTTTCATATAGAAATTGTTTTTTTGATTGAGTGATTGCGCTGATAAATACATCGTAATTAGTGTTTCTGAATTTTCGTCTTCAGGGAAAAATTAGTAGTTCCTGGCTTCCCAAGAATAAACCATTTTTAATCTTGCTTCAGAAATTTGAATAAAAGTATCGCAAATAAAGGAATTAAAATGTGAAAGTCATAAACCTGTTATCGGCCACAGTCAACATATGTCGACTTTACAAAAATGCAAATCTTCTGCTTTACACTAGATATCATCTTATTATTCTGGTCGTTAACGGGTTAAAATTGCTCTTTATAAAAAAGAACAAAGTTAACGTAGAAATTCTGATAGCGTTTATGACGAACAGGCCTTTTGGATTATGGCAAAAGATTAATTTGGATTAGAGACTTCTCTTAGATGTAAAAAATGCAAAAAACCATCCTTAGATTAGTGTAGCAGCTTTAAAGGGATAAAGAAAAACAAAAATGCATACCTATTGAAAAATCATTTTACTTTTTAAGATTTTGGGAGAGAGTCTAAATAGAAGTGCATTTGAAGATCTTTTTAGTCTCAAATTCTTTTCTTGCATGTAAATATTTTAAAGAAAGTCTTGAATCACAGCTACAACTTTGAACATTAAGAATTAAATATTAGAGTAAGACTTTTTTCTTTATAACGATGTTGCGCCATTACAATCTCACAGATTTACAAAACTTCTTAGAAACAAAAGCTTCTTGCTTATTATCAAACTAGGTGCAAAGATTTAGTCGCGAAACGAAGCATCTTATCAGAAAAATATTAACATTTGACATATTGTTCTTTTGAAACTAAGGAATTTATGCCTCAAACAGTTTTCGCATTAAAAAATGTGAACCTTTTATATGGACTTGACAAAATAAAAATCTATGAAGAACATTAGTCGTTGAAGTAGCAGCTTTCTCGAAAAATCCTAGCTGAACGTGTTGTTAACATGGACTTTTTATAAAAAAATATAAAAAAATACAAGATCCTTTTTATTTTAGGTGATGTATACAAAAATAGATGCAATAAGACATCTTGAGCGAATGTTTATATTTACTTCATCACTCCTGGATATATGGCAAAGACAAACATCATCGCAAGTGTACTTTTTTGTTTTTTTTTCATTCATTCTACGCAATCGTAATTTTACTCATTCATCCCATTCTACATTTTTTTACAGAGATAATAATTTACTTTTGAAAAAAAATAATTGGGTTATTTATGAAAAAGTTTGCAAATCTAAGATCAGCAGAAAAGATTACATCCAAAAAATTGTTGCAAAACTTTGTGTGGACTCATTTTCCGATCGCTCTTGTTCAAAAAAAGATAAATCTTCAATTAACTGTATCATCAAAAGTTTATGTTGTAAAACTCTTTGCGGTACATGTGTTGTAGGGCGTTGTGACGAATATTCTTCAAAATTTCAATTAAATATGTTTCTTGAAGTGTTTGTAATAATTTTGAACAATAAATTATATATACCTTCAAAAGAAATGTACATTTTCAGATTATTTTTTTATTGCGTCAATTGACGCACTTCGCCCTCAAAAAGGTGGATTCCAAAAATATGGTCCTTCTAGTGTTTGATACTTGGAATAGCATTGCTTTCATGCTTTTCAATATCCATCTACTTGCAAGACATACTTAAAAATCTTAAATATTCAAAGCCAAGCTTGGACTAGCAAAGAAGGAGACAGAAGTTAAACTCATTTTTTCAGTTAAAGTATTTAAAAAGCTGACTCCTTAATTTTATCTTTTATACTTTCCCATATTCATCCAAATAGCTTGTTCTGATTGATCAGAATTTAGACATTCTCAACTAGGAAGGAACTTATTTGACGCTTTTAGCGCTGAAAGACTGGACAGTCACGATACACAACGCTGAAAAGCAGCAAAATAACATTATGAAGATTCTACCGAAAAGATTGAACCTTTCAAGGAAGCATTCGTTTATACATTTAGAAGCAAAATTGAGATCGTTACACGTCACTACTATTTAAGTGTAAAATATCTCAATTAAATGTTTATTGATGATGCTCTTTAAATTCTGCGCTCATAGCGGCCTGCTCATCACATCTGCCTTGTGGTAAGCCACTGTCCATATTTTATTTCTTCATTGACGCCAATGTTATTGCCAGGCCCCTACTAATAAGATTTTTGCAATTTTATTTTCGCCATTTTTAAATCCTCTTTCTAAATAAATTTTTCTCATTTCGTTAAATGAGGTGTGGATAGCGTTTTTTCTAATTCTTCTCGGACATTTTGAAGTTCTCTTAGATATAGATTTAGCAAAGGATTTCCCCTTTAAAATCTCCGATTCCACCGACTTCAGCACTGAGTTTTTCCACGAATTTTTGCTTCAAAAGACACATGTGTGTTCACTTTACAACAAAACAAAAGGAGGTCTTGATCAATTTGGTGAGAACATTGAAGAATATTGCCTATAAATCATCTCAACAACAACATCAAAAAGATAGGGAGTATGCGAACCTAGAATAGCTCTGCTGTCTCCAACGTTGGCCACGTTGATCACGGGATACTTGTGGGAGGTCTGGGAAGTGCTGATTTGAGCTAGGCAACAGGTAGAGCCTGCGAGACACGACTGCAGTTGCTTTCTAGAAACTGTTTGGAATGAGTCGACAAAAGATGACGCAATGGAAGAGAGATAGGCGTCTAAAGCGAGAAACGACTTTGCGAACAGTTGCTTGGGGGAGAGGTGTCTTTGGTGCTCGCGAAACTCCATGGAAGAGATGAATCTAAAATGCACGAGAGGAAGGGATGCTAAATGGGATATACAGCTATTTTTGAGCTTTACGTATTTCAGTGTGTGGGTGTCTAATGTCAATATATGTAGGTATCCATCAGGGACGCACAGCCGGGCGAGAAGGGGTGAAAAAGCCTTTGGCTTCACCAATAATTTTGAATTTTTCAATTTTATATCATTAAAAAACTTTCTTGGCTCTTAAGTAGACTTTCCAAAAAAGTTAACTTGTTTTAGGGTTCAGTTTCAGACACAAATTCTTTTAAAATAAATTTCAAGAATTATTTAAAAAAAAACGTTTGCCATCTACCTCCGTAAATTTTTAAAATTAATAACTTTTCTAAAAGTTATTAGAGAACTTTTACATGAAATCGAACAATCTTTCCTAAAGAAGACGCATGAAAGAAATATTAATTAAGAATATTAGGGTGGCATGACAGGTTGATTGAGATGATGGACTCAGCATGGAAGCCTATGGGTTCGATTCCTCATCAATACAATTCTGTTCAGAGTTTGACATAAGCGGTACATCAGTGCCTTGTCAATGTTAATTAACACATCAACGGTACCTTTACCTTTAATATGGAGATATAATAAGATATAGAGATTTTGGAATTTTAGCTTAAAATTTTTTTATATTTTTTGGCTTTTAGCACCTCTTAAATTTCTTTCTGGCTACGTCCCTGAAGCATCTATGTATTCCTATGTATGTTGTATGTCTAGATCTTTTTTGTCGGACGTGTATTAAGACAAATGAATAGCAAAGTTTGAGTCAAGAATGTCAAAAAGTGTATATGCAAATGTGTGTACGTAAAACTCCAACAATCAATCAATCATTTAAGTCACAAGTTTCCAATTTTTAAAAGGGGTTTCCGACTGTCACATCAAAAGAACAACCAGTTCAAAGTGAAGGTTCCGTCAGGAAGGGCTTCCGGCATAAAATCTGCTCCAAAAGCACCAAAATGACATTTGTGGTAAACTTTTTTAATTGATATCCAATAAACCAGTTAAATCCCTTAAAAATGTGATTGACAACTGTATACGTTAAATGGTGACGCACTGTCACACATATCTGATTTGAAACTAACATATTTTAATATAATGACGCTGTGACACCCGTGTGCATTTATGTAAAACAAAAATTCGTCGCTTAGAAGCTTCCAGGGTTAGCAAATTAAAAACCTTTCACTTATATTTCTCTTTCATCAAAATAAATTTCTATTTTTTCCATATTTAAAAACAATAATTCATCCTAATATTATTTCTAAAACTTTCTAAACATCGATCCTAAATTTGTGTCTTAAATAAATTTAGGAATCATTTTTCTAATTCCTTTAAAAGTTTAACATTTCTACCAATTAAAAAACATTTAAATGTTTAGTCCTTTGACGAGGAGAATCGCGAAGACAAATAGTCTGATTTCTTTTTAAATGGAATTTTGTATATTATTTTATATCATTTTTATTGATATTTCAAGACATTCAATATTGAAATGGTAGAGGGAAGTTTGAGAAGATCCATCACATAATCTCCAACCCACATGTACTTCAAGAGATATCCTACATTAGAGTTAAGTTAGGGTGGAACGTTTACAATATATCTGATATTAGAAAAGGCGTGTAAGTGTAGTGCTTTCATATTTTGAGGTATGAGCCACTTGAAACTGGTTGGTGAATTTGGCTAAAATTGACAACCTCGTAATTTGTATACTTAGTATTATATATCTCAAACATATATAGCCTCATCGGTTCGCCGTTTTGTGTGTTCAAATCCACTTTGAAAAAGTATGGTCTTTTGCTGTGAGGTTTGAAGTCGTGTCTCAAGGACTGTGGTGTGTGTATCAGCGAGATAGCCATCAACGGCTAGTTTTGATTGATAGTCATTTCATGCTTGTGAATTCATTTCGGTGTGGGGGTTTCTAATCAATCAAAGTGAAGTTAAACACATTTCTCAGCTACATACGACCTATATATAACATTTCAAGTTCAAAATTGACTTTTTTTAAATTCTAGATTGCCCTTTCTAAATAATTACAAGAAAAAAAAAAGTTGACAAAATTGTATGAAACGAAACTTCGCGTTCAAATCGAGTACTTGTGATAACTAAGAACAAATTTAGAATTTAAAAAAGGCACTTTACAACTGAAAACTAGTGCTTTACTTCACTTAGATTGATTTGAAACGACAAGGGTGCAATCAATTCATAAGCACAAAATGATCATCTAAATCCAAAACTAACGCTACACAGCTCATTTTTATTTGAAACCGAGCGAACACTTTTCTCTACAAAAATTCTCACAGCGTGCACTACCTTTTCGCAGTAGCAGAGGTAAGTAAGTGTAGTATCAGGCAACCGACGATATGTAAGCCGACATATGGTACGGCTGTCTCAAATGTGTAGCTTCTACTTCTCATTGTTGCAAGGCCGAGCCAAGTTTTCTCATCCCCCCCCCCCTTTGCCACTAATTTCATTAATTTTAATGTGGAGGAGGAGCTTAGATTATTTTTTTTAAAAGTAATTCATATAACATTAAATTTCTAGCATATATCAATTTCAAATAAACTGGAAGACAAGGAAGAATAAAATTTGGATACTTCATTTTAAGAAAAGGCGGTTATGGTCCAATCCCCCCCCCCCCCCCCGAGAATACGCCACTGGGCATTTGAATTCAAAGTTAATGCATTATTTTGGCGGTGAGTGGCGTGAAATGAAAAGTTAAGAAGTAGAGTACTCCTTTATTCTGTCGAATGAGGAATGGGAGAAACTTTGTTGGGTGTGGCGGTGTGGGTGAATGGAATCGTAGGTTTTTAGGAGCCAGTGGATGCACGAGCTTTGATGCTTTATAGCGTTCTCGGGATCCGAGATGATGGACACGTAATGGAAGAGCCAGGTGGACACTGTTTCTGCGCAAAATGGGCCGGAGTGGCCATCGAAAACACCGGCCCATATAGTGTGGGAATTGGGGCAGAAGGTGGCGGAGTGGCGATCTTCGATGGGACAATTCGAGGCGAGCCTATTCGCTTCAATCTTCGACACAAAGGGGATCTTGTTGAAGGCTTCAAATGAAACTTCGTGGCGTCGCAGAACATCGGAAGCAAAGCTTCCCTCACTGTCGTAGGTCTGCCTGTAACAGAAAGAAGACTATTTGTAGGTGAAAAAGAGAAAATTAGACTAGTACACAAATATTGTACACAAAAAAAAGAAATAAAATGGTATTTTTCATGTATATATATGTGGCATAACCATCTTTATATGCGGAACAGTATAAAAGGTTAGAATGTTGGAGGCATCACGAAAACCGAGTACCTGGTATGTATTTTGAAGAGATGCTATAAAAATGAAAGGAGGTATCTTTTGATTTATAGAAATTTGAAGGAAAAAACAAATTTGGAAACTGGAACTTGAAGTTTGATAAATGAAAATTGTAGAAAGCTTGCTTCCATCACAGCAAAAAGTAGGAAAGGTTGATTTCCAAATTTTTACTACATTACTTATACGTTATATTTCGTCCTTACTTTTAAATGATAAAGAAATGAAGTAGCCACCGCCAGTTGAAGGTACATTAAAAGGAATTGCCATGCTGTCCTGTGTATGCGACCTACATGAGTCTAGTATAGCTAGTTTGAGTTTGTTTGTTTGTCTACGATTCACAAAAACGTTTATTCATATCCTTTCTTTACTATGACCTCCGACCACCCAGTATTGATGTGTTTTGTTCGCGCTGCGATACTTCTAGAAAACAAGAACATTCGTATGATGAGGAGAAGGCCTTACAAACATCAAACAGAAAAAAGTCAGAAGTTTTGAGTGAGCAATAGTAATGCTAACCTTGAAAAAAAAACTTCAACAAGAATTTATGCCTTAATTAAGCAGTCTTTCAATCTATGAAGGCAAAGAAAGCACATTTATCAGAAAATTGAAGAAAAAATTCGTATCGTTCATAGAGTAAATGAGAACACAGATGAGTTATTGGAACATGCAAGGAAGAAAAGGTGGTTGAGACTCTAGCATCGAGATCTCTAGCTCACCTTAAAGCGCATCTTAATATCAAATGAGGAAAGGCACATCATATACACATATGAAATGCTTCGAATTCTAAAAAAAAATCACACTTTGCTTACTCGATTTCTCTCACTGCAAACTTGTCTCGAACTCAAATTCAATGTCAGATGTCAGTTTAATAATACTATAGAAGTACAACAAAAAAATTGTTGCACATTATAAAATGTAAGTTAACTTTCAGATGTACTTTTAAACTAATTGTTTTAGATACCTTGGTCTTTCTCTAATTAGTTTTTCTTGCAAAATATAAATACTCATTAGTTCTTCTTATATTTATGAAACTTTTTTTTCTAAGCCTTTAAGAAGGTCAGGTGTTATAATTGAATAATTTTACTAACTTAAAAATTTCCGGTATAATCAAAGTTAACGACAAAGGTCTGAATTAATTGATTTCCGCGTTAGAGGTAGTGTCAACTGTCAGTAATATTTCATGTAAAAGCAAAGAAATGGATGAGAGGAAAGAAAGTATGATTAGATGATAGGGAGGGTTCTTTTGTATCGGAGATATGAGGCATGATAGAGGTGCTGGAATCAAAATAATCGCTTCAACACGCAAATATAATCCACACGCTCTCACAAAACTCATTTTACTTTTGAAGAAAAAGTTCATAAAAAAAAAAATAAAAAAAAGAGAGTGATTCCCAGGGTTGCAGGTCGGAAATTTTAAGGGGATGAGGCGGGTGCAAGCGGGAGAATAAACTCAAACTCCGGCTACATCTATTTATATGGAGGACATCGATAAGAAGCAAAAATGCGAACCAAGAAATGGAAGCAGAGGCACCAAAGTAACAGCACAAAGAGTAAAAGTGACATGCTTATATTGGAAATTGGAGTCAAGTCAATATGCTTCAAAAATTGACCGGTTTTTTTCATTGTTAAAAAACACTTAAAAAATTATTTAGTAAAAAAAATTGGAATCCAACTCTAAAATTGTACCCGAACAAAAATACACAAAAATCAAGAAAAAAAGTGATTCCTTTAATTTTCATGTTATTGATTATTATAAGAAGCGGGGTGATTTGTGAATTGGTTTATAGAAAAAAAATTCGTAGAAGTTAGGCAGTCAGTCTCAATGCTGGATTTGAACTAGTGCTGCTCTGATATATCGCCTAATTATCCCATCGCTAACTTTGCAGACATATCCGTGTCAGACATTTTGGAACATATTCGAAACATTGTCAATATGAGCTGGCACAACACATACTTCTCTAATGGTGTTAACTCTTTTTCTTCACTTTTATGAAATTTAGTGCAAGACAGATATTGAGAAGATAGAAAGTGGGCTTTGTCTATTTTGAAAATAATTTTACCGAGAAAAGTTACAAATTTAAAAACTAAGTCTGGAAAAGAATATGATTCATTATAAGCAATTCCATAACCACATATGTTATTTTATCGCATACCACTTAAAATATGTTGTTATACTGTAATACCTTTTTTATATTGTGATGCACTTTTTTGTTTTCAATGATTTCGGAGTGGAAGATTTAAAAAAAAAGTTTTATTCTTGTAAGCATATAGAGTGTCCTTTCTTTACTGGAAGTTGGAAAAGAGATGACGTTAAATAATTCTAAGTACTTCAAGTCAGAAATCCTGCGTTTTACGTTACCTTTCTTTATACTTTTGGTGATATCTTTTAGCCTCTTTACATACGGTCTTTAGAAGACAGAGACATTTTAATCTTTGAACAAGAAACACAGAATCGGCTCACCCAAAAATTCTGTTCCCTAAAAATGTACAAAATGGAACATTTTTAGAGTCATGGTATAAACCCTTCACTTCGTCAGAGTATAGCTTATCCTATAGACCAGGGGTCGGGAACCTATGGCTCGCGAGCCAGACATAGCTCTTTTGATGACGGCATCTGGCTCTCAGATAAATTAAGTGGCCTTCAGGAGGATAAAGGGAGGTATTGCGATGATGCATTTCCTTCTTCCCAATCCTTCACTCTCCTAAATTTCGTCATCATTACGAATCACGACGACACACATAAAGCTGCAGACTTTGCTCATAACTTCGATAAAACAATGTTGTTTAAAATAAATTCAGAGTTTTATTATACTAAAAAATTGTTGGTCTTCTTTTTACATTTAGTTGTAATCAGGATTTAAAAATATATATCGCTCTCAGAGGATTAGATTTTAATTTATGTGTTTTTGAGCTCTTTTAGTCAAAAAAGTTCCCGGCCTCTGCCCTATAGATTATACAAGGAGACTGTGACCATCCGTTTCAATAACTGAAAAATGGCAACAAGGTGGGCTAACGCCTTAATTCCGAAGAGTATAGATCTCTCATATATGAATGATTTTGTTCTCTTGTTGAGATAAAACAGTGGTTCACAAACTTTGTAAAAATTTTAAACGTAGAGGTTTGTCTCTTTATACTTTTTTAAATGGATGGGGGTCTCGTTTAAAAAAAATAAATCACATATAAAGAATTGTACTAAAAAATGACATAATTGTTCATTCAAAAATTGTCTGAATAATCCAATCAATGTCAATATGTGTATCTGCTCTGTCAAGGCCCAATGCAACTTTCATAACAGTACTCACTTCCCATCTGTTTTTTAATGGCAAGTAGCATGGAAAACGATTGCTCACACTCATATGTAGTGGCAAATCGAATGAGAACTTTCAGAGCAATCCTTGCAACATCAGCACAGGACTGTCCTATTTCAATCGAAGAATCGCTATGAGACTTTTCACAAAAAATGTGCTTTGCACCTCCTCAATCATTAATCAAATCAATAAACTGTTCTTGAATTAAGAACTCTCATGAGGCCAGAAAACTAATCAAGATTATAAATGGATTTTTGATAAATTGATAGTATTTTTCAAATTTTTCTATTTTCAACTCATGAGGTCAATGAATCTGGGTATCAATTACACCTGGAGATGCTTCAAAAAAGTCGGTGTTTTTTCAACTGTTTGATGAAATTGAAAACTTTAGAGTTTTAGTTATTCTGAAATAAAATCACATCAACTTTCATACTTTTTGCAAATCATTTTTCATTTCTACAAGCTAATTTTCTACATTTAAGGCATTTACATCTTGTTTTATTATTTTTACACATCTTTATTTTACACTGTCTTCTTTCTTGTGACTTTTCTTCTACATCTTCCATATCCTCACTTTTTTCTTCCATTTTTTACCAGTTCAGATGCTAAATTGTGTATGTGCTATATAAGGCATACAACAAAAAACATGAACAGGCCATCGTCTACACACTGTTTAGCCATTTTGTCAAATACGTGCACACAATAGGCTTTTTATTAAACTCTGTGACTACGTTTTCATGAAGAGAGCTTAAAATATGAACACTTTTCTTATTTTTCACTTTCAAAGATGTTAATGCGCATTTTGAATCTACTTCTTGAAAAAGTTTTGTTGTAAAAATATTTGAGTTTTTATCAAAGGCTAGTTCTTTACAAATTTCTGGAATTTCTCTCTTAGAGCTTCTAATTGTTCCAACAATGATTGTTTTCCTTTTTTCAGTGCCTTTGCGAAATTTAGCGACGCGAAGAAACTATTATCAAGTAGTAAGGTTATACACCTGATTTAGAAAAAGCTTTCATCTTTGCCAGTGTAAATAGGGGCATTCAAAACAAACTTTGATTCAACATCCACTAACAGCGAGAATTTTATTCGAAATTTAGCGGGCTTATTCAGCATATATTGTCGTATTGGACACCTAGTTTGAAGATGGATTATAAAAAAGGACAGTTTTCAATAAACATGTTCCAAACTTCTGAATCTATTTCTACGCATTGTTTTTTCTAAAAGAAAAATACCTCTTTTTTTTGACCAAAGATCTGAGACAGAAGCAAGTTTGGGTGTAAATATTCCTCTTGCATAAAATAATCTGATGAACTTTTTCAAGTCTTCAAGATAAATTTCCCAATTTCCACCAAATAAATTTTTCTCCTTTATCAAAGTACATTTAAGAATGAGAAGAGCTTTAGAATCTTTATATCAAAAAGAAGACACCAACTAGAAATGAAAAAAAACTTTGTTGTTTTGGAATTATGTTTTGATTGAATAAAATTACTGACTTCAACTTCCATCAAACTTTGATCCAAAGAAATATCAGAGGAATCAAGATGAAAATCTTTTGAAAAACAAGCAAAAATATTTTTCAATTTCAGTTGAAATTGTATCGCCACTTTCTGAACAGCTTTCAAAAATTTCTTCAGTAAGATCATGATTTTCCATTTTATTATTTAGATTATAAAACAATCTAAGGAAAGAAAATAAATAAATTTTTTTATTTATATCATATACAGTGAAACCTCTCTAAGCGGTCACGTCTTTATTGCGGTCAGGTCAGTACAGTCTCAAAAAAAATTAATTCTACTTTATAAGATTTTTACCTCTCAATTAAGGTCACCTCTTTATTCAGACTACGGTCACTTTTAGGCAGTCTGAAATAAGGAAAATACCTCTCAAATACGGTCATAATATTTTTATCTCAGCTTCCATCCAACTCAAAATGGCATTTTTTCGTCAATAAAGTTTGTTTTTTTTATTTATAAAAAAATATATTAATTTTTCTAAAGTTTTTTGTTCTTATATTAATCTTTTATTTTCATTTTTCATTCGTTTCAAAAATAATTTTTTGAATTTGTGTACAGAATAAATATTGTTTAAAAATGAATACCCAAACTTAAACGTTGAACTAGATAAAAATACTTTGTTCATTCTAATCTCTGTTAGAATTAGTTTTACTATGTTTTTTAAAATTTATATCAAGCATTTTTATTTAGATTTTTATTTTTCTCATGCCATCAAGCAATAAAAAATCACGCGTTGACTTGACACTTGAGAAAAAAATTGAACTTATAAAAAAACAGTTCAGATAAAAGTCATCGTCATTTAGCAGAAATGTACAAAATAGGTAGAACGCAAGTTGGATCTAATTCTCAAGAGAAAAGATGAATATGTGAAACAATTTGAGAGCAATATAAATTAGGAAGAGAAAAGGTTTTAAAGAATTTTTACTTGTGAAGATGTTGATAAAATTACTTTTGATTGGTTTAAACAAGCCCGTGATCTCATCATTCCCATTTCTGAGCCAATTTCACAGGAAAAAGCCAAACAGTTTGCTATGGAACTTAAACATGATGAGTTTAAAAGTTCTAATGGATGACTAATGCGCTTTCGATTTCGACACAATATCACATTTAAAAAGATTTGCGGTGAGAAAGCGTCTGTTGATAAATGTAGGATTAGTGATGGGAAAAAAATTAGAGGAATTTTGTGTTGGATATGAAGCAAAAGACATATGGAAAATTGATGAATTTTTTATCGTGTCTTGCCAGATCGAAGCTTATGTCACAGTGGAGATGATTGACTGTACAAGCGGCAAAAAGTCTAAAGAAAGATGAACTGTTCTTTTGGCATGCAACATGATTGTTGAGTTTGAAAAGCCACTTGTCATAGGAAAAGCTTCTAAACCTCACGCATTTCGGAATATAAACATAAATACGCAGCTGCCTGTTACTTGGCGTTATAATAAAAGTCATGAATGACAAGAGATATATTTTCAAGAGTGGTTATTGGCTTTTAATCAAAAAATGGAGAGAAAAAGAAGAAAAATACTTCTTTTTATGGATAATAATGCATCATGTCATTTGCATGATTTTAGCCTTACAAATATAAAAGTAATTTTTCTTCCACCTAACACTACTTCTTCTTTGCAACCTCTTGGATCAAGGCATTATTCAAAATTTTAAAGTTCATTATAGGAAATTGGTAATAAAAAAGTTTATATCGCAAATAAATGATACAGGCAACATATCACAACTTATTGCAAGCATTAATGTACACTTCGCAGTGTTGGATGGATAAGTGAAGCTATTAAATGTGTGAAACTAGAAACAGTTTTGAAATGTTTTAAGATCGCAGGCTTCCCTGAAAAATGTGAATCAACAAATAGTGGATTTTAAATTTTGATTTTTATTGAATGTTTTGGTGAAAAGTTTCAAGCACCGATTACAAGTTTTAATGAATATGTCGAAATTGATTGCAATCTTCCAACAAGAGAACAGATCAATCAAGATTGGGAAAACTCTCTTATAATCAATATAAAGACGAAGAAAACACTGACAAAGAAAATCACAAAGAAATTGAGGAAAATATTGATGAAAATTTGATAAAAATTACTACACTTAAAGAAGCAAGAAAAATGGCATCATCTTTGAAAATTTTTTGCATCCAAAATAGTCTTGATATGTGGTCCATGTTTGCAAAAGCTAAAGATAAGCTATCCGTTATCGACCACAGTCGACATATGTCAACCTAACAAAAATAAAATCGTCTGCGTTTATCAAAGCTCTTTAATACAAATCTTCTGCTTTACATTAGATATCGTCTGATTATTCTGGACGTTAATGGGTTAATGAAATTTTCTAAATTGTTTTCTTAAAAAAAACCTCTTTAAAGCGGTCACCTCTCTAATACGGCCAAAAACACACGGGTTTATTTAAGTTAAAATTTAAAGAAAGGAAAAAACAGTCACACTCATATTGCATGTTCTTGTTTAACCCATTTAGGACCAATGTTCCTATTTTGGAACATAAGTAATTTCATCTTCGTCTGCTTTTTTTAATGACTTTGAATATAAATCGTCTGCGTTTTTTTAGATATCGTCTGCTTTGCTTGGTCTTAAATGGGTTAATACCATGTGTGGTAAAAAACTGTCACCTTGTCAAATATTTTCCTAACAGTTGTTCTTCTTAGCACATTTAATATGATATCTTTGCAGCAAAGTATTATCAACTGTTGCGCTATGTTGTGGGACTTTTTGACAACAGATATTTTTTGAAACTTTTCAAACCATACTTAATATTTTGCTAAAACATTCCTATGTTATTTATCAAACATGAATTTGTGCAATCGTTCAGCCAATAGTTTAGTTTAACTATTTAGCAAACACTTCAGAACACAAAGGACATTTATGTTCCTCTTCCCCACCAGAAGTTAATGCATCAAAACGAAATTTCAAGTGTGAGGCGTCATATTTCATTTTTTTAGTCATTAAGAAAAATGCTCATTAACAAATTAGGCATGAAAAGCAATGAAAGAAAAAAATAGTACTCAATTCAAAGACTGACTCATTTATTCTTTTTAAATGTGATTCATTGACAAAAATGGCGAATGACCCAATATGGGAGCAATATTTTGCGAAAAACGATTCACTTAGTGTCCCCTTCTCGATCCCCATGGAATTTCTTCGTGGCACCGCGGACACTAGTTTGAAAACCACTGAGCTAGAAGGAAGTGATTCAATCAGAATTACAAACAAGGTCAGAGAATAACTTGATAAAATTAATGCAGGTATAATGTGGATTAATAATGGTCGTGTGTGTTTCATTGAACAAAAATTCTTTTATAATAAATTTTAAAAATTATAAAAAAAAAAAGTTCGCCCTGCACTCAAAAAATGTTGCACAAAAAGCTTGCGAAAAATTGCTGATGTAGCACCATCATCCTTTGTCAAAATGTCAAACATCATCGAGGAAATGTTGTGTCCTTGTCAAGGAGGAAGAGGAATAATACGCAAAAAGACATTGATAACGATGACACAGAGAATGTGAAGGAGGCGATGGCATTGTGATGAAGAGATTGATTTCAGCCTAGCTTGAGGTTGAAGGTTTAAGATAAAATTACTATCATTAGTGATTGGAAAAAATTGATAAACAAGTGTGTTCAATTTACTTAGTATTATCGGGGATGCAGATTCAAAAAATAAAAATATCCAAACTTCGATTCCGGGTACCGAAAAAAACGAAACCCACTTCAAATAGCCAAAAATTTATTTAACGATAATGAAAAAAATTAAACTTGAAATGATCGGACTTTGAATGTTAAATTTTATTAGATACTGACTCTGATCTCTTAAAAATCTCATTTCCAGGATCCAGCTGAGCAAGCCTGCTTACTATTCAAGTCAGTTGATGCAAAAAGTATATAAGTAGAGGTGGTAGGATTCGTTGTGCGGTTTTGGATAAAACCTATTTTTATTATGGAAAAGCGTCAAAAAAAATGACCAACATTATTCAATACCACTTTTCAACTACAAAATCATCTAAATGTACTTAAAAATGAACTTTTTAAGAAGAACTTTATTTATGCTCATAACCTGTACGGTAGAACGCGGGTAAACAATGTGAGTATCATCTCCAACCTGTATACTACGATGGTTTCTATTCCATGTACAAACGACTAGGAAGACAATGTTCAACTTTCTGTTCATGTTTTGCTAGATGTAAGATTTGATATACCTCATTCGGGGAGACGATGCTACATAAGTTATTACCTATATACATTATACCTGTATACTGCAATGGTTCATCTACAACCTGTATACTGAGATGGTTCATCACCAACCTGTCAGTTCATATTTTGCTAGATGTAAGATTTGATATATCTCATTCGGGGAGACGATGTTACATAAGTTATTACCTATATTTTTGCGATTTTTTCACGATATTAAACAATATATTTGTCAAATAATAATCAAAATAAAACCTGTAATCAAAGAATCGAAAAATATTCTTTAAAAATCAAAAAATATGAAACTTTCTGTTCAAATTTTGCTAGATGTAAGATTTGATATAGCTCATACGATGTTACATAAGTTATTACCTATATTTTTGCGATTTTTTCACGATATTAAATAATATATTTGTCAAATAATAATCAAAATAAAACCTGTAATCAAAGAATCGAAAAATATTGTTTAAAAAATCAAAAAATATCAAACTTTCTGTTCATATTTTGCTACCTCATACGATGTTACAAAAGTTATTACCTATACTTTGCAATTTGCACGATTTTAAATATTATATTTGTCGAATAATCAAAGAATCGAAAAATGTTCAAATCAAAAAATATTTATTCTTTTTAAATATATCGTTGGCTCCCCTTACTTTTAGTTTCCTATATGCATGATTTGATAAAAATGAATAAAGAGACTAAGTTTATCTTTCTATTCTAAATGTAACGGGAGCCAACGATATATTTGAAAAGAATAAATATTTTTTGATTTTTAAAGATATAATAAGGTCTGGCACGTTGTCTCCCCGGAGGTCTTGACAGAGCTCTGATCTTTAAAGAGAAAAAAATAAATAAAATTTTACAAAATTGGTTCAAATATCTTCAAATAAGTCAATTAGTTTGCAAAGGTTTGTTAAAACAGCCATTCACGTATCTAAAAGAATTGTGCTCACATTAATTTCAAAATCACACAAAAATAAAATGAAAAATTCAATACTTAGTAGATTTAGTGACGTTTTCACGACCAGAATTTCAAGGACGAATGGTCTACTTTCTTTTTGCAAAGAAATTTTAAACAGTCAAAATAGACGATTTTCATTTCTTGGGACACGGGTGTCACACTGGACAAAAAAGGATTTTAAATAAAACTTTGTCTTCAATAGGAGTGAATATAAATACCCAGTAAAAGTTGATTCAATGAAGCTAAAGATGTTAACTTTTTCTGTATTATGGCATCTAATCATCATATATTAAGCATATACTTGTCAAATAAGATCCTAGAAAATATATACGCGTATAAGCTCAACATTGACTGTACACTTATTTTTTGGGGGGAGTGAGTAAGGTGGTCGGTTAGATACTGGGTTACGAGAACTCAAGGTCTTGGGTTCGATCCCAGACGGTACTTTTAATCAAAACAGATTTTAAATTTTTCAAAGCAAAATTAAGAAAATTTGAAATAAAAAATGTATGTAAAAAAAGGTGAGGAAAATTTTAGAGTAAAAACATTTGCAAATTTTAAATACTGATCAGGCCAAGTTCATTGATAAACATTACAAAGCATCTCAAGGAATCGAAATAAAAGTAAAGAGAGGATATCGTTGGGGCTGATTCCGATTATAATGAGAATCACGGAAATTCCAAGAATGGCAATCACAATTATAATGATTTTTTAAAAAAACACAAAATTAAAAAAAAAATAAGAGAATTACAAAAATCATATTTCAGCAACATTCTACCATTGCAGTCAGTATTTTAATATTTATTTACAAATAAAAAAGCTAATTATTTTGAATGATGTTTTCTTAATCGAGAATTAAGGATGTACAGGAAGGCAAGGATAACCAGATATGTATATTTGGGGATTCAGAATCCAAATTTTATAAATGAAAAAATCAAAAGAATTGTTATTCAAAAATTCAGAGAATTCAAGAATCATGATCTAAGATCGGCACCAAGGCTGAAGGAGAGGAGGCAAATTTTTACTATACGATTCCCATATTTGAAACATAACGCTTTGAAAACATTGCAGAATATTAGATGTAAAAAAAATAACAAGGTATTTTATTGAAAAATTAACATATAATTTAAATCGTCCTGTACTTTTAACAAATGTGCCGTTATTTATCACAGTTTATATTATAACAAAAAAAAATTTGGAGTCGCTTAGTATTGTATAAATTTTAAAAATGAATCTGAAATGTGAGAAGTTTTATTCAAAAACTTTAAAACACTCAACATGTATTGCATAAAATTTGTTTTACCACATAAATGTGCTTAAAAGCCTATTAAACATGCATTATAGTTTTTAGTATATTTTTTATACACATGCATCATAACCACATTATATATATTATATATACCATATAAGTTTGTTTGGAATGGGAGCGGACTCTGAATACATATTGATATTAATATTGTTTGAGACCGAATTATCTCTGGACCGTTTTGAATTTATCTTCACTTTATTATACATTTTGTCACGTTAAAATGTGGTCAGGCAGCCTGTATATTATAAACATTAAAATTTCCTTATTAGGAGCTTGGCAGGTTAAGACACTTTTGATTAATGGCGGATCCAGAAATTTCTTATAGGGAGGCCGAAATCTATTTAAATTTTTTGCAATTTTGCTAAAAGTCTTCAAAGAATACGACAGCTGTATTATGTCTTTTAGAAACACTAATTACCTATGTTTTAATATTGTTAACATTATTTTGCCATGAATAAATTGCAAAAATTTTTTCCTATACATGTAAGGGTAATTTTTGAAGCCATTTTTCATGGGGGGAGGGGGGGGGGGCTAGGCCCATGACCCCCCCCCCCCCCCCTTGAATCCGCCACTGCATCTGATTATATAATAAATGAGCAATTTTTCGCAATTTAATGTATGAATGAGGAGGTACATATGGAATTTCATTTATAAAAATATTTCCTTCCATTTTAAAAACACTTGTAATATATTTATTATATACATTAGGAAACTAAATAGTTATTAATTATCCAATGCAAAATGGCTCCTTTAATTTTATATCGATTAGATATGTAAAAAAAATCTGAAAAAGTTTTTACTTACATTTGAACACAAAGAGCGCGCTTAAATTGTTCTTGGTAAAAAAACTTTCTCTTAATTATTCGTTTAACAGTAGGCAATTTAGCATTCATGGAGCAAATTTTAGAATGTGTCTAGAAATAAAATATGATATATCATTTATGAAGCGAAAGAATAAAAATTCACATAAAACACGATGACAAAAAAAATAAAAAAAGTTGAAGCATGTTTTAAACGTATTTTTAGCCTTTCAAATTTTGTCAATTCTCACATATCTCCCCGCAAAACTTTAATAATAATTTATAAAATTTAAATTTAATAATTCAAAAAGATGAACTTAAAGTCAAAAAAGATGGAATTAAAGCGAAAAAAAGATTAACTTAAAGTGAAAAAATGGTATAATCAAATTAAAGAAGTAGATTTATTTGCATGAAGAAACAAAAAATAATATTATTCCTCAAGTGATGAGATCACAACAAAGATGAACAAAAGATAATATAAAAAAAGGATATATTTGCCAGGATAGAGGCAAATTGCCGCTAGGATAATTATCCTGATAAAATACAAGAAAAAAATATATGATATATACCACAAAATGATTTTGGTAGTCGTTGTTCACTTGCACAATTTCTACTTGCGCATTTATGCTAGCGATTTTGAAGAAAAAAAAGGCATAATAAATTGACACCCTTTTTTGGAACATGAAGGAAAATTAACAAATTCTAGACAAGATGATGATAAGTATAATGAGAGAGATTTAACTTTATTTAGAGGAATACCTAACACATCGACACAATCATTAGGTTTCCTATGAGAAATGATGAATAAAAATTCTGAAATATTTACTTAATCAAACTTAAAAGTAGAGTAGAATTAGGCTAATTAGGATAATCGGAATAATTACAGCCATTAATATTACCAAGAGAAGAGAAGTATTCATATGATTTACTGGAATCAATATATATTTCATTAATATACTAATTATCTATCGTGATAGTTCAATTCAAGTTGATAATAATAGGTTTAAGTGTTTTAGCGAAATCTTTCCCACTCAGAGGGCTGTTTAAAACTTTTTTATAGTAATTCTTTTTAGCTTGACTTATTTTAAACTTAATATGATTTCTAATCAAAATAATTATTTTCTTAAATTTGTAAGACTTTTGCATTTTTGAGACGAATATTTCTTTTCTTTATTAACATTAAAATTTCATCAACCACACAAGGATTATAACAAATATATAAAAAATTGTAAAAACTGGACACTTTATTTCTGATTTTGATAACTAATTTCAGAGTATAAACTCCTTTTTCAAAGCAAATATATAAATGATAAAATAGTGGAAAATGAGATGTAACGGGTTAGGGTTAGCTTTGAAACAAAAAAAAATTCACCTCAATGAGCATATCTGTCAAAGATTTTGTTTCACACAAAGATTGTTGTTTGATTTATAATAATTAGATTTAATAAATGTGCATGTAGACAAAGTAATCACTTCAAAAACTCAATCAGTTCTCGAAAAATGTATCAGGATTTATTATAAAAAGGATATAAGCATGATTAATCAATAGGAAGAATTAAATTGATTTCTGATGGATTTTTTACTTAATGGCAAAATATCGATTGAAAACAAAATAGGAATGTGATCAGACATATGATTCCAAACGTTTAATATAAACTCAAAAAAAGAAATAAAAAAATTATCTAGAAGAGAAAACGAAGGATGCCTAGCACATTTAGTAATAGAAAGTTTATATCCCTGTTGAAAGCAGTAAAATAAAAATTTGTAGACTAATTTTAGATTATCTGTATTAAAAAATAGAGTAGGAGGATTAAAAATCATGACAGACGGAGGGGGGGGGGTTAAAAAACTTAAACATTTTGGAAGACGCCATTTATGTATGATATTGATAATTTATTGAAAAATTCCTGAATCATCTCATCTGTATTTTTATGCTATTTGTAACTAATAATTTTTGTGTATTTGCAAACTATTTGTATTAAAAGAACCTCAAAAAAGCACTATTAAAAATATTTATATCTATATAAAAATCCAAATCAGAATGAGAAGATATTCTAACTGATGGATCGCAAAAGTAAAAACCAGGTATATAAAATTCTGTAGTTTTATTACTTATCGATGTTTCTTGCAGAGCAATTAAATAAATAAGATTATTAAAATAGGTATTAAAAACAGTCAAAAATTCAGAAAACAAATCAAATTTAGAATTAGAGATTGACAATTCAGGCTTATAACATTGAAATTGTATAGAAAGGTTTTAGAAAAAGCATTTGAACTATATAAATCTAATAGATCAACAAACATTCTTGTTAGTAATATTTTTAAAAAACATATATTTATATTTTTAAATTAAGAATAAGGATTCTTTGAATATTGAAGATTTTGAAAAAAAAAACAAATTATCAAGGTCTAGACCAGTGGTTCCCAACCTTTTTTAGTCATTTTTTTACCTGTGGACCCCTACAACTGAATAGTTTGAGCCAACAAAATTAATCAAAGATTTTTATGCAAAAAATGATTGTAGTCATCTGATTAAATCGTATGCTTATTCATATGAAGTCAGAGTAATTGTAAAGCCTGACATAAAATGTGAATAAAATTTTTTTTCAATTAAAATATAAATTTTTCAAAAATATTGTAACTAATAAAAAGCATATATAAACATTCAAAATATGAAACTTTAAAAAAGGGAAGAAAATATTTATTTAAAAAAGCTCTGAATATATATATTTATATTGATTTGGAAAATAGAAGTATATTAAAGGAGATTCAGTATAAGTAGTTTGAAGTAGAATTTCCATGGACCCCTTCAAATTCTTCCATTGACCCCTAGGGGTCCATTGACCCCCAGTTGGGAACCACTGGTCTCTAGACTCATGAAGTACAATCTAAAGGGTTTTTACGAACTTTTTTGTAAAAACAAAAAAAGTAATATAATTATAAAAGCAATTTAAAATATAAACAAAAATTAGTCCATTGAATAAAATAATTATTTTTACAAAGAAGATTAATTTTTTATCTAATCTGTAGTTAAAACATTTATTCAGTGTTACACTTTATAATAATATGAACTGATGTTCATAGAAAGTTAGAATTTATTTTAAATTTAATGCAGAACGGGTACATAATAAGATGAAAAAAACAAATAAGACAATAATTAAAAATTTAACTAAAATATAACATAATCTACGAATATGCATAATAAAAGGGCGGGTGGTAACTAATAATTGTATCCATTTTAAAGTTACCGAAAAGAGGTTGTAAAAATAAAACTTTTAATTTCTAAACTTCTCTCCAATAAGTTCCATAAATAATTATTAAATTTTATTTTAATTTTTATCAAAAGTGTAGGTAGGTAGGTAGGTAGATGTCAAAGCACTTTCCAAATTTAATTGATATGCTTGCAAATTGCTTGATGGGGGTTGAAGAGAATAATGCAAAGAAGAATGTTAGGAGTATTCTAGAAATAATAAATATATATAGAAGGATAGTCGGTTTTATTGTGGGCTGAGGTGAAAGATGGGTTCAATAGTGCCTATCAAGGCGGATAGTAAGTTTAAGAGTTCTGGGTAAGTAATGATGTCGCTTAGATTAGTGGGAAAGTGGCTAAGGGTTGAGGCGCATGTGTTGATAAGTTTGTGTCGGTGTGAGATGAAGAATGGGCAGAGGAAGGCGAGGTGATATGGTGTTTCGAAAAGTGCGTTGCAGAACCAACACGTCAGTTTGTCTGAGAGTTTGATGTGAAAAAAGTAGGTTTTGCAGGAGCAATGATCGGAGAGCCACCTAATAAGAGATCTCGATGAAAAAAATGTAAAAAAGCAAACTGAGTAAGGTTAAATCATATAAAGAAATAATTGATGTCTTTGAGTCCCTGGCTCTACTGATATTTGTGTAATTTGTATGATCAGAAGCGTACCCAGGACAATATTTCAAAAGAGGCAAAATTTTTTTGAAAAATACAATATAATTTATATTGCGATAATTTTTATTTTTTTAATTAAAATGCAACTTTATGTAATTTAGTTATAACCAATTATCTGCGGGTCTAACTTTTTACCCAAACTCAACCAAACTCTCCCAAACTCACCCAAACTCGGTTTTATTTTTTCTTCCATTAAAATTATTAGATAAGAAACTATCATTATAGAATATTTTATTGCATTTTTAGTTATAGCTTTTAAATAAATTGTTCAAAATTTAACTAAAAAATATAGTCTTATACAAATATAATTTGGGCTAGTGGGCTGATAGGTAGAGGCGTCGCCTACGGATTCAAACCCTATGGTTTCGAATCCTGGCGATGCCATTGACTTATCATAAAAAGTTTATCAGTGCAGATATGGAAGTTTCTACTTCCCTTGCATGAAACACCCTGTAGGTGGGCGTGACTAATTTGTGCCAACCTCAATTTTTTAGTGCCAACCTCAAGAAAACTTTTTTTTAAACAGATAATTTTAATCTTATATGTTAAATAATACTTTAAAACAAATATCCATTTAATTTCAAGAATTTTCTTTGCTTCAATTTTTTTTAATATTAATTAATAATGTTTTTTCAAGTTTTTTGATTTTTTCAGGCATTTTTATACAAACTTAACAATTCAACTAAAATTTAAATTCTCCTTCGTTTATAATCGGAATTACAAAATTTATAGTAATATTTTAAAATACATATTTTAATGAATTTTATAAAAATTATATTATGTATATTAGTTTTGTAGTATGTTTTACAATTCTTTATTAAGTATTCGCGTTGATTTTGATAATTAATTCGAATATTAAAAAAAGTAATTTATTAAATCTATCTCAATTATACTCTTGTTTATCTATTAGAAAACTTTTACAATTTTCTTCTACTTGAGTTCAGCCTATTTTAAGTTATCAGTTTTTATTATATAAAAAATTGCACAGTTATTAGTAAATTATTTTTTTGTACATAATACTCCAGATTTTTTTATATAAACGTAACTTATTGTGTTATCATTTAGTAGGCACACTTACGGCGTTGTGACGAAAGGAGGTTTCATGTTCTAAATCCACTATTTAACCAGGGCGGATCTAGATGATAATAATTTACGCAAACGGGATTTAAAATTTTTCTTTAAAATACATTTTCTTTGTGAAAAATCATTGTGAATGAATGCGTAGACTATTATTTGTATTAAATAAGCAACATTTACATATTTCATGTTATTCTTAAATACAACTCTTCCTTCACAAAATGAAAGTAATTCTGATTGAACTATACACTGATATCCTTAAAAATTGGTAAGGGAAAAGAAAACCCACCTGGATCCCTGCTATATCTGACTAACCCTTCCCCCCCCCCCCCTTATACATAAAAGTTGTATCGTATGAATGCATAACATAAAAAAAATTAGGTACAAATGCATACCATAAAAATTTTTTTTAGAAATACTTAGCTATATATGTTCTTTTTCCATTTTAGGTGTAATTGAACAATTCCAGATTGTTTTAAATCTTTCTCATAACGGACAGTTAAAAAATGAAATTTAAGAGGAATGTACCAAAGGTTAAGTTGAAGAAAGAAAATTCGATATTTACGTTTCAATAAGCGATTTGAACTTTGTTTTTCTTAAATAAATTTAAGTTTTATTTAATTCCTATTAACATAACATTTCAAAAATTAATATGCTAGAAATTTAAATCTACATCTGATTTTTTTACAGATGAATCTTGTTTTCGGTTTATTTAATCAATATTGATACAAATGGATCCCGTCTCATTAAGAATTTTTTTTACAATCTTAACTCAATAAAAATCAAAAGGAAATAAATATACACAAAGATATCAATGTTATCCTTGATGTTTCTCACAAATTTTGATAAAGAGTTTTATTTAACACGATAAATTGTAATATTTTTAATTAAGTTATATTCAATATATTTCTTGATATATGAAATATAATTATATATATCATCGTCACATGTTTTGATATCTTTCAAAACCTCAAGAGGTGGAACACGGAAGACAACCCCTAAAATATTTTGTTATCTTCTGAAATGTCAAAAGGATGAAGATATGCGACAAAAAAAGTATTTTATGCATTCAATAAACAGAATTTAATGAGAAGAAAATATCAAAAAATAACTGATTAATATAGCAAATTATTAATTAGCTCGCCTCTTTATTTTTCGTGGGATGCTGAAAGTTTTTCTTTTTCCCGGTTTTGAAGCAACGTTAGGAGTCTTTTTTAGCATTAATTTCTTGTCAATTGAAAATGTAAGTTTTTCTGAATTATTGTTTAAAAATTTTTGAAAATATTCTTCCTGATCATTCTTGCTCATATTATCCCATTCTAGTTTTGTAAACACTTTGAATTGCGAACTTTCAGAAATTTTAAGGTCTCCATACCCAAACAACGCATATTTAACTAAATATTCTTGATATTTTACCTCACTGTGTAAACTTTCAATCAGATCAATTAGTTTTTTACTTTTCCACTCTATATTTGATTTTAAAACATTATTAATAGCTTCACAATTATTATTCTTCCAATTTTTAGGAACAATTCGTCTTTTTTGTTTAGGTTCAAAAATGTAGTTTTCGATTACTGGTATAAGATTTCCTTCCAAGTATTTACCTATCGTTTTCGAATATTGACAGATTATTTTCTGTTTAATAATGTTAAAATCAATGTAGTTTTGAGCATTAGCCAAACCTGAATCTCCTAAAAGTGCATTTAAGAATTTTTTACTATTTTTATCATCCATGCCTATTTTATTTTTAACATATCTCAATATATTCTTTTCTAGTTGCCTATGACATAATACTAAGGGTACATCGGGAAAAAACAATTTGATTGCTTTAATTATCGCTTTTTCTTGATCACTGCCCAAAACTAAATCATCTAAAGATAATTCCAATTTGACATTTTTAAATATTATAGATAAGTGAGAAAAAAATTTGGAATAAGTTTCAAATTTCCCATCCCAATGTAAAAATAATGGACCGAGAAAAAGTGGACAGGGGTCTGTGAATTTTCTTTTTAAATCACCATCATTGAAAACAGTGACTGTCACAAAACAGGGACCTAAATTAAATGTCCTATCAATTCCCAAAATAGTTGATCCAGAAGAAATAGATTTTTTTATATGTAACAATTGTGTATCTGTATAGCAAATAAGGCAAGGAAGCCCGCATGAAGTTATATTCATTTCCTTTATAAAAGGATGTCCAGCAGTCATCATTGTAATAATATTTTGAATGCTATCTGCAATATTGTTGTTATAAATAAAAGATGAATTTGCTTTTTTCTTTGTTGTATTTCAGGTTACGAATATACTTTGAATCCCTCGGGGGTTCAATTTCAGAATCAAAATAACTGTATAATATTTTTTTACAAGACTTGATCGTTTCTAACTGAGACAAAGCATGTTTTTTTGTTACTACACTTGTTCTAATATATTCTTGATTTGTTTTTGCATTACCATGATGTGAGACTGTAGTCGGTTTAAATCCTATATATTCCCACAGATATTTTTGGTCTTCATTATTCTTATAGTTTTCAATCCATGAAATTCTTCTCCTATAATCAATCTTGCGCTTTAGATTTGAATAATAATGTACTAATACAACAATTTCTTCTTTTTTTGGTTGAGGATTTAATGGAATAAATTTGTTATTATGTATCTTAACAAAAATATTTTTTCTTTTTTTTTAAAATATATGTTCGTTGTTTTCTCTTATGAACTCCATTTTTTTACGAATTTTGAGTCCAAGCACCACAAACATCAAAAAAACCTTTCTTAGAGCTATCTTGTCTAGCGATATAATACTTATTTTCCAAAAATTTAGAAACATTATTGTTAAAGCATTCCAAGGGTGAAACCAGTTTGCTTACTACTTGATTACTAGATAAAAACCTGTTATTTAGTGGTTTTATAAGACTATCAATTCGTGAGGGTAACATTTTTAAAGTATTAGATTTACTACTTTCTGATAGGTTTTGACAGTAGTCATGTATTTCAGGAAAAAATTAGAAAAACTTGTACAGCTAGTTTCATTAATGTCGCTTTCTATTTCTTTTGGACATGAAAATTTAAAATTCTCAGTTAAATATTTAGAAAAATTTGGATTACCTAGGAGAACAATATTTTCAACTATCAATACAAAATGATTTGGTGTCCAAAATCTAGGTTTAATCAGGCCTAATCTGCTCCATAAAATATTTATAGTATTTTTGCTGCTTTTACACTCAAGAGGCTCAAATGTGGTATTCAAGATTTGGGCAGTTTTATCTGTTTTTGTATAAATTTGGGGATAAACACTTCTTATATTATGACCTATTGCAGAAGCTGCTACTTTCATTGTATAAGCAGATGACCACGAATAGTTCACGCAGCAGTTGCGTACTTCGTCTTGAATGAGAGGAGAAACATATTCTATATTTGAATTTTTCTGACAAATTTTGTATTTTTGAAAGTTAGAAATAAATTCTATGGAGGTTATCAGTCTTAAATATAATGATAACGTCTCACCACCCTTAAGAAAAATAGAAAGGCAATTAAAAAAACAGTTGCCATTTCCTGTAGACTTGATAGTTTTGAATCCTGTCTTAAAATCCGTTTTACTTAAAGTATCTAATGAATTAAAATCAATCTCTACATCCTTGAAAGATTTAAAGTCAATATTTGATGATTTACTCCTTAAAAATATTTTTTCTATACTTGCTGCTTCCTGACTTCTATTGATGTCAAATGCTTTACTTAATCTTTCTAGAGCTTTTGAAAAATCGTATTCCCCATTTTCAGTTCTACATGAAGAGCAAATAAAAGGCAATGCGGAATCAAAAACATGAATTTCATAATCATAAATATTTTCACATTTTAAATGAAAAAAAGATAAACAATTATAACACTTTATAGATTTCCCTTGTATAATAACTTTACAATTTTCACATGAAAGATTCATTTGTATCTAAATTAAAAAAAATATGTAAAATAACATTATTTTAAATTTATTGATAGTTAAAATATAGTATCACCAACTAATTAATTAACGCACTAACTAAAGTTATTTTTACTTTAATTTATATACGTTTTTTAAAAGAACTGGTTTTATTTTTGATTAACTTAAGAAGAAAAAAATTAACGAATTCTTTGGTTATAATCAGCCACTGAATTATTTAAAAGCAGATGCATACCAATTTTTTTCATAACATAAGTTTTATAAAATAAAATTTGTTTCTTTTGATAAAAGAAAATTTCAAAAATTAATGAAATCAATATAAACTATTCCGATCTTTTAGCTTAAAATTAATAAACAAAAAATTTCATTCTATTTAGTTTAAAACGTTGATAAATATCATATTATGTTTAATTTATTTGAAAAAATAAGTTTTGTAAAAGTTTTGAGATCTTGGTTTATTTTAATTTTTCAACTAAAATAAAAGGTAAATAAATATTTTTCATTCTGAATAGTTAAAAAATATTAAAATACATTGCATTATTTCTAATTTTTTGAAATACTTCAGGATTGTTTATTTCGGCAAAAAATGACTCCTAAAAATATAGATACAATTCAATAGAGTATTAGTTATAATAAATATATGGGTTTCGTGAATTTGTTAAATCAGTATATACTTTAGACCGATTTTCAGTAAGGTTTTTATGGCTAAATTATGATTGAATTAAATCCAATTATGGTGGAGAATAAGATTATACTAAACCAAATCTCATAAATCTTTAGCCACTCTTTGTGAAAATTTAATTTAGACAAAAATCACTTAATATTGAGAATAATATAAAATGGCATTGACGACAATGCAAAGCACATACAGAAATTTGAAAGATATTAGCTTAGCAATATCTAGCAATTAGCCTAGATATTAAATAATTCAAAAAATAATACCGTGTTTAGATTTGTAAATTCATTATATTTTTATTGTATTTCAACTCTCAATTGTTTGTGTCAAAACTTACATTTATGTCACGTTGATTCTTAACATCGACTTTCCAAAGTTTTATATTAATTCCTTGCCCTTGTCGTAGATGATAACTTACTGAATTATCTGAATTTTACAATAAAAAATCTACGCTGGTAAAAATAGAAGTAGCTTGAATCGAATAGTTTTTATTAATTGTCGGTATCTTATCCAAGGGATGAATAATCTTCCATACCTGGACAATGGGAAGAATTATTACAATCGGTATTGGATAGTTGTATCAAAAGAACAAATTAACTTTTGATTAATTTTTGTGTGTATAAAATTTTACTTTTTATCACACAGACATGGCTTAAAAGCATAATACTTTGGCTAAAATCAATCGTTACTGGAAATCTTGCATTATATTTAATTAAATATAGAGAGTTTGTATTTTTTTTCGAAAAAAAAAGGAAATTTATGTAGAAAATTGAAAAAAGAAAATCTTTTATTTTTTTATTAATAGTATTAACATATTTTGAAGTTATTAGGAAAAAAACTTATAAATATAATTTAAAACGTGAATATATATTAATTAATCTAAAGGAGAAACTTTATTATGTTTTGGCATTGTTAAACGCCTATATATTAAAAACAAAGAAAAAATTATCTCTTTATCTTATTTTCTATAAATTATTTGCTTATATTATCTACCACAATTTTACGAATTTTGAAAATTTTATCATAAATCTGAAAGATTCTAGTCAAAAAATTCCAAAAAAATTGTTTAATGTTTCAAAATTTTATTTAAAATTATAATATTGTTAAATCATAGTTAATCTGTTCGTTACATCGATTAAATTATTTATTCACTAACCAATATAATGTGCGAGCCTCAATGGTTGTTAGGGTGTACCTCTCAGCTTAACAGTTGAAGGTTAGGGGTTCGATCCCCAAGGCTCCCAACTCTAAAAACAAATTCACAAAAATTGTGAGTAACCATCTTCTTAAGCATAATGCGAGCATATAGCCTTACGGCTGAAAGTGCTTTGATATCTCCAACCAACCAACCAATATAATGTTTGAAAATAGCATTTAAAAATAAGGTCATGAAATTTAGAAATTATCAATGAGTTATAATCACAACAAATATTATTAGATAAGAAAACAGATAGTATTTAATATTAAAAGTTATTTTGAAAGCCTTACTAATTTTGAAATTCCGATTATAAACGAAGGAGTATTTAAATTTTAGTTGAATTGTTAAGTTTGTATAAAAATGTCTGAAAAAATCAAAAAACTTGAAAAAAACCTTATTACTTAGTATTAAAAAAAATTGAAGCAAAGAAAATTCTTGGAATTAAATGAATATTAGTTTTAAAGTATTATTTAACATATAAAATTAAAATTATGTGTTTAAAAAAAAGTTTTCTTGAGGTTGGCACTAAAAAATTGAGGTTGGCACAAATTAGTCACGCCCCCCTGTAGGTAGGTAGGTAGGTGGATTTCAAAGCACTTTCCAGCGTGAGCTGATATGCTCGCGTAAGCTTGAGAGTTGGTTAAGGAAGATGCAGATGTTGGTAGAGATAGGTTGTCCTAAAAGTAGAAGAGAAAAGCAGATTAGTTTGTTATAGGGTTATCGACGGTGGTGAGAGTTGTTTCAATGGTGTCAATGAGAGTTGCTAGGGATTTTAGTAGTGTTGGGTGTAACAGAAGATCTGAGAGTGTTGTTGGAGATCTGTTAAGTAAAAAAAGGCAGCGAAATAGAAGATCTTGGCGATGATAAGAGAAGATTTGACATGTGAATATGAGGTGGTATGGCGTTTCTATTGTGTCGCATCCGAAACGACAGTATGGATTTTCGCTTACTTTAATTCGGAAAAGATATGCTTTGCATGGGCAATGGCCTGATAGCCAACGAATGGTTGAACGAGGTGGTGTAAATTTTTTGTTTTTGAAAGTTGTGTGAATTGTGCTGATGTGTGGTAAAGAGGAGATTAGTGCATTTTGAGATGAAGATATGGACATCTGCCATTCTTCTAGAGTGGATAAGTGAATGTGTGTTAGAAAGGTTTTGAGCGGTAGGGAGTTGAGAGGAATGTGGGAGGTTAGGTGTAAGTTTGAGGCTAAGTAGTCTACGAGGGAGTTTTCTGGTATGTTTTGATGAGCAGGGCACCAACATAGGTGTATGTGGAAATGTTTTGTAAGATTGATTAGGGAGGAGGCGAGTTGAAAGGAGGGAAATGGGATGTTGTGTGATAGAGAGAGATCGTGGATTATGTTTTGTGCATCGGTATAGAAATGGATGGTAGTAAAGTGGGGAAGAAAGTGGTTAATGTTGTTAGTGATCGTAGTGCAGGCGTGTAAAAGGCTAAAGATTTCGCATTCGAGGATTGAGAGTAGAGGATTTAATTGGGATCGATGGGTGTAAAAGGGGCTAGTGGAAGAGCCTTTGAAGAAGGCGTAAGCAAAGGAGGTACTTAGGGACTTCTTTGAGGCGTCTGTGAAGATGCGTAGGGAGGTTGGTGAAGAAGTAGAGCGAAGGTATGAAATTGATTGTTTTGCAAAAAATTTGTTTTTGCATATGGATGTTTTGAGAGGGTTTTGTGCAGATGGGTGAGTTAAAAGAGATGGGTGTATCGAGGGATGAACTAGGTAGTTAGCAATATTTGGAGCGTATTTTGCTAATAGATGTGAGTAGAAAGAATAGGATGGAGTATTGTGGTGGGGTGTGATCGGATGAAATGGGGGAATTAAGTTGTTGTATGTCAAGATGAAGCGCTTAATAATAGTTTTTTTAAGTTGGAGTTGTAATGGTAGGGTGTTAGTTAGAATTTCTAGGCATTGTGTGGAAGTAGTACGATATGCGTTGGTGATGCAAAGTAGACAGAGACGGTGTATCTTGTTAAGAAAATGTATGGTTGTGGGGTGTTTTAAGGAGATGCCCCAGGAAAGAATTCCGTATTGAATTACTGGTAGGATTAAGGATATGTATATGTATTTGGTGTGTTTGGGACGGAGGCCCCATTTATAAGAGATAGCGCTTTTAAGTGAAAAAAGGGTGACTGAGAGTTTTTGGTATATTTTTTTAAAGTGTATTGAAAATTTTAGGTTGGACTGAAGGTTTAGTCCTAGATATTTGATAGTCTTTGATGCAGTTATAGAAGTAGAGGTATTTAAATGAAGGGGTAAATGTTCTATGCGTCTGCGTGTAAAGTGAATGAGGTTTGTTTTGCTGGAGTTAAAGAATATCTTATGTGTGTTTGCTCTTTCTTGTAGCCTTAGTAGAAATGAAGAGGATTTGGTGAGGTTTTCTTGTTGAGAGTTACTGGTGAAGGTGAATAATATGTCGTCTGAAAAACATTGGGAGAAATCAGTGTTGGTGTGGATTAGATCGAGAAGCGGGTCTATGAGAACTAGCCAGAGGATATCAGAAAGACATCCTCCTTGGGGAGTCGAGAGGGTTAGCTTATGGATGCAAAGGGAAGCGCGATGTCGGAAAATGAGACAGCGGTTTGAAAGGTATGAGCTTATAAATTTGATGATGTAAGGAGGAAATGATTTGTGTGCAAGGTTAGTGATGATGGCAGGATGCCAGGCTGAGTTGAAAGCGTTGTTTATGTCTAAGAAGATTGTAGAAGAAATTTTCTGAGTAGAAAGAGAAGAGTCAAGGTAGGTGGTTAGACGCGATAGTGCTGTTTCCGTATTTTTGTTGGGAAGGTATGCAAATTGCGTGTGATGAATGAGGTTACGGGATAGGATGTAGTGGACTAGACGTTTGCGAATGATTTTTTCGAAAAGTTTGCCTAGTATGGGTAGTAGAGTGATTGGTCGCCAATTTTGAATGAGGCTTGAATCTTTATTGGGTTTAGGAATGAGTATGAGTTTGCCGATTTTCCAAACGTTGGGGAAATGTGAATGAGTAAGGCATGCATTGAAAATAAGGAGTAAATGTTTGTTTAGAATGTGTATTGATTTTTTAATATGTTTGGGTGAGATATGGTCGAAGCTAGATGAGGCATTTGTTTTAAGAGCGTTTACTGCTATGTTTAATTCATTTAGTGTGATTGGAGGAAAAATAGGGTTTTGGATGGAGTGAATGATGTTTTTAGAGTGTTCTCGAATTGTGTGGTGAAAGGGGAGATCAGAAGAGGGAGAGTCGGGGGGAAAGATTGTCGATAGAAATGGAGGGTTGTAGTGTGTTGTATGATCGGATGAGCAGGGAAGTATTGTTTCGGGGAGAATAGAAGGTTTTTTTTTTTTAGTTAGCCTATTAATGATGTTCCATGGGTTGTTTGAGTGTTGGCTGGTGAATTTTACCCATGAGTTCTTTTTAGCTTGAAGTATTGCCTGTTTGTATTCTTTTTTAACAGTAGAATGGATTGAGATGATTAAGGGAGTAGGAGATTTTCGTAGGGTTTTGATAATTCGTTTTAGATTGTTTTTTATTGCATTCAACTCGGGTGTCCAGAAATAGGCATGTTTTCTTTTAGGAAATGGGTTGATAGGACTGGAGGATAAGATGGAATGTGAGACATGATCATTGAGAGATAGTGCTGCTTTATCGATGTAAGTGGGAGAGGAGAGGGATGTTAATGTAGGGAGTGAGTTGTTGAGAATGTTGAGATATGTAAGCCAGTGAGTGGTGTTCTTTTTTATAATGTTGTTAAAGTTTTTGATGGTTGTAGTGTTTATGTGAAGTTGAAATGTTATGAAGGCGTGATCTGAAGCTGATGGGATGTCTGAGATTGACCAATTGGATATTAGATTGAGAGTATTTGAAGTGGTTATTGTGAGGTCAATGTGAGAAGTGTATTGTTCGTTGTTACAAGAGCGTTGGTATGTAGGGTTTTTAGATTTGTCAGCGAGATATAGGTTGTTCGAACATAAGAAATTGATGACTTGTTGTCCTCGTGGGTTTTCTTTGTGGTCCCAGATGTGTGATCGAGCGTTGCAATCAGTTGAGATAATTAAATGATATGTAGACGGGAGTGTGGATGTTGCAAGTGTTAGTGATTGGGAGAAATCAGAGGGGATGGCTATTGGGTGTGAGGGAGGAGAGTAAAGAGTTGCGAAAAGAAGAGGGTGAGGTTTGGTGTGAACAAGAACAAAGTAAAAATTGTTGGAAGAGAATCGTGGTAATGGTGTGTGGTGAACGGTTGATTTTATGTAGATGCATGCTGAATAACAGGATAAAGGTGACGTGTGATATAGTAAATAATTTGGTATAATAGAAGAGAGGTTTGGATATGGTTCGTTAATAGATATTACATCAAAAAAGTTTGAAATTAGAATGTTATATAGGTTTGTCCAAGCGGCATTAGAGTGGTTGAGGTTAATGTGGAGAAAATTTAGCATAGGAATTTGCTTATTAGAAGGTTATGTTGATTTTGGATGTGTTGTGTGTGTTTAATTTGGAATTCGCAATGTTTGGATGTAGCGTTGTGGTGATTGTGACAATTAAAGCATGAGAGTTTTGTGGAATCATTTTTGAAGATGCATTCCGATATAGAGTGGCCTCGATTTCCGCAGTGATCGCAATTTGGTGATGCAGCTTTGCATTTGTTCGTTGAGTGATTGTGTTTTAGACAATTCTGGCATTGGCGATGTAATGGTTTTGCTAAGGTTAGAGTGAGAATGTGATGGTCAACAAAGAGTATAGGAGATTTAAGTAGATGTTTAAAAATGTTAGGGTTGCTAGGTTCTAATATAGCACTATAAGAGAAGGTTCCTGTGTTACCGGCTTGGCGTACTGTATTAAGGGTGCCAATATTTTTTAGGTTTAAGTTTTCGTTAGCAATGGTTTCGGAGAGAGAAGAAAGTGGTGTGGTTATAGGTATGCTTCTAAGTAGGAAGCGGGGTTTGAGGATAGGTAAATCTTCGGATTTAATGCCGTTATTGTGGAGAGTTTGATGTGCTAGTGCTTTTTCTTCAGGTTTAGAGAATTGGAAATAAATAGTGCCACTATTTGAAGACCGTGTATTAGAGATGGTAAGTTTGTTTTTATTGGTTTCTAAGTTTTTGACTATTTTTTGTCGGAAGGCAGCTTTCTCGGCTTTAGAGTCAGAGGGAGTAAGGGGGGCTATTTTTAGAGTAAGCTCACTATTTAGAGATGACTTAGACTTAGGTGGAGAGGGTTTTTGTCTATCCTGAATGTTGTTGGATAAGCTAGGTGTGGTTATGGATGAGACTTGTGCGTATGTAGATAATGAGAGGCAAGGTGGAGTATGTGGGTGGTGAGTATGAGAGAGTTGTTCAATTTTGTTGGAGTGAGCAAGAGTTACTTCATATTTTAGATTATTAAGGAGGGCAAGGTCTTCTGCATTTAGAGAGGAATTTGCTATGAATTCATTGAAGAGATTTGCTATTAATTGGGTAGAGGTAAGGTTAGGGGTATCATCGTGACGTGCACGTTTTGGGTTAGACATGTGAAATGAGTGTAAGAGAGTGATATGGTATAAAGATAAAAATTTTAACTCTAATTAGTAAAGGTATAATTAATAAGAGGTCCTGTTTGTAGATATTTCTCTAGGAGTAAATAATATTCGCCATTTTTAAAGATTGAGGGTGTTGTTGATTGGTATTGAATTGAAACAGCCATGAATAAAATAAAACACCCTGTCAAAAAATATATATATTTAGAAGAGGGATCAAAAAATAAAAAAAAATAAAAATAGAGTTTGGGTGAGTTTGGGAGAGTTTGGGTAAAAAGTAAGACACTAGAGTTTGGGTGAGTTTGGGTAAAAAGTAAGACCGATTATCTGCTGAATGTATATTGTGTATATGAAAAATAGATAACAGAAAAATTTCAAAAACAAGTTTTTTGCTTAGTCTCTTTTCATCCGTTTTTTATTTTTATAACAAAGATGAAAAGCAACTTAGCTTAGGAAATTTTTTTAGGGGGCTTTGCCCCTCCTTGGCCCTTTTGGATACGCCCCTGTGTATGATACAATGTAATTTGCCTTAATATACTTGGAGCATGTTATATCATGTGTGACAATGAAGAAAGAAAAAATAAGAAGAAATTTTTATTATTAGAAAACAAAATATGAAAAACTATTGACAATAAAAAAAAATCACAACATATGGCCCATCACCACAAGAGAAGAAAAAGGAAGGTTCATCGTGATTTCAATAACTCATGTGAGATGGACATATCAATACGGTGAAGAATAAAAAGATACAGACAAATAAAAATAAAAAAAATTATATGTAAACAATAGTGTATCAGAGGTCTGGCAAGACCTCCGGGAAGACAACTCGCAAAACTTGCCAGCCTTATTATATATTTAAATGTGTAAATCGTAAAATGCTTAAAAAATATACTTAAAATAAAAATTTTCAAAAAATATTTTACATACATATTGAAAGCCACATTTCAAAAATTCTACCTAAAAGTTCAAAAAATTTAACTTTGAAATTGCAGTTTTATTTCATAAAAACAATATGATTGGTTGAAATATGTAATATATAATAATAATAATACTACTAATACTACCAATACAACTTTTTGAAAATTTTTACTTATTTGATTTGAAGAAAGAATTAAACTGTTTTTCAATATTTCTTTTTCATGATATATATATCATTAGAAAGCTTATCGTTTGCTACATACTCTAGAATAATTTATTTTTGCAAAAATTTTAAAAAATTTTAATAAATGGACATTACTTCGAAAAATTTTGTCTAAATTTTTGAAAAAATTACGGACCACCTTTTTGTTGAAGCATAATGTGTCTTTTTTTAAAAAAAATTAAATGAAAATTGTGTCATTGGAAAGGTATACTCTTTGTGGTTAACATAGGCTAGGTTATAAAAATAAATATATTTTTATTTTTCCAAAATCTGTTTTATGTGAGGTCAGTCAAGTTTTATCTAGTTTCAAAAAATAGCAATAATAATTAACGTTCTTAATTTATATAATATTTTTTCAATATTTTATATTCACAAAGGTAAAATATGATTTTTTACATTTTAAAATTTCATAGTTAAAGAAAACTGTCGAAAATTAATATATATTTTTTACTTTTTATGGGTCAGTAGTATAGGTCAGTATAATGTATTTCTAATAAATTTAAAATTATTTTTAAAGTGAAAAATACCAATAATTAACGTGATGAGTTTATATATTATTTCTTCAAAATTTTATATTCACAAAGGTAGAATATGGTTTTTAACATTTTAAAATGTCATAGTTAAATAAAACTGTCGAAAATTAATATATATTTTTTACTTTTTATGGGTCAGTAGAGGTCAGTATAATATTTTTCTAATAAATTTTAAATTATTTTTCAAGTGAAAAATGTCGATTAAATGTACGAGTTTTATTTGATAATCGTAGTCTACTTTTATTTAGTTTAGATACAATCTTTCTAATTTTTAACGAAGGGCATTCGTTAAAAATTATACCGACAGTGTGCGAAGAATAAATCACATTATTGATTGATTTTAGAGCATAATTATGCGAAAAAAGATGAACACATGTTGCATTACGCGTTTGTGAGCGCAGTGAATTCTTATCTCACATACGCTTCACCACATCTTTAGCACGCGTGTGTGGTTTTGTCGATTGAATGTACGAGTTTTGTTGGATAATCGTAGTCTACTTTTATTTAGTTTAGATACAACCTTTCTAATTTTTAACGAAAGGCATTCGTTATATTTATACCGACAGTGTGCGAAGAATAAATCACATTATTGATGGATTTTAGAGCATAACTAAGCGAAGAAAGATTAACACATGTTGCATTACGCGTTTGTGAGCGCAGTGAATTCTTATCTCGCATACGCTTCACCACATCTTTAGCACGCGTGTGTGGTTTATTTTATCGGGCTAGTGTACGCTTAGTTTATTTGTAATGTTCCTAGCTTAAATCTTAGTCAAATATTAAAACGCTTATAACTTTTACATTTTTCAACAAAATGCATCATGTGATATACCAAATTAAAGCATTTTTTATGGGCTTTCAGAATACATTACTTATATCTTAAGTACTTAAGAAATACCATTTTACTATTTTTATTTTCCATGGTCTTCATACCATTAATTAGCAGATAAGGGAGCATTTTAAACTAAAGCTCCTTTCATTAGGACAAATTTTTACCTATATTATGTGACAATTTCCAGCACAATTATAAAGCGACTCTACTTTCAGAATCTAAATTTATTTGTAGATTTTTATAAAATAGTATTAGTTTTTCTTTTTTTTTTATAAATTAACCTTCGTTTTTTTATTAGTCAGTATAATGTTTTTCTAATAAATTTTAAATTATTTTTAAAGTGAAAAATGTAGATCGAATGTATAAGTTTTGTTGGATAATCGCAGTCCACTATTTATTTTTCATTTTTATAAAGTCGTTTTAGTTTTCGGTTTTTTATAAATTAACATTAGTTTTTTACTCCTTTTGAATTAATCATCCAAAATTTAGGTGTGGGTTTGATTTACACTTTGATTCGAAAAAAAATTTTTTCGGAATAAAGAGATTAGAAAACTCTTCTCTAATATGTAATGATATATTCTAATAACCTGTACGGTTGAACGCGGGTAGACAACTTGAGTGTTATCTGCAACCCGTATATTACGATGATTCATCTCCAACTTGTATACTACGATGATTCATCTCCAACCTGTATACTAAGATGATTCATCTTCAACCTGTATACTACGATGATTCATCTTCAACCTGTATACTACGATGGTTTCTATTCCATGTACAAATAACTAGGGAGACAATGTTCAACTTTCTTTTCACATTCTGCTAGATGTAAGATTTGATATACCTCATTCGGGGAGACGAAGCTACATAAGTTATTACCTATATACCTTATACCTGTATACTACGTTGGTTCATCTCCAACCTGTATACCGCGATAATTCATCTCCAACCTATCAGTTCATATTTTGCTAGATGTAAGATTTGATATACCTCATTCGGGGAGAGGATGTTAGATAAGTTATTAATTTTTTCACGATATTAAATAATATATTTTATCAAATAATCAAAATAAAATTCTGTAATCAAAGAATCGAAAAATATTCTTTAAAAAATAAAAAAATATCAAACTTTCTGTTCATATTTTGCTACCTCATACGATGTTACAAAAGTTATTACCTATACTTTGCAATTTGCACGATTTTAAATATTATATTTGTCAAATAATCAAAATAAAATTCTGTAATCAAAGAATCGAAAAATATTCTTTAAAAAATCAAAAAACATCAAACTTTCTGTTCATATTTTGCTACCTCATACGATGTTACAAAAGTTATTATTTATACTTTGCAATTTGCATGATTTTAAATATTATATTTGTCGAATAATCAAAGAATCGAAAAATGTTCAAATCAAAAAATATTTATTCTTTTTAAATATATCGTTCGCTCCCCTTACTTTTAAAATTGAAAGATAAACCTAGTCTTTAATAATTAATTTTTATCAAATTATGCCCGAAAGAGAGATTTTTCACTAACTTCAGGAATATGGAAGAGAAGGTTGGAGCGAGTGAAGTAACCATGTGTGGAATTGTTTTGTATGAACAGAGAATTTAGAAATCCATTTTGGTAACACGATTTATAAAAAAAATTTTAATGAGATAAAACATGGATATCAAAAATACTAATACTGGAAAGATAGTCATTCGTATTATTAGAACTGTTAATAAACTGCAAGAATTTACCTTGGTATAAATGTAATTTTCTTAACATCGTTAAACAAGAAGAGCCCCATATAAGATTGCAATACAGGAAGTGTGGATATATGAACGCATAGTAAAGTAGTTTTTTACATAGGAAAGTGAGACAATTATCTATTTTACGAAAAGTCCCAAGAAGTCGAGACACTTTTAAATGTAACGAAGAAATATGCTTATACCATGAAAGAAGGCTAGTTAAAGTTACTCCTAAAAAAGTAAAACATACCCTACTTAATTTAAATCCTTCGAGTGTTATATTGAAATTTATGTCAAGTGATCTTTTAGAGAAAATCATATAGACACATTTTCTCAAATTGAGGGAAAGCATGTTATGATGACACCAATTACAAATTGATTTTAAACAAGAGTTACTAATAATAGAAACTGTTGAAATATCATTAAAATTTAAAGATATGACCGCATCATCAGCATACATAATTAAAGAAGCGCGATTATCTAGAACAAAGAAGATATCATTAATAAACAGAAAGAAAATTAGGGTTCCGAGGATTGACCCTTGAGGGACACCCTTTTCCACAAACTTGATCTCTGATTTTCCATTGAGAGAAACAAAAAACGTTCGTTTATATAAAAAACTATTAAGCCATTTTAAAAGAGGGCCGCGTATACCTAATTTAAACAATTTATAGCTGAGCAGTTGATGAATAAAAGCCGGGCAATGCGCAGTTGCCTGTAAACCAGCATATGTGGCTAATGTATGGATGGCGCATCAAACCCAACATGTGTGACAATGTGGCGTAACTATATTACGATTTTTTTTATTTAATTTAATGTTCTATAACAATATTATCTTTTTTGTATGTTAAACCTGATTCTACACATGTTTCATAAATAAACGTCCTCTTTAATTTGTATTGTAGGAGGTTAATTTGAAGAAGAAGAAGAAGAAGATGATTTATTGATATCACATAAATATGAAACATGTAAAATATTAAGTGTAAAAATTTGATAAATTTGTATACAAATACAAACAAACAAACAAAATGACAATCAATAGTAATGATGAAAAAATGTAATAACAAATACCTCAAAAGGTTTAAAAGAAACCCGCTTGGAGAAGTACTATAAGTGATTAAACTAAATATAACTCAAATGAATAAGAAAAAAAAATAAATAAATAAATAATATATAAACAATCACAATTGAAAGACTTAGTAGTCTTCATATAGTAAACTGTATCTTTTATATATTACGATATGTTTGCAACAAAAGATCAATACCTGCATTTTTTATCGAAACAATTGAGCAGAAACTGTTAATAAAAGCAATATGACTATTATAAAAAGTCGAAAATTTATAAACAAGTGTTTGTTTAGATGATTTTAACCCGTAATAAGGTAAACTAAGTTTAAAATGCGACCTTAAATGTGGACGCACAAGTTCATGGTTAAAATTTACAAGCTCATAGAATTCTTTGGGGAGAATTCCCAATTTAATTTTCAAACAAAAAATATAGAGTTTATGCAGAAAAATATCGTCTATCTTCAAAAGCTTATTATCTACAAAGAGCACATTTGAATGAAATAAAGTTGGTTTATTAAAAATGATTTTCAAGACTCTCTTTTGTAGTGAGAATAACTTGTACAAGTTAGCATGTCCCCAAATTAAAATGTTATATGTTAAATGTGGTAGAAATAAAGCTTTGTAAAGTGTCAATAAAAGATTTTTGCTCAAGTAATTTTTTAAGCATTTAAGTATACCTGTAATTGAAGATAATTTATTGCAAATAAAGTAATTTAATATTTGTATTAAATTTGTATTGTTTAGAACCATGGGTGGCATGGCAGGTTGGTTGAGATGATGGACTCAGAACGGAAGCCTCTGGATTCGGTTCCTTATTGATACCAATTTGTTCATAGTTACATCAGTGCCTTGCCAATGAAAACACACCGACGGTACCTTTACCTATTACTTAAATATATTGATAAGCTATGATAGATAATTTATTCATCATTGACAAAGTAAATATATTTTAAGTATAAAAATAGTTAGTGATATTATAATTTAATTTTTATTTATTTTTTTAATATTTCTCAGCACTATTAAAAATTTAAGTAAGTCCGTCCCTAGAACTTTTTTTTTGTTTTGTATTTTATTTGTTTAGAACGATTGATATAAATAGTAGTCGTTTTAAAATAACAAATATATGGATTTTGTTTAATTTATTTAAAATTCTATGTTTATCAAAATTATTTATTTTCTTATATGCTTGGACTTTCACTTTTTAAAACATCTATTTTTGTGTATAGTTTGTAAAAGTTATGAACAAAAATCTTAGTAAAATTGACCTTTATGGTCTCTTAGATTGTGAATTAACTTTTAATCATCCACTCGTATTAAATTTTATATGAATATTTTTTTATATAAATGTTTCAGCTAAAAGTTTGTTCCTTACAAAAATATGTAAAGTTAATATTTACAATATCGATTAAATTTAATTGATTTTTTATTAACATTAAATTTTTATTTGAATACAATATCCACTCCTAATTGTTTTACAATGATGAAAAGATATTGATAAATATCTCATAAATAAATATAAACATGAAAAGCCTGGCCTTTTTAGCGTTGAATGATTTTTTAAAAAAACATTGATTATAAGAAAAACAAAAATATGAATTTAAAAACGATGCCTTACTTATCAGAGGGTATTAACAAAAAATAGGTAAAAATTAGTTAACCATTTCCCACTTGTTTACTTTCCATCACCTTTAAAAATGCAGTTTCTTCTAATCTTTATAAAAAATTTCCACCAAATTTTTATAAAACATTGTAACTAATAAAATAGTAAAATTTTTATATATTTATTTTTTTTGAAAAAAAGGTGATATTTTGGCACTTTTCTGTTTTGCCCCCCTTCAGTTTTTTGGCTGGACCCCATGTTGGCCCCTCCACATCAAATACGTATTTTACTGGTTTAAAATTTACTCCAAACTTTTTATAATTTAATTTTTTTGAGTGGGTATCCAGGGGAAGAAACCAGCTCAACAAGGGAACAAAATCATTCATTTATGAGAGATCACTACTTATTAGATGTAATTAAGTCTTTATCCCTCCTTATTGCCATTTACCAGTTATTGAAACGGATGGTTACAGTCTACCTCTATAGTCTATTACAGTGCTCTTCAAACTTTTTTTTCGTGACCCACCAAAATTTTTTATAAATAAAAAATAAGTTAATGGAGTGAAAAAGTTTATTCCTTCGAAAGAAGAAAGAAAGAAGCTAAACATGAAATAAAATATATTTTACTTTTTTTATTTATTTATAAAAGAATTCACAGAAATAAGCATATGTACGAAAAAATAAGGGGTTATGAAAGATAATAGCAGTTAAAATCATATATCATTATTAAGACTATTTTTTACTTTTTGAAACATTGCCCCACCTGTAGCGTGTGCTTCCAATGGCTTGCAAAAAAGTAAATCTTCATGAAGATCATTGTGGTAGCAATACCTTACATACACTAATAATTGTGCCATGTTTGTAATATCCGTTGTCTCATCCAATTGAATTGCGAATTTTGAATTTTCTTTAATTCTTTCTAGTAATTGTTCATGTAAGTCCTCGCTATTTTTCGTAATTCTTCTGCTCACTGTGGTGTCAGCCATAGGAATTTTTTTAATTCGTTTGCATATTTTTGTCCGATGAGAATTTCGGTCATTCTGATGGCTATTGGAAGAGCAAGCTCTTCTCCAATTGTAAACGGTTTTTTAGCCTTTGCAATCAAAAAAGATGCTTCATACGATGCCCGCAAATATTTTAAATTTGTTACAGAATGCGCTTCAATATTTGACTGTTGTTTTCTTGTAGATTGCAACAACCTTTCAAAGTACTCCACGCGTTTATTAACACAAGAAGGATGTTTAGTTTCGAGATGCCTTTTCAATTTTGCAAGCCTCGTGCTTTAGCTTGCTAAGTGCTCACTGCAAACCACACACATTGGGCGCTGCTCATTATTTATTTCAATGAAAGTGAATCCAAATTGTAAATAAGTTTTGTTGTACTTTCTTTTTTTCACATAAAAAAGCTTATTCTCTTTTGCTTCCGCTTTAGGACTTGTTACACCGCTTGCCATCGTGCCGGCATCACTCAAATCATCAGAGGTTTTTCTCTTGTTTATCAGCTTGTTTATCCATCGTCGATTTATCTTAACCCATTTAAGACCAAGCAAAGCAGATGATATCTAAAAAAACGCAGACGATTTATATTCAAAATCATTGAAAAAAGCAGACGAAGATGAAATTACTTATGTTCCAAAATAGGAACATTGGTCGTAAATGGGTTAAAATAAAATAAAAAATAGAAAATTATGGAATTAAAATAAAAATATCATATTATTTTGCTTTCTTGATGAAATTTAACAATACCATTTAAATTAAAACGATTGTCAATTTATATTGAAAATTGATATGTTTGTTGTTAAATTAGTCAAAAAAACAATGTTGAATATTATTTAAAAAATTCCATACTTATAATTTTGGCGACCCCCTTTCTATGGTTACGCGACTCCCCTGGGGGTCGCGACCCCCACTTTGAAGACCTCTGGTCTATTAGATATGCTATACTCTAACCAAGTGAAGGTTTTATACCATGACTATAAATCGTCTCTTTTGCAAATCTTTATCAAACAGAATTTTTGGTAGAACCTATTTTATATTTGGCGTTTGTCTTCTAAAGACCATATGGAAAGGGTTGTATTAGAGGACGCATTGCTAATACAACCAGAACTCATTTATTCGACAGCATATTTGATTAGGAGCTGAAAGATATTTCTCATCTCACTCATTGTCAACAAGTCTGCTTCATATCAAATCAATTGGTTAGGTGGATTGATTACTCTGGGCTGAAATGCATTGTTGTTTAAATTTAAAATTTTTAGCAATGAAATGTTACCAAGCTTGATTAGTAACACAGAAAAACCGAGAATCATCTTATGTAATTTTCATATTCTACCTACACATATATTCAGTCAGTGAAGTAAATTGTTTGAAAATTTATTTAGGACATGAGTCTATGTTTTGACAGGTATGTAGCCGTGAATTTAAATAGAAATTGAAGGTTTAAAATTTTTTGAAGAAATATTCTACAAACTTTAAATTAGCTATTCCAATCCACCAAGGTATACGCTAAAAATGACATGACAATGAAATTATTTGTAACAAGTTTTATTAACAAAGATTTTAAGCAAAGTGTAAAAACGTTGGCAACTATTCTAAGAAATTTTGATAAAAAAAACTAAAACATTAAATAAAACGAATATCTAAAGATATTCAAATTTATAGGCGCCATATTTTGCACAAAATTTTATTCTCTTCTCATCCTCGTAATTGTGCATTGTTAACTTTCTCGTTAAATATAATTCAAATACAAATGTATGTTTTATATCCATCTCTAATTTCTAGTTTTTAAATGCGCGTTTAACGACAGTTTTGTTTTTAGCTTAATTTTCATCATCCTGCATCCATTATTATTCGCTTGAACAAGGATTCGTTTTCAATGAGCCTTCTTTTGAAAGCGTTTTTTGCAAGGTCGCTTTGCGCAAACAACCTCGCTACATGTGTCTCTTCTCAAGTGCGGAAGAGGATTCAGGGGATCATTGATTCCGCACCGTCGAAAATCGTTGTCTTCATGAAGGGAACGAAGGAGCAGCCCAGCTGTGGCTTCAGTAACGCCGTCGTCAAGATCCTTCAGTTGCACGGTGTCCAAGATTTCTCGGATGTCAATGTTTTGAATGACGAAGAAGTGCGAAACGGGGTGAAAGAGTTTTCGGAATGGCCCACAATTCCGCAAATTTACATTAACGGCGCCTTCGTAGGTGGCTGTGACATTTTTCTGGAGATGCACAAGAATGGCGAAATACTGAATGAACTGTCTGCCGTTGGCATCACCTCTAAATTAGTTGATGAATACATATCCTCCAACAAGGGAAAATCATGAGATTATGGCTTGCTTTGTTCGAGTGTTTTTTTCGTTTATATTGGGCTTTTAAATAAATTTATCGTACTTTTGCTGCGTTTATGTAAACACTTTTCCCTTCAAAAGGGCTCAGAGAGTTAAATAATTAGCTGGTGAATTATTTTTACTAGTTTGCGCAACACGCTAAAAATTGGCATTATTTTTTTTATAAATGTCTTCTACACGTTATTTCATACTACAAGTGTATAAATTCAAAAAAAACTTAATGAAAAATTTTGTAAAAAAGACTTATCTTCATTTTAGCGATTATTTTTTAAATGAAAACTACTCAATCAACTTAGCGTTTTTTTCTTCTATTTCAATCAAGAAAACTGAGAAAGAGTGTTCTCAGTTGTGTAGGTAATCAAAGCAATGCTATTGAAGGATATGCAATCGCAATATTAGCTAAAAATACTTATTTGGGGGATATGATTATCTAAAGTAAACGCTTCCAAGAGTTGTTCTCTCTTCCCTTCCACCCCCTCTCCTTCTAAAATATTTTTAAGATCATGAAAGATTTTTTTCTTCTTTTTTTAGCCATTTTTCAGATACACCACAGCATTCATGTGAAGATGAAAAATGTCGGAGATTTTATTTTATGTGAAAATTAGATTGGAAATTTTTGATTCCAACTTGGCATCAACTTTGGACCTGGCAGAGCATCGATTTAATACAAAGAATAGAAAGCCACGCTCACCCTCCTTGCCCTCCACCAATCATAAAGACGCCATCATCAAGAAGTGTGTTGGGAATAGGAAAGCTTCGGAAATCATCATTGAAACGTACGAAGCCGAAATGAGAGATGAGGAAAAAAGAGAATTTTCGTTTGGGAATCCGAGTGTTCAACTGACGCACGGCATCCTACACATCTACAAGGATGTTGCGCTGCACAACCTTGCCACGATTGACTCGTCTTGTCTGTGCATGTTGGCAGTACCCACGAACTTTGCGATTCATGACCTCCTCAAGTTCATTTCCCCCTTTGCCCATCGCATCTCCTCCCTGAAAGTGGTGAGTGATTCGACTCCCAACCATTACACGGTGCTCCTCAACTTCGATTCGCCCGCTTCTGCCAAGGACTTTTACGCGGTCTTCAACGGCACCCCCTTCACCCTTTGCCCGATTTCCCTCTCTCGAGAAGTTCCGTACTGTCAGATGATGTTCGTGAAGGAGGTTTCCATCTTTTCTTCGAGTGAGGGCGCTGCTCTCCCCATTCCCGGGGCCATTGAACTCCCCAAATGCATCGTCTGCATGGAAAAGATGGATGAGTCGATGGAGGGCATTTTAACCGTGCTCTGCAATCATTCCTTCCACGTGGACTGTCTCGCTCAGTGGGTGGACGTGACGTGTCCCGTGTGCAGGTACTCCGTCACCCCTCCCTACCACCAACAGACGCAGTGCGAGGAGTGTCAGTGTCAAGAAAACCTGTGGATGTGCCTGATCTGTGGGAACATTGCCTGTGGCAGATACAACCAAGGGCACGCGAAGCAACACTTTGAGAGCACGCAACACACCTACGTCTTTGACATAAGCACTAATCGTGTGTGGGATTACGCTGGCGACAACTATGTCCACAGACTCATTCAGAGCAAGGTGGACGGCGACAAGATGGTGGAGCTCAAGGAGGGGGCGGGGGGCAGTGGCTACGAAGACAAGTTTGAGTCCATCTCCCTGGAGTGCACGTACCTCCTGTCCAAGCAGTTGCAGACGCAAAGAGAGTTCTTTTCTGCGCGCATCGAGGAGTTGGAGGAGACGTTCAGTGCCGAGGTGCAGCGAATTCAAGCGAAGCATGAGATCGCCTTCAACGACCTCGACGACTGCAAAGCGAAGTTTGCTGTCGTTTCCAAGGAAAGGGCTGCTCTCGAGAAGAAACAAACCGCGCTTGCCAACAAATACAAGAAGTGCTTGGCCGAGCTGAAGGATGAGAGAGAGGTCAGTGCCTGCCTCCTCAAGAACCAGGCCGAGTTGAAGAGTGTGCACCAAGAGAGTTTATCCCAAAAAAATAAGGAGATCGCTGATTTGGAGGAGAATTTGCGTGATCTCATGTTCCACTTGCAAGCGGAGTCCACGCTGGCCGGCTGCTCCGACGAGGACTTGAAGAACGCCAAGATTTCTTTGCCTTCAGCACCACCACCCGACGAGGCCAAGCCAACGAGTTCTTCAAGGAGTTCTCGCAGATCAACAGCAAATAAGCACAAATAAGTCATCACCACGTGATCTCCGTTCACATTTCTCATTTATATTTAATATATAATAAATGCCTTCTCAATTTTCTTTGGAATATATATTCTAGTTTGTAGGATGCGCTGCTATTGTACCCACAATTTTGGCTGTTCCACTGATTTTCACTTTTCAACTTTGTTTCCAATTTGCTTCATTGTTGATTGACAAGTGCTCACCCCATTTCTAAATGCGAAAAATCTTGGAAAGCTATTGTGGGGGTTAGGAATAGTGTAGCATTAGGGTTAGTGTTTGGGTTGAGGATGTGTTTAGTCTTAGCACACTTGTACATGCATACATACATTTACATAAACATTTTTTGACATTCTTGACACAAACTTACCTATTTATTTGTATTAATACACTTCGGACACAAAAAACGTCTAGACAGACATGCATACAAAAATACGAATTACATACATAACAGCGGTAATTTTAGCATTGTGAATACAGTGAAGGTCTCTCTCTCTCTCTCTCTATGTTGTACACACTTGGCCTAGTGAAACAGGGTGTGGAGGCGGAAAAATATTTGCGACTCTGACTCCACCTATTTATACTTTTTCCCACTGGTACTTCTGTCCAAGTCAAGTCAACATGGCAATCGTTTTTTCGTGTCGTTGTTCAATTTGCTTCAATTCAACATATGTGAGGAAGTGTTTTCAACTCTTGTTAATTTAAAAACAAGAAATAGGGGTCGCACGTGCGTAAACGTTCGGAAAGACTGATTTATATCTAATGTTAAAGGTGTGATAACTAATGAGTTTTTTTCTAATGATGATTTAATTAATGATTCATGAATTATGAGAATTATACTGCTTTATGTTGCAAAGCAAAATGTTTGATCTATTTTCTTCCATATACTTTATTGAAATGTTTTATGGGTTTCCATTAGTTCATTGTCTTTTCAAAAAGATTTCCAAATTATTGTCTATAACCTTTTTATCTAAGCCAAAACAATGGCATTCGAAAAACCAAACCAATCCTAATTTTTTTTCAATAGTATTTGGTTTTAAAAAATTTTTCCAAAAACTTTCTACTCATAAACGGAGCTTTGTTCCTTTTTACACGGTGTTTGCGTGATTCAATTTTATTGAATTTTTCAGCTTGGACAAAAATGATAAACGTTTTTTATGTTGCGTTTTTGCAACGTTACACACTAAAAGGGTGTCCTGGATTTATTTTTTAATCTAACAATTATGAAGATAACCGTTTTTATAATTGGAGTCAGAGTTTATTACTACTCCTGAAGACGTACGATTCTACAGACTATAGACTCAGATGATTCCACAAAGCTGCTACATTGGGAACTCAATAAAATTGTTCATTATATAAAGGTTTTACATTTGGGATTTTTCAGTTGGAGTCTGAAATTTTAATCAGGTGAGAATTGGATTCGCTATCTAATAAAATTGAGAAGTTCAAGACGAATTTTTTTTCCAATGGTATTTTAAAAATGAACAAAATAAATTAACTTCTTGCAAGCGCGTAGAGGCAGACTTCTTTAGTCGAAGCCGCAAGTAATTCTACATTTTAAGTCCTTGGAATCAAAGTCAGATGTTCTCTCTCCAACTACGCAAAATGTTTAAGGCTTGTTACATGCGCTTACTAGAATACTGGGGCTTTGAAAAAGGTATGTGTTGTTGTTGTTTACAAATGCAGGTTTTACTTAGATAAAAAGTTTTTTTGTCTCACTTTTTTTAAATCAAAAGTTTTACCTTCATATTTTCCATTTTCAGAAGCAAGTAGATTATCTTTTGATCTAGTTCCATTTTCATTTGTTTGAGATGTCTTGGTGGACGCGCTTAATGGCTCTGCTGTAACTTCTAACACTACACTACTGTAACTCCTTTCTTATTTGCCCAAATAGTTCCATTTTTCTCTTTCGACTTGTGAACTAGAAGTGCTGATGAATTTATTGATTTTAAATATTTAAATTCAGAGTGTTCAGAAGTTTTTCAACCTAAAATCATCATATAAGCTAGACGCTGTCACCTTCAGTCTTTTATAAGCGCGTGCGTGTCGTCAACCCTTGGAAGCAGGGTTTCAGAATCGAATTTGGAAGTTGGAGATCCTAAAGCCATAGGAATCAGAGTTGGCGCATATTGACGCCGAGTTCCTTCATTCTTTGCTCCATCCTTTCCTCTTCTACTTAGAGCTTAAAGATTTTTTTGCTTCACCCATAATGTATTTTCAATTTTCAACTTTTTTTAATTATAAAAATTTTTTTATATCCTCTACGCACTTAAAAAACAGACATGGAAATGTAGATTTTTTTTGGATTTGAAGAAACTTTTTTTGCTATAGGATTAAAGATGGAAATAAGACTTTTTACAATATCATTCGATTAGAAGAGCTGTTTGAACATACAATTTAAGTTATTGTCCAGATTAAGCCATTTGATCCCAGAAAAAAGTAGAGAACTTTGAAATAAACTTCAGCATTTAAGCCATTTGGCCCTCTTTTTTTTTTTAAATATTCATTTAAAGAGGCGTTAGCATCAAATACATACCTGACTTCTTTTATGTAGATGCGTTTTACGTGACAACTTTGAATAGAAAAATGGCGAATGCTCAAAATGTGTACCACATGACGCAAGTTCAAATCGGCATACTGGTGCTTTTATTCTGCTTCACTCACTGCCTTTTTAGGGTGCTATATCGGTAGTAGAGTGCATCAAAAAATTAAGTTTTAGTTCCACAACGCACACTATCCGCAATCAGATCTCTTATAGGAAGAAGTAATCTGTGCAAAATTTAAAATTTCTTACTGAATATTTTCCCTCCTCTCAAAGGACTTGAAAGTTTCAAAAATTCAGCTTTTAAAGGAAAGTAATATCAGATAGAAGAGAGATACAACTTTAATTTAAACTTCTTAAGATAATTAACCTTCAGTAAATTAATGAATTAATGAGATTGGAAAAAAACCGCTAAAGGAGAGGATCTACTCCAAGATACCAGAGGAGTTTCCTTAATTTGACGAAAGCAGGTCTTACAATCGCTTCTTCCACATTTAGAAAATTTGCGAGGAGAAAAAAGATTGAAATAATTCAAGAACAAAGATTGGCCGTGAGTTTTTTTCTTGGAATATCACTTCAAAACATTTCCTGAATAAATATACCTAGATACAATATATGAATTTTGCCATCCAACGAGCTTAGTTGTGGTTTGAGTTCCCTCAAAAATTAGGCATACTTCATAATTATCTTCTCTGACTTATAGTTTTTTAGTTCTACTTTCAAAAATAAAATGCGATCTTTTTTTACAAGCAAGAAGATTGAGACCAGAATCATTGCGTTCAAAGACAGATCATCTTGCTTCAAAATCGACTAAAGAGAACAAAGTCTGGCTCGACCACTGAAAACAGAAGATATCAAAAACTTGAAATGAACAATTCATACATAATATGTCTGCAGAACAAAAAGAGCACCCCGCCCCCAATGCTATTATGAATAATTGAACATATTGCTTTGTGAAAATTCTGTGCTACTTCCATCTGTATCAAAACAAAATCTGCAATATTAGGTGAACAAAGGGGCGAATTCTCTAGCACTTTCAGAACTGTTCCACAAATGGATTTTCCAGTTTCATGGGGTAACTTGGGAATTGCAAGGTGTTTTTGATGATTATTTCCTGAGATAATGATAGAAAATTGATTCTACTTCCCTCCAACAGTGCTTGGAAACAATTTCGCATCAAAATACATTATTGATGAGGTATTGGGGTCAAACGTATCCTTGATGTTGTGACTTTTCTCTTTGATCTGTGTATGTACGCAGTATAGATAGAGAGGCATTTTTTTTTATCCCAGTGGACTTCTGCAGCTATCAGTGATGAACCTTCAATAGGCATCGCTTTCCTCAATCGAGTTCCAGATCGATTCATATATGCTATGAAACCTGTACTTTCATTTACTTGCCTTGAATTTCCCATCCTTGAGCTCTGAGGAAGCGAGATCCCTTCCAAAACTCTACGCACAGTGTAGAAGCAAAGTAAATTTTTGAGAGTAGGGGTTTTGCTTAGCCGTAGGCAGTCGAAAATGTCCAGTCTGACTGCCCAGCTTCTCGCTCATAACTTGAAAAGTATATGTGCCATAAAATGAAAGAAGAATAAGAGGTATCGGAGTTCTTGCATTTGGAAAGCTCGTATATCTTTGTCACCATTGAGGATGCGCAATGCCTTATTGTTTTTTTTAAACGCTCTGAATGAACTTACACAAAGAAATTTATATTTATAAAAGATTTTAGAGTTTAGATCTTTTATCTTCATAGCAATTTGGTTGTTTGGAGGTATCAAAGCACTTTCACCACTAGGGCTAAAAAGGTTGAGAAAGTATTTCAGTGAGATTAGACTAACCAAAAGTCCTCTATAACCTGCATGCACAAGTGATAGAAAAATGTCACTAAATTTTTCTTGAAACCTTTCCAATCACAAGGATTTTTGATTGATTTTTTCATTTTTGCATCTGTAAAATTTATTTTATTCAATCAATTGTATTATTCAGATATCAAAAAGGTTGCATGTCCAAATTTTCTGACGTTGCTTTGAAAAAGAAGTTAAATTACCTGACGAATTCTGTTCAAAGCATTCAAACGATTTCCTTGTGGATCATTCATCATAAAAGGCATTGTGAACAAATCGTTAACATATGGTTGTCTGAAGTTCGAAAAAGCGATTTAAAGAAACAACTCTGCCTGCTCTACCTAGCCAATGACGTCATCCAGAACAGTCGTAAAAAGGCGCCAAAATTTAAGACTGAATTTGAGGTAACACTGCCACTCGCCTTTTCTGCGGTGGCTCTCACGAAGTTGGATCAAGAGACGATTAGCAAGATCCAACGAATTTTGGACGTTTGGAAAACGAGAAAAATTTATGATGGCCAATACATCCGGAGCTTGCGCGCATTGCTAACTCCCAGCACTTCATCATCATCTGCTAAAGTGAATTTGGACGAAAATTTTTCTTCGGAGTATGAAAGCGAGTGTGATGAAAAAACGGCAGACAATATCAACAACAACAATAGCGATGGTGATGAGTTGGGCGGCAACGATGATGACAATGCAAGTCACAATAGTGACGAACATATGTCGTCTTCTCTTGAGAAGAGAGGCAGTGTAGCGCCTCCGAATATTAACGAGCTTAAGTCAGTGTTCTACGAGTTAGAACATGCTGCTTCTAGCGACGCTGTTGTTCGCGAAATGATATCCCTCTTACCCAACGAAGTCTCCAACATATCCAGCATTGACAAAATGCGGGAGAGCGATTCAAAGGAATGGCAGAAGTTTGTGCAAAATGTGACTCAAGCCAAAGACATTCTTGAGGAGTACAACAAGCGCCTAGCCAATGAAATGGCGAAGAGGAAAGAATCTGCAAAGATGCTGATGAATTTGCAGGCTTACAACAAGCAAAGGCTGATTGAGTGCAGGCAAGGCGTGGAAGACAAGAAAAAGAGCGTTGAAGACCTCAAGAAGTTGAAGAGTGACATCATCAAGCACATCCACAGCCTTCCCCACATCTCAACGTCGCATTTGAATCCTCTTCCTCCTGCCTCTGATTTGTTCAGTAGTGTTGATATTTGATTCTTCTTTTGACTTGTTGCAAACTTTTCCCATTCTATCTTGTATATATCAAAATAAATCAATTTTCTTCTCCACTGAATTTGTGGACCGAGTGAAAATTTAAGAAAAAAATGCATACTTCAAAAAAGCAGAGCAGGAAATTTAAAGCAGATGTTTAATTTAAAAAACTTTTCTATTTGTAGTAAAATTAAACAGATTAAATAGATTAGCAGCAATAAACTCAAATTTTGTTACAAAATTCAGCTTATCCTTCCATTGCATATTATCTATGATTTTTTAAATATTTGAGTTGTGGTTATAAAGTGTAGAAAAAAAACTTAGAATCTGTAAAATAGTGAAAAAGTGCCTTCCGCACTACACCGACTCTATCGATTTTAGAGTATTCACTTTTCCCTTATGTCAATATATTGCATCAAAAAAAAAGAACACAATCAAATGAAGCACAATTGAGATACCAAAAGCTGGAATCGAGAAAGAATAGATAGATCCATATCCTAGGCTTCCACCAATAGTCCATCTTCCGGTGAAAACTTATTTTACTCTTTTTAGTTCACCTCTCTTGCATAATCCCACCAAATCCTGAAAAAGGCATCATCATCATCATCCATTTGTCTCCAGGAGGAGAACAAGGTCTTATATCTCAGCTTGCCAGGGTTGACTTTTTTTTCATTTTTTGCAGCGTCGTCTCCATTGCTTTCTCAGTTGTGCATCTTTCATAGAAAGTTCCCCTTTCTTCATATCTGCTTTCACCACTTCTTTCCATGATTTCTTGGGGCGCCCTTTCTTCGCTTTTCCAGCCACAACATCGTATCTCACCCTCTTCAGCACACTTTGTTCATTCATTCTCTCAAGATGGCCCAGCCAACGCAGTCTTTCATCTTTGAGATATCCATTTATGTCTTCAACTTCTGTCACTTTCCTAAGAACGGCATTTGGGAATTTGTCTAAGAGCAACATTCTCATTTCCGTTGATTGCATACGCCTGATATCTGATTTTTTCATTGCCCAACATTCACACCCATAACTCATAACACTTCTCACACATGCTTTGTACAGTCTTCCTTTTAGCTCATCCTCTTTATCCTCTCTTATTCCTCTTATCCGTGATGTCACAAATTTTACATCTCCATCTCTGCTAAGTTCGTCTCCTAAGTACCGAAATTCTTTTACAACATTAATTTTGTCTCCTCCAAATATGACCGTATTTTCATTTTCTTCATCAATTTTCTCTTCTTTGCAACTACAACAAACAAAATTTTTAACCGTTATAAGCGCACCACGCACACCTGAACACCTTTTATGGACCCACATCTTGCATAAACTACACTGAATGGCATTTCTCATAACTCTTTTCCCGCATTTTGCACATGGATCGATATTACTAATAACTTCATCTAAATTAAATTTCATTGCTTTTGTTTTTGAAAGGTTTATCTTCAACTCTTTGCTACTCAGTGCTTCTCTCCAACTAACATATCTTTTTCCAACGTCATCCATCAATCTTTGTTTATCCTCCATAACCTCACAAATCTTCGTTTATCTAATATTTAAGAAATTGTTCAAAATGTGACTAATAAAGAAGAAGCTATGCCAAATTTACAAGAGAAAGGTGTTCTATACAAATAAAGATTGTGCAATAGCGGAGATGCTACGAATCTTTTTATTTCAGAATCAGCATGTATAAATAAGATAGGGGTAAAAGGAAGCGCCTGTCTTGAAATCTGATTGAAGCAACTAATTATGTCTGCCTGTGTTATTTTTCCATTGTCAGCAGATGGCCTAGTGTAGGAGCGTAGGATCTTGATCCAGAAGATCTGGGCTCGATTCCTGATCATGCATATTCTTATGATCTGTCATCCAGTGGAAGATTATTCTTCCCTTGGATGCGATCTCTCAGCAACTCTTCACCACACTTCCTTTGCCTACTTCTATGAAAAGAAGGAGTAAAAATATCTTATTTGATATCCAAATTCAATAAATTAAATCCAGAGTTCATTTCCAATGAAAATTATTTGATTAAAAATATAAGTTCTACAGTCAACCCTGCTATAAAGACCAGTTTCATTTTTTCCAAAAGTAATATTAATTGAGCTTACTTGATCCTACAATGGTTTCTGAATACGTACACAGGTTTCCATAAACTTGAGTTTTCTTTAAAAAAAAAAGGTTATAAAAGCATTAGTGAAAAGTTTAATCTAAAAATTTCATACTAGCTTGTAACCAAATGAAAGTTAATTGAAAAAAGCTTATCAATTAACATTTTAATTAAAGATATGGTGATTAGTTTGCTGTTTTTTTAACAGTATCTTACTTATCTCTTGCGGAAAAACGGGTAATCCGTCAATCTCTAAGCCCTAATAATTCTAATTTTTAAATCCTAATTTTAAGACTAATAAGCAGGGCGAGTAAAAGTCAATAAAGTCAACTTTTATTTCCGTTTAACAAAACTCTTTGAAGAAGATCTTTACTTGTTTAGTCTAAAAATTATTGAACTAATTTCAAATTTTTAAGTCAATCAAAGTCAATTTTTCGAGTTTAGGTCAATAAAGTCAATTTTTATATTTAACACTTTTTGATTCAATGTGCCTAAAATTGTTATAAGCAATACATACACGATTTCCTTCTTTATGTCAACACTTCCACAATAGTTGGGCTTTTTTTCATCTAATAAAAATCTGTGTCAAAACTTGCTAACAATATATATTCACGATTCATTGATTTAGTCGGAAAAAACAACATAGAGACTTTTTCAGTCGAAAATGCCTTTACTTGTTTCATCAACATTATTTCATTTAAGACGAATGTGGCGTTAAAAGTTATCTTGAAAATAGATTCAAATAAAATGAAATCAATAAAATCATGAATATGGAAAACTCTCAAATCTCTTGTAGTATTTATCACAAATTACAAAATTGTCAAGTTTTAACTTTAGATGTAGAAAGATCTTTTTCTAAACTGAAAAAAACAGCTAGAAAATGATCGAATTTTAAATCAGAAAATGTCATTAATTATATGTTGTTGTATTACAAAGTCATGGATTCTTTGAAATTATTTTCAATACTTTCTCTAAAGTGTTCATAGTTTTTCAATTCAATGAAACTTTAAAAAGTCAATAAATTCAATTTTTTCTCTGAGTAAAAGTCAATGTTTTCCAATTTTTTGGGTCAATTTTTCCTCGCTCTGCTAATAAGTCCTATTTTTGGCTCCCATGAGTATAATTTGGCTTTGTTTCTCCATCTTGTTGCTTTATTCAATTTAGATTTTTTTAATTGACCTTTCTTCAGCTAGAATTTTTAAAAGATTTCCCATATGGAATAAAAAATTTCAGATTTAACTTCTAACCCTTTTGAGTCTGGGTCGATTCTCAATCATCTTCCGGTGCATGCGATAACTACAACTAAAAAAAAATGATCTGATAACACTGATCAATAATAATAATCAATAAATTTCAACTATTTAAAAAAATTTTAATTAAAATTTTTTGATTATTGAATATTTGAAAAATTCAATCAGAATCTACTTCTTGTTGTTTTTTAAAATCATTCCTTTTCCAATATTTACATCTGTTTTTGAAGTTGAGAAACTGTCCTGCTTGGAATCTATGATATTCAATTAAACATTTTTCTTATGGTATAAAAAAATATGCAGGATTGTTTATTTAGCTATCATATTATTGATATGTATGACTGATAGAGTTGGGGCGATTTTGATTATAATCAGAATCATAATGAGGATCACAGAAATTCCTTGAATCTTAATCACAATCATTTCTTTAAAAACATTAAAATCAGACGCAGAGAACCCCAAAAATCAAATTGTCTCAGTGATTGCAACGCTAGAAGCTTCGCTGATATACACTAGGTATATCAATATTATCTTACCTATCGAAGCAACAAAATTAGATGCAAATCAGCCTGCAGAGAAGACGTCATGGATAGAGGATTTTTCATTCCTACAAGCAGAGATCATGTACACCTGCTCTTTGGTGTTTGACAGCTTCACATTAATCTTTCACATTGGGACTTTGATCTATACTTGTTTTTCATATTTAAGAGCGTTGAAAACCCTTGTCCTCACTGGAAAGTACTTGGAAACATGAGCAAAGATTTTAAAACTACAGATCTTAGAGCAGACTATTGTGAGGGAAAGTCTTTTAAATAAATCTTTTGCAGTAGAGTCATCGTTAACCAGCTCCAAGAATTCTTTTTGCATATCATCTGGGGGATGAACATCTATGCTGAAAGGGTTTCTAATCAATTTTGATTCAATTCACTCCATTCTGGAAAATAAGCCTGAAACTCAATCTGTAGAGCAGTTAGATGTGATTTTACAAGCTTGATCTATTTTTCATTAAATTTACTTATATCAAGTGCTTCACTAAGAAGTTCGAACATGTAAAATTTCCATTTTCAGCCTTCTCTTCCCAAAGCTTCAGCCTCATTATAAATGACCTGCCTTGGAGTGATAAATTAAATACAGTTAAGATGATTACTTCTTCGTCTTGTTATCTCGTTTGAAGAATTGAGCAAGTTCTGTTTTACAACAGAGAAAAAAGTCTTGTATTCAAGGCGTTTCATTTGATAGCATTCACCATGTGCACAACATCAACAAGCACTGATTTCAAACCAGACGGAAGTCTTTTGCTTGGCATCGCATATCGGTGCAACATGCAATGGAGATGTTTTGTTTTAGAACTCACATGATTCACTTTTCCTGGAGAACCTGAACGATAGCCAATATTGCTCGTGCTCCGTCAGTTGTGCATGCACTCGCATCGCTCCATTCCACATATCTACTATTCGTCTATGAACAGTATCATTTGAAAGAGGTACTGATGAAACCACCTGTGCAGCATCCCTACACAAATATTATGCCTTTACAGCAAGGGAATATCAACTTTTCTGCATTTCTCCAAAAATTAGAATAAAGCCTGTTTTTTCAGAAAAGCAGGCTTCATGGCCTCCACTGATAATACTTTGTGACATATTTCACACTGAGAGAAATCGATGCTCTTTTTCTCGAGAAGAATATAGCTTTCATCGTATTGTCGTTTTTGGTATTGAATTCATAGTCAAATAGAAAAAATCAAAAAAATATTCTAAAATCTAAAAAAAGATAACATTTATAAACAAAATAAAAACTTCTGAAAATTAAGCTCGAGTATTTATATTTTTAAAAGTTCTAAAATTTTACCAATCAAATCACTTTTTAATAATAAGGAAATTGCCGGCAGACATTTAAAAAAATTTAGGCAAAAAACTCGAAAGAAAAAATTTTTTTCAAAAAGTTTTTTGTTCCTTTCGTTTCATTTTTTGAACATGTTTATAAATACTTTAAAAACTCATGAACATAAGTTATACTTCGTAATATTCACAATCAGATGTTAACTATGTTCGTGTAAATATTTTTCATGATATATTTTGCATCATTTCAAAGAAAAATTAAATATTTTCATTCAGTTATCGAAGTATATTTAGAGCGAACCTTTGCTCTAAAAATACGAATTTTTTTAAATAAATTTTTTTTTACCTTTTTTAAAAAGATTAACAAGATTAATCGGAAAATTGAAATAAAGAAATTACGAAAATTCTTATAAAAATGGGCTTATAGTTATAAGATAAAAAATATGATTATCTTTTAAATTGGAAGCCTCTTTATTTAGTTCTATTTTGTCGTTTATATCGTTTGGAAATATTAGATTTTTATTTAAACTTTTTTTTTTGATATTTAACATTATTTTCAGATTAACCTTTCTAATTCTAGAATCTTATATTTCTCTTTCTTAAATTTTTCTAGAATCTAGAAAAAATTGTAGCATCATCTAGAATTCAGGGTTTCTCAACCGGGGTCCACATGGACCCTAGAGGTCCACAATGATATTTTCGTGGTCCATGAAGAAAACCAGCTCATAACGGTTTTTATTATAAAAAGTTGGCAAAAGACTTGACATCGTAAAAAGAGGTGCTCTACGACGAACATTAACTTCAATGCAACCACCAGATATAAAGAAACGCGTTTAGCAGCATCAACCACAGGGATCTCATTATACGTCTTTCTTTTTTATTATAAAAATTGTTGCATTCGATTTGCTTTCATTTCAATATGAATTCTAAGTGTATACTATTTTCTTTATCATAACCTCAAAAATTTTATTAGTGAAAAATATTAAAATAAATATTTTTTGTCCAATTTTTATGAAGGGGTCCACCAAGAAAAAAAGAAATGAAAAGGGGTCCATGAGTAAAAAAAAGGTTGAGAAACACGGATCTAGATGATTAGAAATTTTTATTATTTATTCAATATTTTTTCAAAACACATGTTTATTTAGTTATAGTTAGCAAAACGAATTACAAAAACAAATTTAATTGTTAATAAAATTATTCAATTTAAGACAATTCAGCAAAAAGACAAAATACAACTAAAAATGTTATATAGTGAAAAACTTACTTATTTCTACAAAAAATATCAAAATTTTCATATGAAAGGAGTCAAGAGGGTGCTGCTTCAGCCTGATATCATACATTATTTTCTGCGCGTATTCCCGTGAAAATAATTTTATCCTTGTTTCAAATTTCTATAAATTGTAAATTCCATTTTTTTTTTAAAAAAATTCCGAAAAAAATATTTTTGTTTCAAATTTCTGAAATTTAATTTTATAACAAATTTAGAGGCATTCAAATGATCAAGAATTGGCAGAAATATTTTAAGTAAAACGAAACTACTGTTAAACAAAAAATTTCTTAAATCTGAGGTCATCACCTTGAAAATTCCAAAAAGGTGAATATAGAAAGTAAGGGATCATAAAAACATATCCAAATTTTACTTTTGTAATAGATGTTTCAAGAAAGCATTTATTTTATTCATTTGATATCATATATCGTAGTTGTTGCATCAAACTGGTTGACCCCGACCCTTTGAGAACAATAACCAGGCCTACAAAGCAAAATGGATGATGATGATGATTTGATATCATATATCAAACTTATTTAATTGAAATTTTTAATAGTTTTTTCCTCAAATGTAAACACTGATAAAAAATTTTGACAGTTTAAATGATATATAGCATTTATAGGGCTGTGGAAAAATTAAATAAATTTTTTGTGTGTTTTTTACAAAAACATTTTAACACGCTAACAACTCCACTTTCATTTTAAACAAAAATTTGTGATAAAATTTAATAAAAAATATTTTTTTCTTATTATTCACGCAAGTGTAGTAAACATGGTCACTACATCTTGAAAAAAGAAACCGCTGAAATACTTTATGCCTAATGGATCTGTACTTGTTTTCTTTAGTGAAGAGTTTTTTGTAACTGTTTAAGATTTCTAACATTCTTGTTAGAATCAAGCTAGCCACTCCTTCTCTAATTTGGAGCGTTAGTGTTAGCTTTGCATCTATCTCTAAGCTGTATCTATCATATATATTCAGTATCAATTCTTGTAAGGTTAGTGGATGCAAAAACCTAGTAGTAAAATTTTTGTTAGTGCGTAGATGGACTCGGAACCCACAATTCCGACTGATACCATTATATACCGAAGGCAAAAACTGCGAACGTTACAAACAATTCTTATCTTAACTAAAAAGATCAATATATTTATGTTATTTTTTTCATGCTTTGCTCCAGTCATTCACTCTGATCTCTCTCACCGACACTTCTTAGGGTCCACAAAGACCACTATTTGAAATCACTGAGTTAGATAACAGTTGTGCCATTTTGAAAGAGGACAACAAAAAGCTTACGCCTTCTTGATGAACAAAATGAAACTTGTGGTAGAAAGGAGAGTACAAAAGAAAATTTTATATTGAAAAAAGAAATTAAATCGATTTACATTATTATCACAAAATATTAATGGTTCTACAGATTATACATGCAAACTACACACAATTTCTTCATTTTTGCAAATAAAAAATAAAACTAAAAATTGGCCCTAAGGGAGATAAAGACTAGTTGTTAAAAATAAAAACACTTTCAACACAAAAAAACATACACACACATACACATAAACAAATCAACTTCAAAAGCTTTGCCCATCTGAAAGTTTAGAGTTTTCTCCTTCGAGAAGCTTGCCATTCGTGAGCTCCTTCTTTTCTGGCACGACTTCAAAGATCTTTTGAACAAACTTAGTTAAAGCAACTTAAAGAAAAAAAGATCGTATCAGTGAAAGGTTAATGAAAAGAAGAGAAGACTACAGTGTTCTAAACCTGCGGGTAATTATTTTAGTCAAAATAATTTTTTTCTACACTAATTAGTTCACCGGATTAGGTGGACCAGTGGTAAGGCGGTTTCGTGGGATGTTGATTCTTTATTCATTACTCAGACATGACCAAACGTGGAATAAATCATTTTTATTTTATAGGTTTAAGGCAAAGAGGATTTCATTGCAAAACATGAAAAACAAAATAGAAAAACTTTTAAGCAAATATATTCTTTGACAATAAATTTTTGAGCATCATGTTCGTTTTTGGATCAAATCAAGCGCTAGACGAAAGGAAAGGAAGCAATCGATTGTCAAAGAATTGATCTGAATAAAGATTTCCGCTCAATTTTTATTCATGACATTTCGGAAACATTTTTTTCAAAACATACAAGAACAGAAAGCATCGCATTTTGTGGATCTATTTAAACTAATTTTTTTCAAGATAGTATTTTGTATCAAAGTGAACCGTAAAGAGTGGTTGTCTATCATTAGCGATGAACCAATTCTAAATCCAAAAGTTAAATGTCATGAAAAAAACTAAAAATAAGCAGTTGCTTAATCAATCAAAAAGCAACTGATTAAAATTAGTTAAAAAAAATACTATAATTATTTTGTTGTCAACAAGCTTAAAAGTGTAGAAAATGGCAACTTTCATACATCAATGACTACGAGTTAAAAAAAAGTTCGCGTAGTCTTTTTTTTCTCGAACAATCATTTATTTTCTATATAACTTAATGAAAAAAAAGTTTCAGATTAATATATTCGCCAAAATTCACAATATATATATATATCAGTGGCTACCAACCTTCCTATCCTACGAATCCCCTACAATAAAATAATGTTTCTGAATTATAAGGCTGATATAGTAAATATACATATTAGATTTAGATAGTAAATAGAGCGCTTTTAAAAAATAACATAATTTTATTGAGATGTTTGAGGTTGCTTTGTTGAAACCAGGGCTTTGGAGCTGGAGCCCCCCAATTTTTCTACTAGAATAACAAAATGCGGCTCCCCATATCTGGCTCCAAGCCATTTCATGATGTATCTAAAGTCTCACAGTTGGGCTCGGAAAATTTTAAAATCCGATCTACGCGCTAGTATGAAAGAAGATCATTGTTGAGGCAATGAATCTATTTTTAAGATCAAACTTATATAAATAAATTTTAAAAACATTTTATCCATCAAAAAATTTACATAAATACATGAATTAAAAAAATTTATAATTTAAAACTAGCTGGAGCTAAACAATTTTGGGGCTAACAATGTCATAGCTGTTTCGTTGTATGGTAGTAGTTGGTCTTAGGCGAAGATTTGTGTGTTTTGATTTGATATAAAAAAGCGTGTTCAACGCACAAATAAGTTGTAGAGAATGGCATCAAGTGTTTGATTGCTTAGGATGCCAATTTAGAGTTGTGATTTTTGTTCATAAGGGAATCAAACTACCTAACTCACTGTACGATATAATCTCATCACTGATGATAATTTTTTGTATCTATAATAATTTTATTGAGATGTTTGAGGTTTGTTTCTTTGTTGAAACCAGGGCTTTGGAGTCGGAGCTAGAGCTAAGTTTTACTGATGAAGAACAAAGTGTACAAAAAGAGAGTTTTATAGCATAGTATACATCCTCAATCAGTCGCCTACTTCATTTGATCGAAGTTTGATAAAGCTTTTCTTTGAAGAAGCGAAATATGTCATTTTGCATTAAAATTTTTGTTGCAAATAAAAACTCTTTTTTTGTATACTTTGTTCTTCATCATTGCCTGAATGGAAGAGCCTACCTTTACTTTCAAATTTAATGTACTATTATTTTTTAAATAGCCAGCTAGCGAGCCAAGAAGGAGACAAAAAAAGTACCACTCTTTCTTTCATAGAAAAAGTAACGAACAAAAGTAATAAAGATATTTATCTGTTTATTAAAAGGAAAAAATGAAAACTTGAGAAAATGGTTTTATTTTTTCCAAAATGAATTCGATATTTTATGATCGATTAAAGAAAGGGGCTCTTCCTTCTCTCCCAACTTTATTTTGTTCCAAAGAACTTCCTTGAAATATATAAATGTGTGCACTTATAGTCCCAAGTCCAAACCCTATTAAATCTGTTTTCCCTGTATATGGAATCTAGCGATAGGGACATATATAATATAAAACATTTTCACGGAGCCCTTATCTAATCTTCACGCACTCCAGGTTGAGAACCACTGGTATATATCTCTATATGTGAATAACTTCTTAGTGCTATGTTTCAGTAAACTAAATGATTGGTGAACACAATGTCCACAAGGTGCGATAAAATCCCGCAATTTTTTCTTCGTGGTGCAATCGTTTAATTGATGACAAAAATTAAATTACGTAAACACACAGCTATAGCTATAAGACAGATCTTTTTGCTTTATAAAAATTCTATTTAAACTCAACCCACGTCTTATAATGAAAAACATAAAATTTAAAAGAATAATTTATTGATATTGTTCAAATCGATCAAGAAAGCAAGCATTCAACACATCAACCATTTATACCACTGATATGACTGAAGTATCTATCCGGGTTGCGAAGCCTCAGGGAAAATAAACTACTCCGACTCCAACTATAGAAAGGCCACTTCATATGCTTACAAAACGTAAACTTATTTTTATATAATAAAAAAACTATATTTTAGTGCTTAAAAATTCTGACTTCCGCCACTCTCGTATCTCTACATATGGTTGAATTTGAAGTTTGAAATTTGGGTATATAAGCTACTTGAATAGCGTACTTTTTAAGGACGGAATATTGGGTGTTTGGATGAATTAGACATTCTCAACTCATGATATAGTAAATAAAGGTATATCCGTTTCTCACTACGCATAAATGGTAACTTTTCTTCTTAGTGAAAAATCTTAGAAGGCATAAAATTGGGAGAGAGATAATTTTTAGGAAACATTGAATTAGAAGAGAGAGAGAGAGAAGACATACTCCAACAACGAGACTGTATTTTGAAGTAGATAAAAGGAACATAGAAGATGAGGCAAGAGAGGATTGCTAGGATGGCGTAGACGTATTCGAATTTGGGATCATTGATGATTGGCAGAACAACCAGGTATATGGAGAGAAAGAGCATCACAATGGGGATCCCAATGAAAACCTAGACACGAAGCACACAGAACGAGAGATGAGGGGATTTTGAAAGAAAAATGGGGCTACCTTGTAAGGTCTGAACTTTTTGGGTTGGGTGTAGCGCAGCGTCAACAGAGCAACCATTGTCATGCCATAGATGATCCATGAAGCAAATCCGAATAAGCCAACCAATTGATCTATGTTTCCCAGGAAGAGAAGCAAACTAGCTATCAAGCCCTGAAAGAAGGAAATCATGAAAGAACACGCGTGCTTACCACGAGTATGAATGGGTTCTAGATCAAATGTCATTCGAACATTTCCACAATGCAACATCATCATCATACGCTAAAATTTCTGATATTATTTAACTGAATCATCATATTAACGTTCGCAATCCGCTATTTTATCACCGGTGGAAAATTTTAACGCTTCACTGTTACCGTTATCATTTCCGAACATCCTTGGCTTCACGGGAATTAGAAAATTTCAATTTTTTCTATTTGTCGCCAGATGGCTTAGTGGTGGGAGCGTAAGGTCTCGATCCAGATGGTCTGGGTTCGATTCCCGATCGTGACTAACCCTACCATCTGTGCAGTTATGGAAGATTATTCTTCCTTTGGATGCGATAACGACAACTAAAAAACTTTAAATTTATTTTTTATTATTTCATTTTCGTCGTGACTAATAAATAAAACATTGGCTTCATCACAATAGTTTTCATTAGTTTTCCGAAGAATTCAGGGAATGCGAAAGTTTGCATCAAAAATGCGTTCCCGATATCATCACCAAGAACTTTAGATCTGCTCTGTGAGTCTATGTTCTTAAAAACGTCATTTTCCATATTCAGTCCCTATTTTTATACCAATTCTAAAGTAAAGTAATTAAGCTTTGACAACGAATGATAGATATTTTGAAAGAGGCGTTCTTTGTATCATTGAAAGACATAGCCAAATAAATACGTAATCCACATATGTAAATATTCCTAAGACATATGATATTTGATTCCATTTTACATTGATAGCTATTTTTTAAAAAAACATTAAAATGATTAAATATATTAAAAACATATTTCGTTCGGGAATTTACCGGTGATGAAAATTTCGAAAGAAATATATATATTATATATAGAATTTTTGTGCTCATCACAAAAAAATTGGTAAAATAAGAAAAAAATTTCACAAATACCTTGTTTTAAAATTTGAGATTGTAAAAAAATTATTTATTTTATAAATATTATAATGAAACAAACGAAGCTATTTCGTTTAAATGAGATGTGCCATGTGTGTTTTACTTGGGATTTCATGAAATAACCGAAGAGCCATTTGAGTGCGCATACGAAATCTCAAATTTCAGATGATTGTCAGAGTGCAACAAAGTGGAGAATAGTTTGGGCGATAAAAGGACAACTTAACACATAAGTTGCATGCAAATATCGCAATACACAAATTATTTCTATCCAACCACATTTTAACCGACTTTTAATAGTTAATGTGTTTAGGCATTATTTTTTAGTTTTAACCGCATGTACACCAGAGACGTAGGTAATTATTCGAGGCCTAAAAATCAAAGAAATACTAATTTGAAAATATGTATCAGAGATGTTTATTGGAATTTTATTATTTTTTGTTATCAGATATCGAGATCTAAAAAGCAGATTTGTATTAAAGAGCATTTATAACGACACATCATCTTTAATTTTGTAAAGTCGACAATTATTGTATCAAGTGGTTAACAACAGGTTAACAAAGTTGTCCCAATTGGGCTGATATAAGAGTTTAACATATGTTTTATTAAGATGAAAAAAATATACTATGAAAACGACTCCCGGAATCGGAGTCAATCTCTTGAGACTAATGAAAGACATAAAGTGAGGCCACATATCGTCAAGAGCAGCTCCATACGCCAGCCTAAACAAAGAATAATCAGAGCGTTGAAGAAAGATTTTATACAGTTTGCTTTTAAGTATGTCTAAAAGACATGGGCAAGAGGGCCACAAGAGAAGTCTAGAGAGTATATATCTCTAGCTCTTTATGAATTGTGAATGTTTGTCCAGTTCAAATTCTTTTTTGTAATGATTACATATTTTTGAGTAAGAATAATATAGAGAATATAAAAGAATCCATTTTGAAGATTGTTAAGCTTTCATTGATGAACATATAAAAATATCTGGTGGCTAAAAATGTGCCATTGTAAGTAAAATAATTGGGAGTGATTGAAAGTTCAAAAAGATGAATTAAATGAAAAAGATTCAGATCCACTGCTCTAGGAGGTAGAGATGTATCGGATATTCGCAAAAAATTAACATCCTCATCCCCATATCATTTAAATTTCAACATCCTCAATTTTCAAACATTTTTCTATATACAGCAAACTTTTTTCGGAAAATGCCAATTTTGTAATAACACATATGGTACATTGTCGCCATATTCTCTCTAAATTTTTAAGGAGTAAAAAACTCGCGTTTCCTTGGAATAAGCTAAAAGATCCCCCTTTCCCCAAAGATCACGTCTTTTCAAAAGAGAATACTTTAAAAATATTACATGGTATCTTACAATAATAATAATATTAATAATAAATGAGAAAAGTTATTATCGAATACTTTTTACAAATAAAGTCAACTTAGTTATACGACACAGAAACTAAAATCTAAAACTCCTGGAAGAATGTCTTTTATAAGTTAGAACAAGCCACACCAGAATTCGAAATGCGCCATTACAACACACCTCACTTTTTCATGTAAGCACAAAGTAAAAACAATCTGAAACCGAAGACCACGTTTGGCTTAATCTTTTACCATATGTGCTAACTTTAGAGCTCTGTAGTAGGGTAGGTCGATTTTAAAACCGCAACAAGATCCTATAAAAGGTAGTTTCATTTTGATGCATACAAAAGAAAAATAAAGAAAAAAATCTCTAAATTAGTTTATATTTTTGCGAAAATGAGTTTGTTACAGATAATTGTTTCTATACGTATATACCTTTAAAATTTTTTTTCTTAGATTTTTTTTCGTATATAACATAGTTTCAAAATAGCTAAAATAAAGAAACCTGTTACTAGGAAGAAAAGTGAAGATAAATTTGGAGGTGGTCCATGTGACATTTCGTTTACACATCCAAGCACTCATTTGGAAGTTATTCAATATTATTATTTTCTCATTAACTCATTTCCTGATTTAAACTTTTTTTCAATAGTGGATAAAATTTGTTCTGTGCTTAAGTATATTTGGGGTACAGTGAATCCAAACTTGCCTTTGATTAATGATAAATCTATAATAAGAAAAGTAAAAAAAATTTAAATAAAAAAATAAATAGTCTCTTTGATTTATCATCGTGTTCTTGTTCTTTAAACACTGTACCATGTTCTGATTCTCGAGTCAAATGTAAAAAAGCAAATTGTACTAAAGAACACATTTTATGCACATGTTCTTCTAATGCAAAAGTTCCAATTGAAGAAAGATTGTACCTCCGTGATCAAAGAAACAAAGTGGGGCCAATGGGGAATTTTCAAATGTCTACTGTTGATAAAAATGCTGTAAGGAAAAGTAAAAAGATGAAACCTAATGTTATTTCGGAAAATTTGAAAGTGAATATTGAATCAAGATCATCAAGTTCTTCGTTTGTGTCTCAGGTAGTATTAATTTAAGTTGTTAGTGATATATTTCGTTTTACTATTTTTTAGGAAGAAGAAGAGTGGAATAATCATACATATTATATCAAAGAAAGTTACAATCTTACAAAGTTACCAAGATATGCAATGGAGCTAGTAAGACACGATTGTTCTTCTAACTTAGGAGCAGCTTTGGCTAAGCCTTGTTTAATGACATAAAACATTTATTCAAAGAAGAAGTCAATGTCAAAGAAATTTTGGTAGATAAAAGCAAAATAGATAGAGCCAAGGCTAAAGTAAATATTATTAGTGATCAAGAAATGAGGCCAAACAACAAATTTTTTTGCATTGGCGTTGATGGAAAAATTGACGCTAAAACTTTAACGTTCATAGAGAAGTCTGTAGATGAAAAAGTGGTATTAAAAAGAGATGTTTTGAAAGAGCATCATTTAACATTTACAGTTGAAGATGGAGAAACTCAAGGAAAGTATCTCACGCACAAGACTGTTCCTTTGATTGGCGCGACTGGTGAAGTGCTTGCTAACGAAACATTTAGAGTCTTAGAAGAATATAAAAGTATTGAGAGTATATTCGCCATTCTTTTGGACAATACTGCAGCAAACACAGGATGGAAGAATGGCTTAGTCGTCACCCTTGAAAAAATGATAGGAAGAAATCTTCACACTATCGGATGCAGTCTTCATCAAAATGAACTTCCATTTAGAGCGTTATTCAAGTACATTGATGGCGTAACAGTTAGTCCAGGAAAATATATGGGGGAGCTGGGTCAAAAGTGTTGTGAAAATATACAACATCAAGCACAAGTAAGTTTTGAAATTATAGATTCTCCTTTGACTAGAGAAATCTTCCACAGAAATGATCTCACTGATCTCAGCCACGATCAACGTCTTTTGTTTGAGTACAGCAAAGGCATTGGTCTAGGAAAAGTAGATAAAAGATGGATAGAATGTAAAATAGGTCCTGTGAATCATTCAAGGTGGCTAACACTTGCAATAAGACTTCTTGCAATATACACAAGAGAAGTATCACCAAGTGAAAATCTGAAAAAAATTGTGCAATATATTGTACAGATTTACGCTCCAACATGGTTCAAAATAAAAGTTTCATCAAAACTTCAAGACAGCCCATTAATACTTTTTTCCACCATTAAAGCTGTGAAGCTACTTCCTTATGATGATGTCATACGTATCGTAAAAAATAATTTACAAAAAAATGCTTTCTGTTTACTTCCTGAAAACTTTTTTTATTCAATGATAAAAAGTGATGATAAAAGTATTAGAAATACTGCACTCAGTAAAATTTTAGAATTAAGAGAAAGGTAATATTAAACTTTAACTTTTTTTTAAGTGTTTCAGACTTTTGTTTTAGAGAATCAAATGGAGTCAAAGTAGCAAAGAAAATTCCTAAAATAAACTGGGAAGCTGAAACTTGGAGTGAATTGATAGATATTACTCATACTCAGTTAATAGAGCCGCCTATGTTGAAGAACGTATCAAATAACGAAATAAAAGACTTGATTCGAAATGAAAACAAGCCAAATATCCCAAATCTACCATCTCATTCTCAAGGCGTTGAAAGAAGCGTGAAATTAGTTTCAGAGGCCTCACATTTGGTTTTTGGATACGAGAATCGTCATAAATCAATTTTGACGAAACTATTGAGTCGGTCAAAACTCCCTTCTTTCATATCAAAAGGCTATTATTATCAAACTTATGATAGTTTGTGTGCATGAAAACAGATTAAATGAAAATAAATGTTTTTTCAATTGTTTTTTATATATTTTTTTAGAAGAAAACACATTTAAAAACTACAAGTGAATACTAAAATTCAAATCAATTTCCGCAAAAGATACTTCAATATTTTTTCTTAATTTTTGTTTTAAGTAATGTCTGAAGGCTAATATTATCTACCAATGATAGGATGCTACTGCGGTTTTGAAAAAAATATTAAATCGACCTACCCTACTCTGTAGTGAGTAGCGTATTCAAGCGGAGGGGAGATGGATCTTTTCCTAAAATGAAGTATCACTCTTTTATGTTTGTTTGCCTTCCAGTGTATTTAAGAATGACCGTTTAAAGTCCAACTTGATTAATAATAGCCACCTAGTTATAAAGATTATTATTATTCCCTAAAATAATTACTGCCTGTAGTAAAAAACGCATCAAACAAAATCAAAAGTTACCTGCTCATTGAGAGGTAGTAGCCATTCAGAGCTCCAGCACATGAGAAAGCTACAAAAATAGGAATGATCCAGCTCACATACGATCCCAAGACAACGTTTGCAAAGTCCTGCGATAAAAGGCACATAAGGTTGTTTAGTGAAAAGGTTCGAGAAGAAAAGTGAGGCACATACGATTCCGACAGCGTTCGACTCGATGATTTCATTCGGCGTCAAAACAGTGAAGTAGGCGATGTTTGTTAGCATGTACAGCACAGTGACAAAAGGCACTCCAAGCAAAATGGCAAGAGGAAGGTTTCTAGACGAGTGAATTAAAGAACAAACATAATGCAAGCTTAGATTCGTAAAATGAAGCAGCCAAAACAAACATTTGAGTGAAAATGAGTTAAACGATATATCTATAGCATGGAGGCAGTATCTTTTGGCGTACTAGTAAAGCTAGATTTCTGTACTTTCGTATTTATATTGATTGTGTAACTTGAAATATTATTTATTAATTAAAAATACGATTTTTTAATGTGGCTATCAATATATGTTCTAAGACTGGATCAAACACAATGTAAGTCTAATTTTAAGTATAGAGGTGTTAAATCGAATAGCCTATCAGTTTCACTTAGAAATGTTTGGTATACTCATTAATTTGTTTAATTATGTCTATTTTTACTACATATGAATTTTTTATTTAAAAAAACTCATAAAAGCAAAATCGCAAAATTTCATTCTCACGTGCGGGTCAATGACCTCAGTGTGCCGTCATGCCATTGCCCCCTTCAAAGTTCAAACTCAGAATCCAAAATAAGGTAGATATTGATTAAAAAATTTCAAAACCTTCTTTCATCATGTAAAAAATTGACGTTAAAGTAGAAAAAATGTTATATTATATAAATTCGCTTAGAATCTTCATATATTTTAGACTATATATCATAGATTGCGCCGCATGGCAAGAAGCACAGTTTGCATCGCGACCCATAATATTCAGGTGTAATGAGACAAACTTTGATCACTACGTTCATTTATTCAGCATCGACAATTTATATGTATAAAATATTAATACTTTTAGATTTTCTTCACTTTGCTCTCCCTTGATGTCCTTTCTTTTTTGTCACGACCCGTTTATTTTTCACGCGACCCACTGAAGGGTCGGGACCCACAGTTTGAAAAACGCTGGATTAGACTATTATTTCCTCTCTATATATAATTATGACAAATTTTATTATTTCCGTATCAATCTTGACATTTGATGCGATGATTTGATTTTTGTGCAATGTAACCTAAAATATGATTTATAGCATTGAGTGAGACTTGACAAATGTTTTCCTATTTGATGTTCGATAAAAGGATTTGATCAATGCACTTAAATCCATACCAATTTTTAACCCATTTCTTCTACCTCGGTCTCTGAAAGCCGCGTGCTGAGGGAAAGAAGGACAAATTGCTAAGAAAAAGATTTTTAGTTTACAAATATTATTGATATTCGTCTAAAATAAAGCTAGTTTTTAACAATGAAAATATGAAAAACTTCCAACAAAATCACGTTATACAGAATGTTGAGGGCGAGATTGGAAGATTTAAAAAAAGTGATTTTTACTTCTGAGGATTTATGAGTTCAGTGGAAATGTAATTAACTTGATTCCTAAATGGCAAAAAGTTTAGAAATAATGGCGTAGATGATTCGAGATAAAATGAAGCGAAAATCTTACCAGCCTTCGTAAGACCACAAGCTTTGGTAAAAGCCCTCCGCGATGGCAGAGGGAGACCAATTCGAATTTTCAAATCCTGTTGCCAAAATACCGAGATGACCTGAAACACGAAAAAAGGATGAAGTCACGGTCATTTTTTGAGTCGTGTCCACTCCCAAAAAAGTCATGGGCATATAAATGCTCAAAAATTCTTAGATTTGATCAAATGTGAAGTGACTTATAATTGAATCATAAAAACTTTTTATACTGTTGTAATGCTTTTGGAAAAAAATATATTAATTACTACGCACTTTTTGCACATTTGTAATTTTTAAGATGCACTTTAAAAAAACTCCCAGAATTAACCTTGTTCATGGTTATAACCAGATTGAGACTTTGAAAAGGCATTCACAGATCATATTTGAGATGCATCGGATATCGGCATTCGTAAGATTTTTACATCTTCCGTGGATCAGCTACGTTTCAACATGCACATCTGCAATTTTCAAACAGATTTCTACTTTCTATATACCGCAACGTTTTTCTCGGAATTTTTGTTCCCATCCGACACATCTCTAGTTTATATGTGTTTAAGGAATTGAGAGTGGAGTATACTGAATATATAGATCGCGAGAGAAGGCTCCGAACCCAATTTATTTCTAAGCCCCTATACGTGTCTTTTTTCAATAAAAATAATCAATAAATAATTCTATACAAGCAAGAAACATTGTAAATTTCTTGCAAATAACGAGAGAGATACAATCATCAATAAATGGTATATTAGTTCACGCAAATACATGAAGGATTTTGACGTTCAACATAAATTATTTAAAAACATCATTATGCGTTGTAAATTTTCTAAGAGAAACACTGAATTACAGATCTGTGAACGTGTTATTAATACTAATTTGAAAGATATATACTTGCTACAAGATAAAATATTATTAAATTTGATCTTTAGCGAGGATTTATGTTCTCCTTTAATTAAAATTTCATCTCCAGCTATCCTTTCATTATTTCTACTACAAAATTGTAGAACGATGGTGTGCGATTCGATACAAACAAGCTAAACCGAAAAACGTGGAGTTTTTGGAAAAATACAAAGAAAAAGCAAACGTCCTTATTATTCGTCGCACTTACATATGTTAATACGCCATTTTTAAACAGGAACGAATAATAGAGTAAACAAAGTAAAGAGAAGGTTACACGTTTGAATGTTGATATAAGTTTAAAATGGCGGGGTTGAATCTACGAATCCGCTTTATCACGCATCTACTAGAACACGTGTTATATAGCCATAAAAAACGAAAGCCAAGATCCCTCCCGGCTATATTGGATCCAGCGATATAATGTTTCGATTTCCTTCCTAATAGCCTATAGGAGATACTGTGCGTACATAACTCATTATTATCACCAGAAAATTTACTTACTCGTTCTTTTAATAAGTTTGAGTTTGGAAAAACTTTTGTGAGTTAGCAGTCTACTGTTTCTTTTCGGGTGGGCAGAGATCTTGCATTATTTTGTGTTCGTGAAAATATATTTACTTCACTTTTAATGTATATATTTGATTTTTGTCGCTTCAAATACATTAATATAAGAATGGGCTTTCTGCATTTTTTAGATCTTTCTCTCGCCATCTATAAAAAACAGTATCATTAAAGAAAATTTTCGTAGTGTATACCTTGGATCAAAATATTTACATTTCTAAAAATTGGTTTAAAACATCTTTCAGATTCAAATTCATTTATTTAGATACTTTGAAATCAAAACAAAATTTTTAAAGTATAAATCTATTTCTATTCCTTTTGCTCAAATTTTGGAACTCTCCGGAAAACAAAAAAGACAAATAATATGGAACGAGAAGGAATTTTTTTTAATGTTATCAGTCGTGAAAATCGTCCTCAGCTAAAAAAAGAAAAAAATCTGAAAAGAGAATTTATCTGCAAATGTTTAACTAAAATAAAATAAATATTGAAGATATAAGTAGGAGAGGTAGTGATGGCATCTATTTTCAAGATAGGAATTATATTCTGTACGAACATTACTTTTACCACATGTCCTTATAAAACCCGTAAAAATAGGATGGCTGTCATTCGAATAAAGCCAATCTAAGGCCGGTTTCTACACTCTGTGTCTCTCACATTTGTGTGATCGAAGTGAGGGACTATCCAAATCCCTCAACCGTTAGCCACACTGATTCGATTGGCTTGTCTTCTAAGATAACGTTATACAAAGTGCTCATCTTATATCTTGCAAAACACACACAACATGAAAGTGCTCTACACAATTGTTAGTGTCAAAGAATCTTTCAAAAGTGAAGGCAGAGTCAGTCTCTAACGCGATCTGCATTTTGAAAACGAACGTACACAATATTTTTGTGCGATCATGCTTTGGAATCCAAAAATCAATATTTTTAAAGTCATAAAATGAAACAGCTAAAAAGCGTACACTTTATTAAAAGGTAGGAAATAGCCATTCTTATTGCTATTAACTTACACGTAAAAAAGCGCCATTAGGTGGACGAGAGTGGCTTTAGGCTTGAGATTAGATGCGAAATATTTCATGAAAAAATTGAATGAAAATTGTTACCTTGAGCCATCCTAACAATCCCACCAACAATAACAATGGCTAGAGCAAGTATCTTGGAAAAGGTCAGGAAGTTTTGAATCTGTGTTGCCAATTTTGAGCTGTAGCAATTGATGTAACCAAAGAGCACTGATGCAAAGTATTAAGATGATAGTTATTAAAAATTTTTTTTCATCATTTGGCCCTAGCTTCTTCAACCCAGGGCCCATTTTTGGCCAATGGGAAAATGATTTAGGCTCCATGACTTATGATCAGACTTCAAAATTTAAAAGCTTTTGAATTGAAGGAAAACAACAACAAATATCTTACTAATTAAATATATTTTGACATCGATTGCAAGAAATTAAGGTATTGTAATTGTTCAATTTAAAAAAATTTTAGGGTGAAGAATCCCGATTTAATCATTTAAAATTTGATTTTAAGCCCTTTGAGGATCAGAATTTTGGAGATTCAAGAAGTATTTAATATATTTAAATCCCCAAAGCATTAAGGTTCTCATAAAACTGTCAAAAAGTGTACATATAATATAATTTTCCGAATAAATTGTGTAGTTTCGTTTTTCTGAGATGAAATGTTTAAAGCTGAGCTTTCCAACCGATGTCCGCTGGCACACAGGGGGCCCGTTAGATTCGTTGAAGATTGGGTGCCCTCATTTACATTACACGTGTTCCTCTGTATTTCTCCTCCAAACACTTTGCACGCGTATGAATACTAAACTTTTAATATTGATGTAGTAATCATCATATGTTATTTATAAAATTGTAAAATTTCGTATAGTTGTTTGCGCTATGAATTATGATCGCTCTCAAAGATGGTTTTTAAGGCTGTCCAAATTTTGGAAGTAAAACTGGGAAATTAAGTTAATTGAGTTGTGTGTGCTATTTCGCCGTATACATACGTATATTTTATTATAATTTTATTTTGTACTAAAAAATCGGCTAAAATATCAGATTTTTTGACATGGCTATCGCAAACTTTCCAAACCTCAACAAAAATGACACAGTGTAAAAATGGTGGAAGTAAGTTTAAATTTAAAAGTTTAATAAATTTTCAAGAATGTATGTTAATATATGTGCTAAATTGTGTTATGACTTATCTACAGGGATAAATTCAAGAATTATCTCAAAAAATGTATACTTTTGATCAATGGCGGATCCAGAAATTTCTTATACGGGGGCCGAAATCTATTTAAATTTTTTTGCAATTTTGCTAAAAGTCTTCAGAGAATACGACAGCTTTATTATGTCTTTTAGAATCAATTACCTATGTTTTCATATTTTTAACATTATTTTGCCATGAATAAATTGCGAACTTTTATTTTTTATACATGTAAGGGTGTACATTAGTAAGGGTAATTTCCGAAGCCATTTTTCATAGGGGGAGGGGGGCTCCGCCACTGCTTTTGATATTGATTGACAGTTTATGACGTAAATGGATCATTGGTCTTACCTTGAAAATGGCATCAATCAAACGATAACGCTAATCAATTTATAGAAAACTTCAAGGTGACATAATTCATCTAATGTTTTTAAAATAAATGTTATAGAAAAATTTATGCTGTTATAAATAAAGTATATTTATTAAATCCTTTTAAAGTAAACGTGTGGCGTAAAATTTTATACGTTTATTTTTTATTTGATCCCTGGTTTTTATTTACCTAAAATTTGTCAATTAAATTTGCATTTATTTCAATTTATTTATTTTCAAAATAATCCAATCTCATATTTTCATTTCTTAGGGTTAAATAAATTTTTAAAAAATTAAAATGTCACAGTGCTACCAGATGAGGGCAGCTTTTTTTTTTAATAAAACTAATATAAGCTTTAAAACAGCATACACATTTATCCCTAAAAAATTTTACCTAAAAACAGCACTTATATATACAACCAGAACCCGCATTGGAGCTGGAGGGGGGCTTTTCAAAATAAAGTACGAAGCACATATGTTAGTTTGTATATTTCGAAATGTATTCCTTGCTTACCAGTTTTTTTCTGAAATGGATCATTTGTAAATATATGATATCATAGATTGAGATTGATACAGAGATAATTTTCTCAACACGCCACTACTTGACAGCGTGCGAGACAAAATAATATGGACACATGAAGAATATTTCTCTAATTGTGTTTATAGTTTATATAGACATAAAATGTGAATGTTCAAATATTGTAATATACTCATTTACTTTGTTGAACGATTGAAAAGCAACAAGTGGGCATGATATATATCATTTAAGAGACGAAATGAAAGCGACCACTCTCGGAAGGAGACGGAAATAAGAGGGGAGTGCTGAACGGTAGAGATATTATAGCTTTTTATATTTTAGCGTCTCTTTTTATTTTTTTGCTTAAAAAAATGCGTACCTAAAGCAAACAAACTTCTCTACACCAAATATGATGAATGCATTGATATGGTAAAAATACTTTAGAAATATATATATATATTTTTTCCTATAAAAATTGGTTGATAAGAAATGTGATAAATTCGCTGAATATACTCATTGAGACAGAGAGAGAGAAAAGAAATGAACTTACTCAAAAAGATGATAGCTAGCATCCTGACAGCGTATAAAGGCAGCATATTGAAGCCAGATTCATCCATTATAGCCACAAGCAAGTACTTCACCATGGTCATTGAAAGGACTGTCATGGCGGATGTTTTGAGCAGCATCAGAAACGTCCACACCACTAAGAAAGAGGGAATCGGACCAAAAAACTTGTTGCTGCGTCCAAACGCTTCCAAAAAGTAAAGCTGTTCTCCTCCTGACTTCGGGAACATGGTACCCAACTCGGCGTAAACCAAAGCTCCTAAGAGGCGAAAAGTGGACATTTAAAATGTGGAATCAGGGTTACTCATGCTTACCAAACATGGAAATGAGGCCACCAATAGCCCATATCAGAAGAGATAGACCAACAGATTCCACGCGTTTCAAAACACCACCTGGAGTGACAAAGATACCAGCACCTGAAGGAAGAATTTTATACAGATTAGAAAAGATTCTAACATAAAGTGCGCAGCGCACCCTTGTTTTTTTTATGGCAACACAGAATAGGAAATTATTCTCAAGTTAATGGAATAGAATAAATCAGATTTTATATATATAATACATACCATTTTTACTTTATATAGTCTTTTTTAGTTTGAAATTATCTTTTATAATTCTAAATTGTCTTTTTCAATTCCAATTGGTCTATTTTTATTTTGTATTTTAGAACTAAAAGAAGATAACTTAAAGTAAAAATGGTATATATTCCATAAAATTCAATTCATCGCATCAAATATCAAACATGTCTCTTATTTTTTTGTATTTTTTTTTATCATATCCCTTTTATAAGTATATTTTTTTTATTTAGGAAAAAGCTACATTCCATTGTCAGTTTTTTGTCTAAGGCGATTTGATTCTAGCCTTGTCAGGATTCAAGCTAACACCACACATTAAGATTGTTTCTCAATTAACATTACTACTTCATGCATGACACCTATTGAGTTCTATAAAGTGATAAATGTCATCACTTCAAGAATGGGAAGTCGATACGTAGCGAACTACGAATCGGTAGTAGTGTCATTCGATCATTAACCAACATCACTGGAAGTAAACACTTTTGCAAAAGTTAGTGCAGGGAAAAATGTTTTTTGGGGCTAAAATTTTTTATTCCGCAGGAAGAATGATTCTAAAATTTCCACTACTCCCCAAACCTGCTCTAATCCTAAACCATCTGGGAACACACATTCACACCAAATGTTCATTAAGAATACAAAATAAATTGATTTCGGATTAGAGTTTATGGAAAAACTTCTGATATTTTGATTTCAGAAGATTCAATCTTTTCTGTGGTTTGAATGCTTCGATGTTTCTTTCCCGGTTCACAGGATCCCGCAAGCAACTTCCTCCCGAGAATATATTTACTTCCTGCGATTTTTAAATTTTTAAGGCAGTAAAACGCTTATCCGTGAAAAAAGAAACTAAAACCATTATAAACTTTTACTGAGAGTATTTACTACTCGATGTAGTAATACCTTCTCAGTTCATTATCGCAAATTTAACTTTTTTCTTCCTACAACAAAGCCCTTATAAAGAAAAATTTTCGGCCACCATGGTCATCAACAGATCCTCGTACCGTTGAAAAATAAGTGCAGGGAAGAAAAGGTTCGATGTTAGGCCCAGATGTTCTCGTAATAACACCTCTCATCTCACCCTTTCCTTCCATCATCCATTCATTCCTAATCGCGTTGTGATATCCCTCTGAGTACCGTGGTTTTCCAATGGTATGATGATTTGTGGATGACCATGGTGGACGAAAATTTTCCTTTAAAACGGGTTTCGTTTCATGCATAAAAGTTTCACGGCCTATTAATATTTAATTGTTTAAAAACGGAAAATTATGTTTTTATAAAAAATATACACAGATTTGTTTTTTTCATCACTAAATCCACACTAATCTAAGAATGGTTTTCCGCATTTTCTTAAACTTTCTTCCTATATACTTGCTTGATTTTTGAGAAAGCAGCAAATATTCTTCGATTTCCTTCGATCAAAAAATAATGCATATTTCTACAAATTAGCTTTAATCCAAATTATTTCTCTTACCATGATTAAAAGTGCCTATTTCCTCATAAAAGCTATCCGAATTTCTTTTATAACTTACACGTTAACTTTTCCCATTTACTTTTTTACTCAAATTTATTTTTTCTTAAATGTTTGAAGCAAGATTTAAAAATGGTTGATTTGGGGAAAAAAACCGAAGACTAATAATTTTCGCGTAATTCGCGAGAAGGCAAAAAAAACAAAAATTCAGGGAAATTTTTTTGAATCCGGCATGAGAATGAAAGTTAGAGTGTGCCAAACAGGGACAAAAAATATTTTGAAAGTAAAAGATATAATTAGACATGTTTTGCTTATAATTTTTTATAAACTCTCTTTTTGGAAATATAAAATAGGCTAAAAACAAGGATTCTTCTTGTTCCGTCATTATGCGAAAGGAACACCTGATAATCCGAATATAAGGAATGCAATTTTGAAACACCATTACATTTATGATGCACAATTTAGATAAGAGAAAAGAAAAATCAATCAATGTGTGAGATTTATCGCTGTAAAAATTCTATATTAAAATTCACGAGCTATGAATCTTCTACTTTTGAATGAGATTTGAAAGGAGAGATTCCTACAGTTTTATTAAGCTTAAAATAAAAAAATAAAAAATAATGGGGCATTAAGGGCCGCCATGGGTATTGTTATTATTAGGTCAGGGATGTCGAATTCAAACGCAAAAACATGCACTATCGAAATCAGTGTACCTAAGCAACCATATTAAACTTAAATGCTACCAAATCTCTTTCTATAGACCCAACCCAGCCCATGGTAAAAAGCTGTCCCCGGCCTTTAACCCCCTCCTTTGAAGTGAAAAGCGTATCCTTTATATATATATAATTGCATTGAAAAAGAAGGTAGATTATTATTCTCCAGAATTAGGTTCCAAAGTAAAAGAGTATATAGCGCTCAAAGCAAAAAGTGTGAGTAAAGTTGGTTAGGTATACTCGACATTGAAAACACTCCAAAGTACCTTTATATCTGTCCAAGGACATAAAATCCACGCTTGCATAATTTGAACAAAGAACTACTAGCAGTTCTTACTTCCAACTCAGCAGCATTGATTGATTTTAGCTTATATCTTGATTTAAACTTATTAGTTTAGATTAACTTATAGAATGTAGATTCGTTTCTTTATTTTCACTTGTTAGTAAGATTGTGAGTGTATAGGAAAACACTTGACTGATCTCTTTAAACAAAAATCATTATCATATTTTTTTTTTAAAAAATAGCCAACTATTGTGAGCCTAATACCTCATGTAAATCTTGACATTTTACGCTTTACAAAAATTGGCGCCTAAATTTTCATGAATTTTTTAAGCCAAATTATTATTGTAATCAATCAATTGCCAATAACTTTAAATTTAAAAATTTTCTAAAAAAAAACAAAGTACCATATTTAGCTTCCACATAATAATAATACGCTTTCAAATGATATAAAAAAATTTTTTTACATAAAAATTTAAAATATGCATCATATGATTATTACATATAGTATGTTTTGATGGATTAGCCTATTAAACTGAAATTCTACGGTTTTGTTCTAAATTTTACATATAGTAGGGGCACTCGTCATTTACCGATTAGATCAGTCTCGGATTAATCAGTCTTTCTATTCTTTGATCCGTAAATTTTGATAGTTCAGCAATTTTTTCAGGCAAACCAATAGACAAATTAAGGCTTATACTGGAGGTATAAAGAGTAAAAGAAGCTTTGTATTTTATGTATATAAAATAGCATTTTATCGAAAGCTGTCTTTTTGCCTGTAATTTGATGTAAAAATTTAGGAGACCTCCTCTTCTCAACTTTTGAATAATTTATTATATTATTATTTTTTTTAATTAATTTTGTCTCATTCCCCAGTTCGTTTAGTTGTGGTGGACAAATGTACTCTTCTAGAAGAGAAACAAATGAGAAGGAATCAGTGGAGAATAAAGATCATGTTTTTACATTAAAATTCAATATTTAATTTACTCATTGAAGTCTTAAAATTAATATACCTTAAATTAGTTTTTTATTATCGCTATCGGAAGTGTCATCGATTGATATATTTGAAAAGTCAAGTATATTTTTTCCAGGATCGCGATTTTTACATGCAATGCCGTCTCAAGCGCAGTCTTGCCTAACTACTCATTTTTAAGAGTGGAATCGTGACGTCAAAAATAATATGCATTATTTGACTAAGAGAAAATGAAAATGATAGGAATAACAGTATGGCAGCTGCGCTATGTATGAAGATTCGTTGTTTTACCTCTCCACTTTTGATACGAAGCAGAGGGGGCGAAGAAGAAATGAAAAACAGCACTTCCACGCTGCATTTAAAAGAGAGTTGGTTTGTATTGATTTTGGCATTATAGCCAAAATAGAAAAACTGATTTCACAAAACAAAGGATTGACGAAGGCTTTTTAAAAGCTTTCAAAAAGGAGAGCGTGAGTAATAAATAGTATACTTAGTATTTGAGAGATATTTAAGCTTAAGAGTTAGACAAACAACACTGATACACTCTTTCAAAGAAGTTCACAATGAATGAATAGAGACATACGACCAAAATGATAAATCGAAATGAACCTATCATAGTGCCAATCATGATTGAAATGCCTCCAACCAATGATATGTGCGGCTTGATCTGAACATCATCATTTCCTTTACCTATCATTTAAAAAATTACAAAAATGTTATCACATGAAAGTGTATTGAAGGCAAGATCAAAAAATGTAAAAAAAAATTTTTAATTGATCTCCGATATAATTAAAAATATACTTTAATTAATTAATTAATTTAGAATAACAAAAAAGAACTCAAAATAGTTCATTTAAATTTGGCAAATAAAAGATGTCGAATTGGCTAGATCAGAGATCACCAAACTTTTCTTGAAGCGGGTCGAATTACCGAAAATTTAAAAAATGCGGGCCGAAATATTGAAAAGTTAAAAAAACACTGACATTATGAAACTCCTATCAATACCTGTTTAAAGCAAAATAAAGCAAACTTTTCGATGTTTTTCCTTTGAATGTGGCAAAGTTGATGCACTATTGAGGATACGTAAAAAGTGGAAATGAAGACAATATATTTCAAAAATACTTATTTTGTAACACCTATCAATATCAAAATTTAGCTTGCGGACCGGATAAACTTACTTCACGGACCAGATCTGGCCGGCAGGACGTAGTTTGCTGACCCTTGCGCTAAATGAATCGAGGGCCACAAATGTATCCTATTCCTTTACGTATAGGTATAAGTTAAAAGGTAGAGGTCAACGATAAACGTTTGTGAGTGTTCTATTCAGATTTAGATTTCGTATTTCCATAAGTCTAAAGCAATTTGTAAGGAAGCTTTAAAAGTTTAAACAATATTGGATTCAAGAGACTTGAACTTGAGAGCTTCCAGTCTAGAATCGAAGCTTTACTTACGCAAACTAAATCCCTTGTTAATGTTTAAAGTTTTCTCGTATTTTTAAAGTAAAATCTTTAAAAAAAATTTAATTATGATGAAAAATTAAAAATACCAGAATACTGATATAGATAACGTGAAGTTACAGGTGATTAAATAAATTGTTCCAAGTATTTAAATTCATGTAAATTAATGAAAATACCAACTCATTCGTGGAAGGATATTTTTCTCAAATAAACATTACATGTTCTGACCAAACAACACACAATGAAAGATAATAATACTTCATGTGTTACTTGGCAAGCAAAAAAGACCACTGTCAGATTTACAAGACTGAACAAAACATAAATGGATTGAAAAAAGATGATCAATCTTGATATTTTTGATAAATGAAATAACCTAATTTCCTTATTTTTCAATAAATTTCATTTTGGATTTTCTTTACGAAGTCTGGGCTTATTTTTAATCTAATCTTGAGTTGTTCTAAAATTCATAATAGCTATAACACAAAAAAAATTTTTTTTTTTTTATAAATAAAAAAATCTATAACACTATAACAACAAGATAACACAAGGTCCACAAAGTAGAGTTAGATGGATCTTTTTTAGTGTCCCGAAAATTTGCCGTAGGAAAACTCAGGAATTTTCGCCTCGGGAAATTTCGCATAATAGGAAAAATCGCGGCAACACAATTTTGCCGTAAAACAAATATTTGTGATAAAAAGAGTTTGGTTTTTGAAGTACCATTTTATCTCTTTCAAACAACCAAATTTGGCCAAGTAATTATTTTTTTTATTTTATTCTATTTTTTATTTTATCTTTATTTTTTATTTTTTTTCGACTATAGTTTTTTGTAGGCAGACGATGGTTTATCAAATGGAAACTAGTAGAGGAGGACTGAAATTAGTTGACGAGCTTAACTATATTTACTGAATAGATCGAAAATACGGATAAAAAAAATAATTACTCCATTTCCTTATTGGTTGTTTACTTATCAGAAACTTCGAAAGCCAAGCTTGGTTGTTTGGAAGAGATAAAATGGTACTTCAGAAACCAAACTCTTTTTTATCACAAACATTTATTTTACGGCAAAATTGTCTTACGCCGATTTTTCCCATTAGGCGATCTGAGGCGAAAATTCATGAGGTGAGTTTTCTTACGGCAAATTTCCTAGAACCGTTTTTTTTTATCAGTGCCCAATTGATAAATAATATTACTGTTTGATATATCTTTCATTTTTGCGTTAGGATTTATGTTTAAAATAGTTTTTTTATGATTCCCTTATTATCTCATTATTTCCTTTAAAATGTCATAGAGCCCTTTATGAATTTTTGTTGAGAAAACTACATATAGGTATATATGTATACACTACATATGTTTTAATATTACATATTAAAATGGGGTTGCCCAAATCATTCATAGACAAATGCCCAAAACTACGCGGTCTCTCAAGAAATAGGCTGATGTCTTAAAAACGAAAAAATATCACTTTTACCGCAATATATTTTTACACATCGCTAATAGTTAATTAGTTTACATATTAGATTTGTTAATTAGAATTATCAAAAACAAATTAATTTTTAATCTTTTTTTTTTAAATAAAAAAAAATTAAAAAAACATTTTTTTAATATAAATCTTTTGCTTATTAATAATATGTTTATAGCATAAAAATATATTAAAAAAATCCATATATTTTAAAATCAGTAGGTAGTCGCAACTATCATTAAAAGTATTCTAGAATTTTCAATGACGTTGGCGCAAAATTACGTCATAATGGCGAAAATAGTGAAACAATTTGGAGTGCAAAAATCATGTGAAAAACATGTGATTTATTGTGTCGAAGGAGGAATAAACAGAAGTGTTATGGAAACACTCTTTTCCCAGCGTATGCACAGGAATTTGCCTCAAGAAAGTGCAAAACAAATGGAATTTGTGAAATCACTACGTCAGCGCACTGAGAATGTGAAAGTGTGTGAATTTGTGATGGAGTGGGAAAAAGAGTAAAATGGAAACTCAAGAGATTCTAAATCAAAAGGAATACTACTTACCTTGAGAAGAAGTCATGTGAGGAGAGAGTTGAGGCAAAACTGAATGCGAAAAATTGAGCTCTGAAGAAAGATGATAAAAAAAAACAACACTACCAACAAATTACGTATTCATCTGAAAGAAGAAATTTGAATAGGCAAAATGAAAAATCGAAGAAAAAAAGGATGAGGAAGATATTCGTATAAAGGTCTTATTGGTGGATGGATTCCCCTACACCACACACACACTCACTCTCTCTCTCTCTCTCTCACTTACTTTTGACTTCTTTCCAAAATGCAAGAACTTTGGAGAGAGAGAGACGTACTCTTTGTTTCAGAATGCCTATAGGGATCGTGCGTGCAGCACAGCTTATTCGCGCAAGTTCATCAACCATCATCGCGATAGATAGAAGTGGAAAGATCTGGGTGAATATTAACACGCACCAGTTTTTGCGTTATGGAAAATTGAGCCAAAAATCATTCCATTTTGATTGGATGAATAAATCGTGTTAGGCATTTAACTAAAAATCATGGCAAACCTTTTTTTGGGAGGGCCCTTCAATGTCATATCAACTTTGACACCTCATCCATCATCAATGAAAAATGTTTTAGTATAAAAAGTAAAAAAAAAGCTAACACAACTTATTTTATAACACAAAGGAATTAAATATGGAATTATAAAAATTAGAATACAGGGTTTTAACATTGATTCACCTATCTGTCGTCTATATGTGTAGAGAAGTGTTGCTAAAATCGTACCATTTGTATTATTTAATGCTGAACATGTTATTTTCGGTCAATGCATTAATATTATATAACTTTGAGTCTAAAGCATTCGATTTTGATTTATAATTGATTAATAGCTTTATATAGGTGTGTACGTGCATACATCCAATTTTACCCAACTAGACAAATTTTTTTGTCTGTGTTTTTTGCATTTTTTTCTGGTTATTTTTAATTTTTAACAAAAGACGTGTTTTAATAAAATCTTGACATTGTTGATAATAATCATAACGAAAAAGGATAGATCTCCTATTCCACTAACTTCCACATGTTCATTGATTTCATTATTATTGACAAAATACAAAACCAAAATGTTGAGGGAAAGGAGATAAATAAAATTATAATCTGACATTTCTTTTGTGATTTCCAAAAAAAGTTACTTAAAAAATTGACTACGTCATGAGAGAAAGAGAGAGATTATCAATTAAAATTTTTCAATAATATCACAAAACCAAAAGAAAATGATTGACGTAGTAAATTTACCTGTTCATAAACACATCTGAATTTTGTTTCATTTATACGCACAACATTCAGTTGTATTTAGTCTTTTTGCAATTTAAATTTAACTTTTTTCAATCGAAAAAACAAATGTCAAATTTGGATTTAAAAAAGAATCAAAACTAACCATACTGTTTATTCATGACTTCCTTTTTTCTACATACTTTTTTCTCTATTATATTTCTACAACTCTTTAAATGGTGCAAGGTGTGGCTCTCTTTAGAAATAATTTGTATAAATTAATAAAAAATAAAAAAAAAATTTTATTCACGCTATGAGACAACATTAAAATCTAGGTAAGTTTTGGCGGGCTAAAACTAAAATTTGGTTCAAATCAAAATTTAAGAACAGAAGTCTAGTAAATTGCAGATACCCTTGTCTCATTAATTGTACAAATACAAATATATAGATCTTTCAATTATCATGGATTATCTTACATGACTTTAACACTCTTATTTTTAATCCATTTTACCAAGGACTTGAACGTGTTTAAAAATTTGTAAAAACTTTCACGTTCGGAAAATTTGCGTAAAACTTTTTATAAAATTTAAAAAAAGCTTGGTCACTGATTCTACGAAAAAAAATTATAATCGCTCAAGCTTGAAGAATGAAGTTGATCGAGTTTAATGCGCCCCCAAAAAATCGCATGATTGATGCACGAGGAGATACTTGCTTGACACCGCTAAGTTTGTTCGAAATGAGAAGAGAGAAATAAATACCCGTTGGAATGAAAGAATAGAACAGGAGCTGCAATGAAGAGTTTTGGGGAACGGAAGGTATATAGTAAGACGTAAAACGACGCCTAGTTAGAGAGGAGGATATGCGCGTAAAAATCATTCTCACGTAGAGCTATTTGTTTGTTAAGGCATTCCTGTACACCTGTACGACGCACACTTGCCCCTACGCGCCGGGGTTAGGTGACGACCTGCATTTCATAGGCTTAAATTGAAGAAGCTATGGAAATTATGCAAACACTCCTCACATGAGGTAGGAAAATCTTTGAGCTGACCTCTTTTTAGGGTGGTGTTATTGGATGCGCGGTGACAGAGAATGTGAGGTAGTGTGTGTATACAAATAAGCGTTATCATATGCAAAGGGGAAATCCCTCCATCATTAGGGCTGTTGAATCCAAGTCGGTGTCGTAGAGTTGGAGTGGGATTCAGGAAATAATCAGAAGATAGATTCTAGAGGTGGGTGGATCGTCAGAGACATTTTTATTAGTGAAATACACATTTCATATATGATGTGTAACTTTTGATACATTAGAATTGGTGGTTGAGATCGAGCATGATAGACGCACATATGGTATGGGCGTATTTTGTAAGGAAATAAGGGAAAATGTTTGAAAAGCCCCTGAGAAATACGTATCTTATATGATTATTCAAAAATATTTTCAATACCACAAAACATTTCCACATCTTGCTTTAATTTTGGAAATTCGAATGAAAGCTAGAGACAAAAAATTTGTTCTTTTATCTGCCGTCATAAATAGGTGAGAATGTCACATCAAATTCAACGATGACCTACAAAGATGTCTTACTTAAAAAGAAATGCAAAAACTCACAAACTTTGAAACAGAAACATACAGACAACGAACAGTGTGTAAGAAGAAAATAATGTTGAATGAAAATGTTATTCGTGTATAGCAACTCCAAATCCCCGTGTACTTTATGTGTACAAACATCTTATTCTCCTTCTCTCCAACCAAATACACGTCAGGCAAATGCAGACATTCCGAAAAGGGAAGTCGTAGAAAATAGATGTAGAGACAAAATGTCCAGAACTTCTAATAACTAACTAATAGCTGCCAAACTTATTATATCTCATGGCCTACCTTTTCACAGAAAAAAAATTATCATGACTTGAAGCGAAAGTCACTCTGTCCAATTACATAATATAAAACATTTAGAAATGATAGATTAACAAAAGAAATCAATTTCATTTATTATTAAAATTGATAAAATTCTAGTTTCGATAATAACGGGTAGTTGAGGCAGAAAAATATTTTGCGACTCCAAATCTTTTATATTTTTTATGCAGATTTTTTTAACACTAATGATCAATTAGTGAATAACAATAATTAGTTTCAAATAAAATACTTTAGAAACATCAGTCATAAATCACTGATTCATTAGGCAGTTTCCTTCAATTTATAGCTCATGTTAGAAGTGTGATCTTAGAGATCGTCATTAAAAGATGTCTCTCTGAATCCCACATACTGCTGCTGCCTTATGTTTCAAACGCAAAATCTTTGATCTATTTTCTCCATCATTTATTCTTTGTTGGTTTTTCAAAACTTCTTCCGTTTAAAATTTGCGATTATAAACGCTGAATCGATAAGAAATTGGATAAGTTAAAAATTGCCAAACTACTGAACGCAACTGCTTTGCGCAACTTTTCAACGAAATTTATACCCTAAGCTGAAAACAAAGAAGCATCAGTTATAATCGATTGTATTATCATTTAGAATAGATCTTGCTGTCCTGAAACAAATACAGCTCCTGATAGTATATCTAATTAAGTGATTATACTTAAATCCAAGCGAAAAAGTAACTTAACATTTACTATATTATTATTATAGGAGATAAGGCAAAGTCGTTGGATCTCATTAGGGTAAGAATGGCAATATTCAGGATTCAAGATTTCACGACTTCATTCTGTTAAAAAAGAAGGAGAAGGATAAATATGTGTGCAGTAACGTAGCCAGAAATTTATATTTGGAGGAATTTAGCTTTGTCTAAAATTAAAGCATCAAATGCTGCTTATAACAACTCTTCTCTTTGTAGTCCCTTTGAAAGCTCCTTTCTCTCTTTGCTAAGGTTTTAGATTTTATCATGGTCAATATATTTCTTATCTTCGTTTCTCATAGAGAAGAGGAATTTGTTATTGTAAATCTGCTTTCTTGTTAAAGGTAGAAGGCGCATCTTAACAAAGTTAACAGTTTGATCGTTACTGTCAATGATATCAATAATTTTTCTATATTTTGCTTTTATTTCCTTTATATTGTTAGTATAAGCTCATTGTCAAAAATGAATTCATTATTTAATTTCAATTTTTTGATGGTGGGGCCCATAACTTAGATGGAGTGTCCACGCCCCAAAGCTGGTTACGTGGCTGAATTTATATATATACATATGTATAGTTTTTTATCCTTCTCCTTCCTGAGTTCGTTAAAGGTAAAGGTTCCATATGGTGTTTTCATCGAGAAGGCACAATTGCGCCGCTTGTATCGAACTATGAGGAAACAGGCTTGATGCAGGATCGAATCGAAGACATTGAGTTATCGGATCCAGCATCTAACCAACCCTACTCACGCCCCCACAAAAAGGCGAAATTTTACTCGCCTAGGTCCCCTCTATGCAAAATCGTTCACGTTACCCGGCCATTTTAATCGTGTGAGAGAAAAAATTGTTCAGAAATGCGTGTCTCGTTCTACACTGTAAAAAATCACACTGAACAAAATTTCTGTGAAGTTTCGGGGTCAGAATCGGTATCTAATAAAATTTTGGAGTGGAAATAGAGTTTTTTAAGTAAGGATTAATTAAAAAAAAAAAGGGATGATAAAAACACTAAAGTAGAATAAAAACTCTAGCACTGCTTTTCGTATTAGCATAGTATAAAGCAGAGGTGGACAAATAACGGACCGCAGGCCACATATGTTATGATTATTAATTTCATTTTTCGTGGGATCCGTTGAGATAAGGTTATTTATTTAAACGCATTAACTTTTTTAGTTTGATATCATTGATGCAAAAAATTTAATTGACTGCAAAATTTGAGATATTCAAACTACACGATCTACAATACCGTTTAAACTATTTTCCCGAAAAGCGCGTACTTTTTTCATTCTCCTAATCCTAAACCCTAGATTTGAATATGTTTTGACATCGATTGCAAAAAAATTGAGATATGTGATTGTTCTATTTTTCTATATTGTATGGTTTTTCCCTTAGATAAAATTTTTAGGGTATAAAGTTCATTTTATTAAAATTTTGGCCCTATATGTAAAAAAAGGTTGAAAGAAGCTAGATTAAAGATGAAATATTACTTATATAGGTTCATAATCAAAACGTCCGAAATCAAAACGTCCGAAAACTAAAACGTTCGAAACCAAAACATCCGAAACCAATTTTTTTTGGATTATAATGAATTTGACTAAAAAATTTTCATTTTAAAATCAAACACTTCTGAAGATTATGATTTTAAAATATATAACCCAATTATGGAAAAAAGTCTCGGAAAAACGTATACTAATTAGTCGAATTTGCAAGACTTTGAAAATTAGACTTGCTATCAAAAATCAAAGGAAAAACTACACGATTTGAATGGATTTTAAGAGATTGGAATGAATTTTTCATTTAAATCTAAAATGTGTAAAGTTTTAAACTAAAAAACTAGAAATAGAATTTTTTTAAATAAAAAGTTTTGTACTCAATTTTTCAGTTTTTTTTTCAGCAACAATTTTGATTCTCGAAAAAAAATGTTTTTTAGGGTTCGGATACTGTTAATCTAATTTTCGGACCTTTTGGATTTCGGACGTTTTGACCAGGCACCCTTATATATCATATCCAACCTACACTACGTCACATAATCCCCCCTCCCAGAGTCAAAAAAATGGGTTAATTAGTATAAGCATATGAACCTTCCTTTAGTGAAGTGGGAAATGAAGAGCTCGTGTTGAATTTATTAAGTGTTTGAGTCGGACATTTTCCCTCTAATTCGCCAGGCCTAATCGTTGTGGAAAGTCTTTTTAAAAGATTTTTTCAATAATTTTTTTAATTTATTTGGAGGGCGTATGCAAAATCTTTAAAACACATGGCTAAGAGAAAGAAGGTCTCATAAAGAGCTTTGGTTGGATGATTCCCACGTGTTCTACTTCAGTATCTATAATTCAATACAAGTGGCACAGGTGTGCCTTCTCAATAAAAACACTGTAACCTTTGTTATTATGTTTCTTCCTTGAAAATAATTCATTTTAAAAAAAATTTTTATAGGTCCAAAAAGATAGCCTTGTTGATCAGCCTTTAATAGGCGAAACAAATCCTGCGGAAAGTATATGTGGTATGATTTCATCACAATATATTATAGCATAAAAAACTTTTATTGCAATGTAATTTATTAAAACATTTTTAGATTAAACTTTTCTCAAACATAATTTTTGATATTTTTCCCTTAAAAAAAAACTCTCAAGTTTTTGGAAACAAAATTCCTGGCGAGATTAGTGATAGTGAAGATTAAATAATACTGCAGCATATAGAATTCGAAAAAGTTTTAAAAGCTTTCGTATAAAAATACTTACATATTATATATAACAGCAAAAGCAAAATTAAAGGGATATTATAGAACAAAAAATGATTCAGAATTAATTAAGCAAAAATAATGGAAGTAAAACTCTAGAATCTTTTTATACAAAATGCTGAAAAATGTGTGTACGAGGTATATTTGCTGTTGTGCTTTATGAAAGACAGCACACGCATGAAAAATTTTCATTGAATCACGTGATATACAATGCTGAGTTTTAAAAGAGACCATGTCATGTTTCACTTTATGAGTATGTTGTGGTAGAGATCACACAATCTGGTATGATTGACAAGTGAACCCAGATAAATTAAATACCAATTGGGAGAATTGCCAATCATATGGGACAACTGTGAGATTGACATTTGTACCGGTCCCATTAGCCAATCATATTGGGCAAATGAGGAGATTGACATTTTGACTGGTACAATAGCCAGTTTTTGTAATTTAATATCCAACCAAATTTTGATTCATTTAGCGGGATTAATCGTTTGAGTAGCAGAACTTTTAGCACTAATTGTCTGCTTTCTTTGGGAAGCGAATTTTAATTATTTAGAATAGACTATTTTCAATATATTTTCTACCATGAATAAATCATTTATAGTCATTATCATACAAAAACATAGTCATATACATTATAAAATAAGAAATCTTGTAATAGAGGAGAGGGAGAAGAGAGATAGCCACATTATTAAGTACCATAAAACATTTAAAGGTTTCATTTAATTTTTTTGCAAATGAATCATCACTCCAAGTTACTTCATTTTTGGAAGATGTCTCTCTGTTTACAAAAATTATGTTGATGGATTCGTTTCCGGGGGAGTCAAAATTAACAAAATTCGTTCAAATTCTGTTTTTAAAGAACCGATTATTACTTCCAAATAAGCTTGTGGTAACAGCGGGTGCAACGAAATAACTTTCTCTCGACATTTACCAGGAGAGCTTTGAGAACAGTATTTATTACAATTTGCAAAGGTTATTATTAATACAAAAATGAAGCATTATGCTTTATATAAGTAAAAGGCGAGTTTGGATGCAAATTTGTTTAGAAGTTCGGCCATTTTTCGTTTATTTTCGTAAAATCTTATCCATCCACTCATTTTATTATCAATGACTTTTGTGAAGGTTCTCTCGCTAACTTCAAAAACAGCAAGAATATAAAATATATACGTTGTGAAGAATAGGTGAAAGAGGTGGATAATACTTTGAGTGACATTTTCACCAATCAAATAAATCAAAGGATAAATCTATTGGAAATGATTGAGACCGAAATTTGACATTTTTCAATCTACAACCGCCCCACGTCTGTATTGAGGACATAACAAATAACGAAATGTAAGAATGATTAACGTAAACTCTCGTTTTTAATCCGCTTCCCAATTATATGCTATTATTTTCACGAACATATGTGTCGCATTTTATAAGTTAAATAGAAGGAATAAAAATTAAGATATCGTTTTCAAGGAAACGTTAATCTATATGCGGGTTATATGCGATTTGCTTACATGCGTCACACACTTTTCAATTCAAAGTTTTTTCACCTGCCCTAAATTTTGCTTATGTAGAAGTGAGGATTAAACGCGAGTGTTTGCAGATGGACCATGTATAAGTCCAATATATTAGGTTCACAGACAATTCAGCCTTCACACAATGTTAATATAAATAAATTTGGAAGCGAGATTGCTTTAAGGACAAATTTGCTTGGAACCGAATTGACTTGCTTTCAGATATTAAATAACGTTAATAATAATTAAAGTTGCGTGACCGATTGGTTAGAGCGCTGGCTCTGAACCTGAAAGTCTCGGGTTCGATTCTGCTTCTGCCAAAAAGTCATAGCTCGATGTCAGCGGTACTCAGTGCCTTATCGATGAAAATACTATGCCACATTTAACCTTTATTAAATAATACAAAAATTATTACTTTTTAGACCAGTTCATTTGAAAATGAGAAAACTAAAGAAATATGATGGAAGGATTGAAAAGAGATGCAAAAAATCAATAAAACATTCACTTAACAGCATTGTAGTAGTCTTGTTGGATAAAACTGGAAAAAGAAATTCAATTTATATACCCCCTCTTGCAAACTCGCAAAAAGAGGAACAACAGGAAACACATGAAATATTGCATCATTTTGCGAAAATATAAGAAATATTGCATCAATCGGTGGTGCGTACATGCACCAACCCACATTTGGAAAAGCAGATTTATTAGCATGGGAATGTGCAAGCACGGGGTTTGATGATGATGACGATGATGATGAAGGTGAAGAGTGGAACGAGATGGATTGCAGTCAACCGCGTCTTCTAGCCTAAACTCCAAGCAACAACTGTAGTTGGATGGGGAAAGAGTAGAACTGCATCGAGCTCGCTGAGGCCACTTGTTAAGAAAACACACACACTCAGATCTATCAACTCGATAGCCAATTCGCTACGGTAGCGTCCTACCAGGGGCGCAGCACATAGGGGATTTGCTCCATCAATTTTGAATTTTTCCAAGTTTATATCTTTTTGTGAGTAGACATTCCACTATTTCGCCCCTGGGTTCTAAGACAATTGCCAGAGAACAACAGCCCACGATATATTTATTTAAAAATTTAAAAAAAAATAAAAAAATTTTAAGCATAATTTCACATTTTGATCTATACAATTTAACCATAATTAATCACATGACAAAAAGAATCATACTTTTTAAAATGATTAGATTTGTTAAATATATCGGAGCAATTTTATCATAGGGGAAATACTATGGAAATATCTTTTGGAAACGAAAATTAATTCGGGTTTTTGTGAAAAACATGCCTAAATTGGAATGCAAGCTAGCAACCTAGGTTTCATCCCATATGGCCGAATTCCAAATCTCACACATTCCGAATGCTCGATTCCTATTTAGACAAAGCTTTTTCGTTTAGATCAGTGGTGCCACCGTGGCCATCATCAGGGCACTGTCGCATCGTAAAACTGTCGGTATATATTTATTTCATATATAGAGAGCATGTGTATATCTATTGGCTATTTTGTTGTTCTCGTGTTTTAAAAATAAACTTCTTTAGCAAAGTTGCACAAAAAATTTGATTAAAACGAATAATGGACTAAAACGGTCAGAATATGGCAAAATTTTTGACCCAACTCTGCTTATCTATTAAAAATTAATTAAATTTTATAAAATCAATTTTTTATATCAAAAAAGTGGCCAGGTTTTGTTCAAAGAAATATGTTGTTTAGTTTGAGTCTTGAACTTTGACGCTAAACTTGACAATATGCCTTGTGCCAATGGTACGCTTTAAAATAAAAAACTAAAAATCAATTATATTTTAATTACTTTTGGTAGCAAACGTTAAACAATCAAGAAGGGAGAAAGAGCAGTCAGTCTCCCTTATAACTTATTAAAAAAATTTTCAACAAAATTATTTCCTTATTTAATAAACCTTAAATTTTTTTTATTAATATTGACCCTTTGCAAAATTTTTATATGCTGTACCCCCCATTTTGAAATATTCCTATATGGACCCCTGTAAAAACAGGGTGGACCCTTTGAGGACTACTTTTCTGAAGGAGTTGAAATTCTAGACAAAATATATTCGTACATACTTTCCTATATCAATACGCTAAACACACATGTGCTTAGTGCTAACACATCTTAGCATGTACAAGGGGCTATGTATAAAATGGTTGAAACTTCTCTATGCCAGATTTGAGTGAACAAAATTGTAATACTATTAAGGGCTGAGTAAATTTTATGAAATATACGGATCATTATGGATTCAGTAGTAGCTAGAACAAAATGTCAATCAATATGTTTTATTAAAAAAAGTTCATATTTTCACTATTTTATCATTTATATATTTGCTTTGAAAAAGGAGTTTATTCTCCGAAACTAGTCAGCAAAATCAGCAATAAAGTGTCCAGTTTTTACAATTTTTTATATTTGTTATAATTATTTCAACTCAATCGGCATATATGTCAAAGATTTTGTTTCTAAATTTTATTAAAAGTGTTATACTTAAAAAAGTACCTTTTTTTCAAAAAAAAAAAGTTTTTTGGTTCGCTTCTTTAGTGCAAATTCCATTCTTATTTTGGTCCTGTATTAAAAATATGTTGAGAATCTTTTTAGTTTTTTTATATTCGTAATATAAACTTTTGTATTCACTAATGGATTAACTGATTAACCAATTAGATTCATTCTCTTGAATACGCCTAAACAGAATGCTTTTTCGTTAATTTGAACTCGTCCTTTTCAAGATTCGTCCATCTGCGATGGCACCAACAACAATCTATAAGGCGTCTTTGACTCAAGGGCCTAAGTTGGGAATATTCAACATGCTTACTTAATTTGGCAAATTTTAAACTTAATCAGGTATTGGTTGAGGATAATCAATCTAGAGTCGTTACTTAAGACTTTCCAACGAGGCCCTTTGTAAAGAAACGCCCCCCCCCCATGACAAAAACACGGGCCATTGTGCTAAGAGAATGCGTAAGTAGAACTAACAACTACAATCGAACCGAATCCTGGGTGAAGGTTAACCTCGAGAACAGGACGACTGTAGACCAGCTAGTCAAAAACGGCCTCAACCATTTCCAGGATTGAAATCCACCTGCCATGAGTTTCTGCCCAAGCCCAAGGCTTAGCAATGTTACAAGTGTCATAAGCTGTGGGATGTTTCTTCCCTATTCCCTAATAAGGAATGCTATCTGATTGCGGAAGCCTTGTAAATCAGATGCGCAGGCCTTCATTACCCATTCTAAGACGTAATCCAGTATTAGATCGCTTCTCCTACTCCTAGGTAGCAACTGGCACAATCGATTAATGAGCCATCCTTCTCTGAGGAGGTCATTATAAAAGTAGCGCTCTGAATTTGTAATTCTTCACAATTGAGAAAACAAGTTGAAAGAATGGTGAGAGATATGGTTGCAGATTTTCTGCTACAGAAGCACCAAATAAGATAGTGTGGTGCCAAGCTGACATGCTCAAATTTTTACACTTCAATATTGACAAATTTTTATATTGACATATAAAAAATAGACAATATTGACAAACAAACTTGGACAATATGTCCAAGATGACTGACTCTCAATAAAGAATTGTCTCTTCTAAGTTTCATGAACCTGATCTTTATATGAGTCGTGACTGGACATTTAGCCGAGAGACATTTCGCGAAACGGACATTTGGCCAAACCTCACTTTTAGCTGAAGGGACATTTCAAGTTGACAATTTTTGTAGAAGTTCCTTTAGTTCCAGTAAGTTTGCAAGCTTGTGGGCCATACAAATCTGAAGCGTAATTTTGTATTCTTTTATTTTTCTTAACTGTTCTCTCTCAATTGTCATAACTAATTTCGATTCCCCTGTTATCAATTGTCAATAACAATTGATTCATGTTTAAAGTTTTCGCCTCAATATAATAACACTATTAAAGAAGCCTCTATGATTATAGGTATGTTGCATAATATTAAAAACCTTATCGAACTTTCTCGAAAACCAGGGTTGCTGTATATTTTGCTCTTTTTCATTATAGGTGTTCCTCTAATTCGTCTAAAGTATATCTTTTACAAGCATGAAAAAACGAGCTCTAAGATCTCTGATGAAAGTCGATCCTGAAACAATGAGAAACGAGTACAAAATTCCTTATATCAGACAAATTAATGATATGCAATTACCTATTTTTGTGTATAAATAATGCCTACGTATAGAGAAAATGTTAACTTACAAAATATGCTAGAAGTAATAAGTTTTAATAAAAAATCTATTAAAATCAGGAATGTTTTACCCTAACACATCTCAGATATTTGAGAAATAGTGTGAGTTTCAAGCGTAAATGTGAGGATTTTTTTCAATCAATGCAGTTTACTATTTTTTATAACTTTTTAGGATGGATATTTTTGTTTTTTCTTTTTTTTTTAATTTTTTTTCACTTCTTTATGTTCATTCACTTCAAAGATAAGGGAATAATACACAATGTGTTCTTGATTTTTTTTTCTTTTCATGACGTTACTATAGATTTACATTAAACGTATCCTATAACTAAGTGTGTTTTAGATACATTTACAATATATATATATTTTTATATTTATACTAAATACTAGAATTTCAATGAATTTTGTTTAAAATTATATTTCAACTGACGATTTGAGTGAAACTTTTTGTTCAAAGTTAACTCTGTGTCCGCATTTATTCAAAATATAAAATAGAATTATAATATTATAATTATAAAATAAAAGCATAAATGAAATCTTATGTCGTAAATATGAAAATGCTTTAAGTTTTTTTTATCCATTTTAATTTGTTGATGGGGTTTTTTTTTCTTCTATATATACACAAGTTATGTTATGAATAATTTTATCTTCTAGAAGTTACATGACAATTGATCCATTCGGCCAAATGTCAGTTTGCTAAAATTTTTGTCCGGCTACAATATGAGTATGCTTGTAAAAATGGTTAAATACTTATAAGGTAAAATATATATTCTAGGGGCGTCTTATAGTTAAAGGAAACATAGAAAATCCACTGGATAGAAAAAGTTTATTAATCCTACGCTATGTGATTTAATCTTTGAATCTTACAAATTTGATAACAGACAATTGTTAGCGGGAAAGAAGAAAAGCTGGAGTGGAGTTTGATGCAGAGTGGTGAAGAGAAACTGTGATAAATGGCACAGGAGACGTCACCAATAAACCATATGCCAAGTGTACAAAGTATTTTCATATGTCTGACGCAAAAATTTTCAAGATCACAAACTGAAATTATACCGACTCGTAAATGATGTCTTTGAACTGCTTCCGTTAGTATAAAAGTAGAGACAAAGATCTTTTGATTGGTGTGTGTTTGATGATATTTATAGGGTGGAGAAAATAAATGATTGTTCACAATTAGAGCTTCTGAACCGGGAAATCCCGTATCCCGTTTCCCGGGATTTCAATCAAATTTTACAATCCCGTTTCCCGGGAAAATTATTACGATATCCCGGTACTTTTTTAAAATTAAACTAAAAACCACTCTTTAAAAAAAATGAATGTCAAAAACTTTTAAACATTTTTAATTATTATGTTTTAAAATTCCTATTATATACGATAAATTTAGACTATATTCAGTTCTAATTTCTAAATGTATATTTATACAAAAAATATATAAAAAATTTAAATAGTATGAAATTAAAGAAAAATTATTAAAGTATAATAAGTATAAAAAGTATAATTAAAGAAAAATTATTTATCAGAATTGAAGATCGAAGAAACAAAAGACTTGTATCACTTTTACGTTTTCTACAAAACCAAAGTTACACGAATCCCCAAGATTCTTTGTTAAAATACTCAACTTTTGAAGAAATCGTTAAATTTGGCGCTGATATTTTCAAAAGTTTATATCCAAATTACTTTTCAAATACTGATTCTGAAGAAAAAAGTTGCGATCTAAACTACATCACTGCTAAAACTGATGACAAAAATAAATGTTCTCTTACTGAAAGCATGAACAGAGAAATTCAAGCTTTTATGAAGTGTAATAAAAACGAGAATCATATTTCAATAGAGGAAAATCTTCATGATTTAAAGTTCAAAAAAAGCTATGGCTTACCAGAAGCCCTAGTTCTTCTGAAATCCGCATTAGATTCAATCTCTTCCTGCGAATGTGAAAGAAATTTTCTCTAGTGAATGATTTTCTTTCAAAAAAAAGGCAAAGCATTAAGAATGAAGGATTAAATGCCTTAGTTTTTTCGAAAAGTTTTTTTTACATAAAAAGTCACTTTAATTATTTTCAATGTTTCAATAAAATTTTTTGTCTTTTTTGCGTATCAAAACTTAATTTATCAATTTTATAAATAAATTTCATGAATTTTCATTTAAAAGCATGTAATAGAAATAACTTTTTTTTAAATAAAAAACTAAATTCTAAAAACTTTGACCTTCCCGGGAAATCCCGGGAAAATTTTTTTTTTATTCCCGATTCCCGGGAATCCAATTTTTCCGGGAAAACAGAACCTCTATTCACAATTGAAGTTAAATGAGATAAGAGAGAAGGGAGTAAGAAATGATGGATGTCAACTTTGCAAAAAATTAAATATGTTTATATAAAGCTGACAAAAAAATGAGGGGCGGGCTAGAACTAGTCAAATTATGTGACATCAATGATGAGAGGATAAATGGTTGGTTGGTTTTGACATTGTTTGTATGTTCGCGTATCCACAGTATTCACAGGTGGGATAAGAAGCCTTCCCTCCACCGGCTGTGTACCCGCTAAACTCCTCTGGTTTTATTTATGCATAGCCTCAGATTATGGCCCCTTAAATTTTGCTTTATGGCCGGTTAGGGGGCATGGCCCACAGTTTGAGAACCAATGCTTTATAGCATACACCAAATACGCACTTATTATTTAGTTTTTAAAAAAGAACGAAATTCCCTATATCTATGTATAATACGCATCGACATTTTGATAGAGAAAACTAAATTCTATCATAGATCACACACTCAAAAAAATTTCACTCGCATAAAGCATAGACGTAGTTACAATAATGCATAAATGTATATTTACCCACACAACACGTACATGAGACAGCAGTATTATTATTATTATCAGCTCTGAAGGTATATTGATAGAGTGTACGATAATAAGTACATAGAAAGTACCATAAGTGCATAATTTCCGGTTGCGTGTGTGGGGATAATCAGGCAGTCTAAGAAGAGGTTCATCATTCATTTTTGCTTTTTTTATCTTGAAAGTTATCATGCCGCCTCGCAGAATATCATACGATAGTTCTCTTAAACTTCAAGTCATTGAATATGCGGAATTGAACGGTAATAGGCCTAGAGGTGCAGCAGCATATTAGCCAGAAATGGAAAAACAGTTAGTCGAGCATATTGCTGAGTCTCGTGAAAAGGGTTTTGCATTGAACACAATTCAAGTACGCATTAAAGCAAAATCAATTGCTAAACAACTCGATCTGAAGAATTTTAAGGCCTCAAGTAACTGGTGTTATAGGTTTATGGCGCGTCACAAGTTATCGATGCGTCGGAGAAGCCATATCGCGCAAAAACTACCTGATGACTACGAACAAAAGATTACAGCATTTCAACGATTTCTCATCAAGCGACGCAAAGAACTGAACCCACCTTTGTCGTTAATTGGTAATGCTGATCAAACGCCTCTTACCTTTGATATCCCGTCAAGCTATACTATTGAAAAAAAGAGGCGTCTAACATAGCCATTCTTTCTACAGGTCACGAAAAGAGCGCAGAACATTTTGTCTGATGGCACAAAACTTCCCTCCTTATATTGTATTCAAAAGAAAAAAAGCACCTAAAGCAACTAAGTTTCCAAGTGGTGTTATCGTGCTTTGCTTCCAATCAAAGGGATGGATGAATGATGAATTAATGAAAGATTGGGCCGATGTATGTTGTATGGGCAAAACGTGTTGGAGGGTTGCTAAAAAAATAAAACTAGCTTGCTTATTCTTGATGCCTTTAGGTGTCACAGAAATCCCCAATTTCTAAAGCATTTACATAAACATCACAAAACAGATGTTATTGTCATTCCAGGAGGTATGACGTCAATACTTCAGCCCATAGTCGTAGGAATTAATCATCCTATGAAGTCACTCCTCAAAACAAAATGGCAAGAATGGATGCAACATGGAAAAAAATCATGCACAAAAGGTGATCGCACTCGTGCTCCTGATTTAATAACTGTGGCTCAATGGGTCAAAGAAGCATGGGATGAGTTAAATCCTAGCATCATTATAAATTCATTTAAACGTTGCTCAATCTCAAATGCTATGGACGGAACAGAAGATGATATGTTATGGACAGATTACGGAGAAGGAAGAAAGGAAACGTATGATGAGGTTCTAAAAAACTCTGATGCTGACTTGTTTTATGAAGATATGCTGTCGACAGAGCAAGCTGAAGATCTTTTCAACAATTCTAATCGTGATAGCGATTCTCAAAGCTGTGAATTAAACATATATTAGCATGTGTTCATCAATAAATACTTGTTTTTCATGTTGTGTTTCAAACTTATTTCTTATATTTTAAAATCATCAAAAAATAGTTTCCGTGTATAACACGCTGAGTTATTATAAAGGCGAACTTGTAGCTAAAAAAGTGCGCATTATACGTGGGGAAATACGGTATATATTCTTGTAAACCATTTTTTATCAAGGTATGCAGTAGAATATAAAACACCGTTCTCGGACTATAGTGAGATGGAAAGTCCAGGTAAATCCTGGGCGGAACGATGATATTCGTAGGAATAGTTGCTAACCTCACATACAATTCTTAACAACCTAACTTATCAACGTATACTGATTACATGAATACAAATGAAATATTGAAATTAATTTTAACATCATCAAATATTGCATCACGTGAAGTTGAAGAAGAAATTAGCATGTCACGTGACAGTGCTAAACACGTCGTTTTTGAGAGAACGCAGAAAGACAAAACAAAATCTCTGCAAAACAAAAGCTCACAAATTGTTCTGGAGGGTATTAGATTGTAGACAGGGTTGTTGGATCAAACACAGGTGTATTCTCGCTTTAAATTCACATTTTTGATTCTGTAATGCATTTTAATATTCAGAATAAAATATTTCATCATACTTTTTTTGCATGTTAGAGATTCCTACTCTTCCATAAAACTTGTGTAAACTTTCTTGTTTGCTTTTTTCAAACTATTATTTAGGATGTTTTTTTTACTTTACTAGTTTAGCTACTTTTTTTATTCCATTATACTTCATACTACCATCAATTACCAGTGTTTCTCAAAATTCATCCACTTTAAGAAATGCAATTCTTCTCAAATGGAACCCATAAATTTTTGATATTTACTCACCACTATTCCTTTGATTCTTAAACTCAAAATTACATTTAAATTATCCATCCAAACTTTCATATTACACTTTTTATTGGTTGTTGTTGTTGTTAACTCCTAGAATACACTATCTCGTTATTAGTCAAATCCAGTGGTTCCCAAACTTTTTATGATCGTTACCCACTTTTCATAAATGATCCTTGTCTATGCGCCCCCCCCCCAGAACAATCATAGCCAGTGAAGAGCGTGACTGTCTACTAGTATCTAACAATTATAATCATAAGATTAATTTAAAAGGCCATTTTGCTAAAAGGTGTTTCAAGAATAAGCAAAAAAAGAAAGAAACAGAAAATCCCCTGGATGGAAAAATTTGGATATGCATAAGGTCTAGTTGGGAGACAATTCTACTGACAATCCATAGTATTCACAGGTGGGATAAGAAGCCTTCCCTCCACCGGCTGTCTACACGCTAAACTCCTCTGGTTTTATTTATGCAAAGCCTCAAATTATGACCCCTTAAATTTTGCTTTATGTACCCCCCCCCCCCCTCCAGAGGGCCATGGCCTACAGTTTGGGAACCAATGACTCTAATCCATCAATCAGTTCAAAAAACGCATTTTTTTTGTTTGAACTGAGAAAGTGCATCCATCTCTGGAAAAAATAGTCACAGGGAAAATTAGATAATTGTTGGTACACTTTCGCCTATACATAGTCCGCAGTACATAATGGTGGTTTTTATGTAGGTTAGCTCAAAATACAAGCACTCATCGCTACTGCTGAGAAAGTGTAACAAGAATTCTATATTTTCCAGAGATAAATACACTTTCTTAGTTTTTATTGGCTATTTTTTTCATGAGAGAATCCGGTTTCCTGTTAAATAGATGAATATTGAAGGCATCACATATAGCATCAAGATAAGGAGCCGTTAAAAGCACCATACTATACTTTTTCTACACTGCAAAAAGTGCATTCTTAATTTGTTGGAACTAAGTTAAACATTTTTCCAAAAAAATAGATTGTAACAAGCTTTTTAAATTCTGGCAGATAATATGGCATATCGTGCATTGTTCTACCATAATAATAATAATAATATGAATAATAATCCTATGAACTCTTCATTTCTATTTTAGTACCTATTGCTAAACATTTGAATAACTTAAAAGATGCCATAAAAAGATTTATTATTTTTTCATTATGCATCAAAAACTTTTTTTTATTAAATTATCCTTTCATTTTAAACTGTTTTCAATTCTATTCAAAATTGAGCCACTCAGTCTGGTTGGCAGAGCTTTCATTCAGTTGTGTTAAACTTTGAACATAGATATTCACAGAATGTTTCGTGGCCTAAGCCTTCTTGCGCCTTTGATAAGGATAACTCATAATCAAAGGCGCAAAAATTCAAACGAACTTTGAAAGAAGAACACAAGATCTTTAATAAAGAATGCGAATTGCTCATTTCTGCGGAATTCCTGCCACTTTTAAGACTGCGAAATTGTAACAGTTAAGAAGCAAGTGGAGCTCAAAAGATGGGATTGTGGAAACTGAGAGGAGAAAACAAAAGCAAAGACAATTTTCCGAAACTTCTTCTCATTCTTCTTCGGTGCGAGTGATTCCTAGTCTCCATTTCTTCGAATCTAGAACACTTTCTTATTTAAGCACTAGTTCATCGAGTCGCTCTTTCAACCCGTCTTTCAATCTTTTTAGTTCACATCTTCTTTTTCCCAGAACTGAAGTAACACACCTCTCTTCTTTTTTCCCATCTGTATTACACTAAAGGGCTGCTACGAATGAAGCTAAAAAGTGTACATTTGTTTGGAAAAAAGGAACGCCATTCAGCCAAGCGGAACTGTTAAATGAACAAATTTTAGAAGTGGTAGGATGTATGGATGGATATAGTTAGCAAGTACGGCCGTCACTTCTAGAAACGAGGAATACAAGATGAACGACAGCGTGAATTTGCGTGTAGTGTAACAAAGAGCAAAGGAAAATAATATAAACTCTGTAGCTTTGCATGAATCAGCAGCATCAATGAAGAATGTGGAATCATATAAAGAATAGTTTGCTTAACGCACCCGCAAGGGAAGGACATAGGGGGATAGATATTGTTAACAACTTTAATAACGCGTTAACGACCAGAATAATCAGATGATTTGTATTAAAAAGCACTCACAAACACAGACGATCATGTTTTTATAATGTAGACAAGTGTTTCTCAAAAAATTTCACCCTAGCGCGCACCTATGAAATAACAAAAAATTTGGGGCGCGCCATTGAGCCATTGATATGGAAAAATCGGTCATAAAATTTTTAAATAAAAAGTATAAAGAAGTATCATGAAATTATCATTTATTTTTTAGAGACTCCTTTTTGTATACACAGTGTGTGTATGAGCAACACAAATAATAATCATTTATGTGCGAGTAAAGCAATAGGGAGAAATGAATAAAATAGACAATATATGCAGAAGTAATAGTAGTATAAATTGAATAATATATACATATATAACGTATAAGCAGAGAAATAAGAGAGTCTACTAGACGCTGGTCGTTAACTGGTTAATTAAAGAACAATGTTTTATAGCAGGATTACATTTCAATAGTTTGGTCAGTATGTGCAATAATGATATTCCAAATATTATGGCTAAAATTAAAGAATTTATTGGACATCGTAAGGAACCAAATGTGCTGATATCTTTTCATTGTATTTTATGTCAGTAAAATCTCTGTTCAAAATCCATTATTTTAAATGGCACTTTGCAAAAGGTCATAAGTATTGTTATATGTATTCGAGCAAATGCCACTAGGCATTGTCAATTTCGGGAATGCTGATGATGATGGATGGATGAAGAAGTAAATCTTTTTTCATATAGGCAAAACATTTGCTAAGGATTCAGACTTCAAAACAGGCGCCAAATTGAGCAACTTGCTTAGCAACCCTCAAGCTTCATATGGAACTCTTGGTAAATTTTTGGAATTGCAAACATCGCCTTCATTTCTCCCTTTCCCAAGAAATAAGACTCTTTTGAGTAAATTTAAGTATTTAATGGAAAATGGCCTTGCTTATAAAAAAAAGGTGTAATTACTTTAGATTTACCATATCATTCAGAAGTACACTGGTTGCAAGAGAAAAAATAATGGTAAACGAAAACAAAAAACTTAATTTTTCAAAAAAAAAAATAATAATAACATGGCTCTTTTTATGGTTCCGTTAGTTGAGGGCCGGAGAGAAGGTTATTATTGAGCCAGAAAATTTAAAAAAAAACCCAAAACTCAAGTTTTGGTTTAATTTTTGAATCAAATGCTGTGCAAATTAAAAATTGCAAGGGTACAGTTTTATAAATTTTATGGAAAAAATAGTACAAATAAATAAATAAATGTACAATAGAGAAAAACCCATCGAAATTTGAAAAAAAAGTGGTAGAATATTCTCGTCTTAATGAACATTCGTGAACTTATGGAAATATTTTAGTACTTGATGTAGAGCCCCAAAAAAACACGACATTTTGTATGATTTTCGAGTCGAGCCGACTCGACACGGGAAGATGCGTGTCCACAATTTTGAAGGCCCCGCCTCGCCTACCGGCGCCTGAATCGCATTTTGCATCCAGACAAGAGCGAGAAGAGAGAGAGAGATAGCAGAGAGAGAGGTAAATCGATGAGATGCAAAAACACAAAATGAAAGACACAGGCAGTGCTTGCGAAAACTCGACTAGCTACATCCATCTCATGATTCCCTTCCTGGAGAGCAATGGAATGATCCTCGAAAGTCTTCAACAGTCTACACTTGTTCGTAAACTATGAGTTCTTGCTACGACCAAGCCTGTACAGAGGAAGCTGGATGATTTTCTCATGAAGTGAAATAAAATATTGTAAAAAAATGTAAAAAAAATGCTTTCCTCTTGGTGTGCACACTAGAATTTGTGTATATTTGTATATAATTATACATAATTGAACGCAATTAAGTCAATTTCCATTGTATTTTATTGAATTATCAATTCCAATAAAATTTGCTGTATTGAATTTCGTTTCCTGTTTTGTATGCTAAGTCCAGTTGATAGATACCAAAAACAACCCAAACAACGAATCTCACGGTTTCTCGCATATTCATGTCTTTATCGTTCCCAGAAGAGATCCAAGATGGCGGACATGGCGGATGCTAAAATGCGCTCTCACTTAAAATGCGGTAGGTGTTTCTGATCCCAACGTGCGCATATTAACGAAAGAATGGTGTAGTTGACAAACGCGCATTTGAAGGACCAATTAAAACTAAAAACCACTGTTTGATCAATACCAAAATGCTTTCTCAAAGGAGTCATTAATTTGTAATAAAAAGTTCAGCTTACCCAATTTAAATATTTGAAACCCTATTATTATAATGATACAAAGATTCCTATCAGGTTATAAATAGCCAAAGCCAAATCTCAGGTATAATTTATAATTTCAATAACTCTAATTTACAGAACCACTTTGGAAATCCTTCAAATTGCCAATACTAAACACTTTCAAGTAAGGTCTTAAGTTTGTGATCCAATATAATAGGAATAGAAAGACCTCAGTATTCCCGTGCTCAATCCACCTGAGGAAGCCTTATGGCAGTGTGTAGCTCGTTTAGAAATTTTAAGCACAACGAACTTAAATAGTTAAACCTCAAGGTTGATTGAAGCAAGAACAAAAGTAAATGTAATAGAATGTTTTAGATATAACAAGTTGAAAATTCACATACTTTTTACTCTTGTAATTTACACAAAAATATGGAAAACCTTCTGGAATCAGAAAATTTGGGAAAACGAACGCTAACAAATTAAGTTCGTAAACCGAGGTTTCGCTGTACTATTTTTAGGAAAAATGGATAGTACACTAAAAAATAAGTAGGTTATTTTTAACAATTAACTTTATGAATAAGAACCTGCTTTGAGTATTGTTGAATTGATCATTAATTTTTTAACGGTCTATAAATTTTTGAAAGAACTAAGAAGGTTATTGATATTGGTTAATATACTAAGAGTATAGTTACACAACTCTAAAACATACATGTGTTCTCTAAAATATTTTTATTGCAATCTCACTTCTATTATATAGAGAAAATAATGTAGTTTTAAGATTTAGATTCAGTTGCTAAAACAGTTTATAAACTACAAATAGTATTTTAGATTAGAGAAATTTATACACATTTTATTGTACATAATAATATAGGCATTATTTATAGGTAAAAATTAATTCCTTAAAACTATTGAAATATTTTTAGGGGTGGATTAGATTTCTGGATATAATTTGTAAAGAATTTTTGGTCTTCAGCCAACATGTTTGACAATTTAGAAACTGGTTTCATAAATTGCAGTGTTGCAGATCTACGGATTTATCCGTATTTAACGGATTTTTGACTCGTTCAGATTTTTTACGGATTTTTGCCACTAAATTTATGAATAATTTTTTTTCTTTTATCGAAAAGAGAGCTTATAAGTAATAATACATTTTTACTAAATTTTTTTATTAAAAATTCTAGACTTTTCGTTGCCAGGCAGTAAGCTGTCACTATTGTTCAAGTAAAAAAAATCAAAAATGGCTTAATTCTCTTTGCTAATATTTTTATTCATATTTTTTAATTTATTTTGAAAATTTTTCTAGGAATAAAATAAATTATAAACGTTGTTTAAACGATAGTTGTATACAATACAGTGTTTGGTTTTGTTTTTTCTCTAATTCCAACAGGATTTAAATCATGTGTGTCAATTTTTTTAAACTTATTTAACATTTTAATCTAATCCTTTTTTTATATGTATCATTTTAGTAAATCTGGTGATTTGACTTTGTAAGATGTTAGATTCAGATAGTTCTGTTTTTAATACCTCTTCTCCCAAGAAAAAATATGAGCAATCTTATAAAAGTGAGTGGGAGAAAAAGTTAAGCTGGCTGAAAAGTAGTGGATCAGAAGGTACAGCCTTTTGTAAATTATGCTCTAAAAAGCTATTGGTTGGTAAGCGTGGAATTAAAGACCTCGAAAAACATGCTAAAACTACATTCCACGTGAAAAACGAAAAAACTGTAAGGGAAACAGAAAAAAAAGCTTTCAAGTCTTTTACTAAAGAAAAATGTCAAGATACAGTCAACAAATCAGAGGTTATTTTTTGCAATTGGATGATGGAGCTTATCTTTTCTAAAACACAACAAAAACATAACAACTTATTTTTTCTTCTCGCTGATCATTTTTCCGAACTTTTACCGAAATTGTGCTCTGATTAGGAAATTGCAAAAAAAAATTCAATGCAAACGAACTAAAGCAACATGTATTATTAAGTCTGCCATGGATCCCTACCTTGAAAATCAAACCATAAACTTCATGAAAAGCAATTATTATAGTCTAATGATGGATAAGAGTACAGATAGAGGAGATCGTAAGCTACCTGTGAATAGCTACCCTTTGGAGATCCCATTTTAGCCCATCTTTGTATTTTGGATCCAAATGAAAGAACTAAAATTACGGCCTTATCAGGCATTTTTTAACATCATTTAATTAACATCAAATTAAGAAATTTATATTTTTAGTTAATGCTTTAGTAGAAAGGTTTTCGCACATTGTCCCACTGGATAGATTGACGAGTTTTTAGATTATCAATTTATGAAAATCCACTCTGATTTGGAAAATTGTTGGATTGACGCTTTTTGGGGAAAACTTTGCAAATTAGAAACCTTAGAAAGAAAAATAAGATTCCCATTACTTTGTGAAATAATGTTAGCATTGTTAGTTTTACTTCATTCATATGCAGACTGTGAAAGTCTTTTCAGGTATAGCTTTGAGTAATTTTTTTTCTTTTGAATAATGTTTTTTCTCTTCTTTAGCATGAACAATATTAAAACAAATAAAAGAAATCAGTTTGATCTTTCAACAATATCAGGCGTTCTGGATGTCAAAACTAACGACCCAGGTATACTTTGTTACAACTACGATTCGCCAGAAAATGTCGTTAAAATTACATCGTCCGTTACTCTAAAAGCATCACACAATTAAATATTTAAAAGTTGATTATTATTTAAATAGTTTTTTAAGTTTTTTTCAAATTTAATTTTCAATCAAAAATAGTATGGAAGAACCGCAGTTCATTAAAAATTTGAATCTACGGATTTTTAGGACATGTTTTACGGATTTTTGATAAATTTTGTCTGGCAACACTGAAATTGTATTTGAAATTTTGATTTAGGCCATCTTATTCTACTTATTCAAATTCTTATATATATTAAAAAAGTTTAAAATGTGATATGAATGTTTTATTCTGAATTTCCCTATAATAGTTTTTTATATTTTGATATGTAAAGACCTCTTTTTCTGTCTTTTATCTCATATATAGGCAGAAAAATCAAGAAACTATTTTTGATACTCAAAAAATTAAATTAAATGATTTAGTTCTAAAGCTCTCGATACTGGTTAAAAAGTAAATTGGCAAAAAATTTATAAAAATATAATAAAGTAATGACTAAAATTAAAAATCAACGTAACATTTATAATTAAAATGCATTTGAATAAATCTTACACGTTTTCTATTTAATTTTGAGTATAGAAAAGACCAAAAAAATTTCAAACAACTAGGCTCAAAAACAAAGAAGGAACTTTCAAAAATTGAAAAAAGAGTAACTTAGTTAATAAAAATTTAAAATTCAAAAATTTTTAAACAAAAACAAAAAAATTACTTAAAAAATTAAGTTGATGTAGCAAAAAAATTTAAATAAAAAAAAAATCCAATATGAATGACCGGAAATATTTTATAAAATTTTAGGATTTATAAATATTTTTAAAATTAAAATGATTTTGATCATATAATATATATATAACTACATAGTTTTCGAAAGAAATCGAAAAATTAAATAATTACGACCGTTAACTTATGATAAACACCTATTAACATAGCGAAGGGACGAGACTATAGGGAACTTCCCTTTTTGGATGACGAAAAGTTGAGCCCATAAAAAACAAATTTTAATATAATAATTTATAAATAAAATAAATCACAATGTAGTTAAAATAAACGAAGTTCATATTAATTTACTTAATAAGTAATACAGTATTTGAAGAGTTACAAAGGTTTTAGGATGTACATTCGCTTAAATTTGAATCTCAGAGGTTCGATCACCAAGGTTCCCAACACTTAAAAACTCGCATGTTTGCCTCTATGAAAAATTATTCTGCTGAACTTTTCCATGCTGTTTTAATTAATGAAATTATTGAAAATTTAGAAAAAAAGCAAGATTTAGTTGGGGTTTTTTAGGATATGAAAAAAGCTTTCCATTCAGTATGTTTTGGTAAACTTTTAATCATGTTGAAGTTTTATGGGTTCTCAGATTAATCTGTTGAGTTTGTTAAATCTTAACAAAAATCTTATTTAGTAAAGAGGTGTCAATATGGGTCAATAGATGATGTTGCCTCTGACTTTATGATTTCTAAGTGTGGTCTTCCAAAGAGGTCTCTAATCGGTCCTTTATTTTTTTAAATATATGTTTAGTAATCTTAAAGTTAAATTTAACCTATATGCCAATGAGATTACTGTTCTTATTCCTATATTTATTGGCACTCTCAATATTGACTTGAATCCCATTCATGAGAAGCTAAATTTGATCTTTAAATGGTTTTTTCCAAAGATTTGAAAGTTAATAAAGCAAAAACCAAAGCTATGATATTTTCTAATCTAACTTGGCATAAAGACTAATGTCATCCCATTTTAATTTTAGTTTTGTTAAATATATCAACTTACTTGGACTAAGAATTGATGATAAATTAACATGGATTGAGCACATAAATTTTTTATGCTGTAAACTGTCTTCCATTACTGGTATTTTCAGAGTAATTAAAAGATCTTTGAAGAAAAGCTTAATGTTTTTCATTAATAAATCCTTATTTGTATCTCATCTAAACTACAACATGCTTATATGGGCTCATTCTAATTTAAATAAACTATTTGTTTTACAAAAAAAATATTAAAAGTGATATTTGAAAAATCTAGGAAGGTTGGTAAATATGATCTATTTTTCCTATCGAAAACTTTGAAAATTAAGGATATCTATTTTACAAACTCTTTTAGTTCTGTTGGAAATCATAGGGGCTTACTGTCACTGCAAATCTAAAATCTTGTTTTATTTAATTCAGTTGCTGATCGATTTTTTCTAAGGTCTAAATATAAAGCATGTCTTCCTTTCTATAGGCGCAGATCTTCGCCACAATCTATCATCTGGAAGTTTTTGGAACAGTTATTGTTCTTTCATTTGTGATTGCCTTTCAATATCACATTTGAAAAGAAATTGCAAACCCTTTATGAAAACGTATTTAGATATAAAAAATTTCATACACACACTTATACTTATAAATATAAATATATATAATTGAAGATTTTTTTTATTACTCTACTATGATGTAAGTATGACATTTTTAGATCATTATAAGGACGATTTTAGTTATATCATGAATATTTCTAAATTCGGGTTGTATCCATCCCCTTTGAAATATTCGCGTTTTTCATTATCTGTGCATTTAATATTTGATATTTGCTATAAACATTGTGATTAAAATAAATGTCTTTTTTTCTCTCTCATTTTATTATTGCTTACTTTAGGTGATAATGTATATTGCAAATGAAGTTTATTCTTCTTTTTTTTCCACTAATATTTATATTAGGGAGTAAATTGATTTTCATTTTATTTTATACTATTGAGTGTTTTATTAATTCTTAAAAACTTTCTTCTCACACCACTTTTTATAATGTTTTCACGGCATAACATTTATCAAATCGCATTACTTTAGGCCTTCTAACATTTTGCTGTGAATTAGAATGAAGCTCAATCTTCTTTTTATCACTAAACATTACATTATGCTAATCATACACGCTCCATAAAAATTTTTCTTTTGCCAACCCAAATCTTTTTTTTATTTTAACTTTATTCAAAGCTTGTTTTTAACTGCTAAACGCCCATTCAAATTATTTTTTGGGATCATTTACAATTGATGTCATCTTTTTTTGCTTAATTTTAACGCCCCTCCGCTGCCATTGTCAATTTTTGACTATTTCTTTAGTCTACAAATTCTTCATTTGCCAACTTATCGACCCACTCCCCCCCCCTCCCAGTCTTTGGTTGGCATCAATTGCGAATGACACCTAAGGATTCGTTTTACTGTATCAATTAAAATATATTTTGATAAATTATTTTCTTCCATTAATTGCCTTGAAGAAAAATGAGTTTTTTTTTATTTTTGAGTACGACAAATTTTGGCTTTGTTGGTTACAGTTTATATACCTTTATATCTTGATAAATATTACTTCTAGATATATTAAATAATTTTGAAATAGCTCTTTGACTTTTCTTTATTGAAAGAAGTACAAATTTAGTTCTCTATTCTATAGATACTTTAGGCATGTCAGTCAAAAATAGACGTTGAGAAAAGATCATAAAAGGAAGTAGACGATTTGTGGAAATCTATTTTAGAAAAAACAATGATAAAAATTTATATTAAAATTAAAAAATATTTTTACCTAAAAGACAACAAATGACGAAAAACTTTTGCACGGAATTTTTAATAGATTTTTAAGATGCTATTTATAATGAATTAATTTAATATAAATAAATTTCAATAATCAAAAGATTGTAATAAAGAAATAATTAGCTTTGGCCGAAAATATTTGCACTCCAATGTATATGTAGAAATATATATATAAGTAGCGTTTCTCTCGCCTCATAAGAGATGCAGCTAAATACGACAATACTATATTTATTTCGAGAGACTATGAGGAAATATATATATTAAATATTAATATTAATTTAACACATGGCGATTAAAAGGTTGTTAAGAGATAAAATTGGAATTAAATAGAGATATATGTATATAGATAAAGTATGAAAAATGAAGAGCCATGGATAGCGGCTACATATACATAGATTAAAGGTCATTTACATATAGAATGCATATGGACGGAGATCATTAAATGTAAGCGAGATTTTTAAAAACAAAAGTAAAGTTAGCATATTATTTTCATTTAGGAATAAAAATTTTGTATTTTGAGCAATCAAGTATTTGTATTGTAAGTAAAGAAATATTACTTTAGCATACAGATAAATGTATTGAGTTGTAATAATTGATTGTTATAAAAGTATACACAATTTTTACATTCCTTTGTTCTACAATACCCTTTGTTTAAATATTATTGTAAAACACTATAGATAAACTCTTTCTATTGTTTAAATATTTTATCGATAATACTTTCAATAAACGAATTTGCGTACATCTTTTAAATAACATATACGGATTTATTGGCAAACAACAGATTAAGAAAGTTCAAACTCAAACAAACACAAATAAATTATTGATGATGGTTTGATATCATTATTCAAATCAATCAAAGTTCTAAGTAAAATACAAACATTTTATCAAATGAGATATCATATCGTTTCATGCATAAATTATTTGAATCCCTAAATTCATTATTCCATTATTTTATAATTTATTTATTTGAAATTATAATAAGTGATTGGTTAATTTTAAAACAATATTTCATATTTTCAAAAAAACAAGTAAATCGTTCATTGGCGTGATTTTAAAAATCAAACATTTGTTCATCATAGTTAATTTTCTTTGATATTAATTAAACCTATTCGTGAAAGCATATTTTTATTTGTTCAGTTACGGGAGGAGTAGGAGAATGAGGAGGGATTGCGATTTTATACATTTCAGCATTTTTTTATTTCAATTGAAAAATATCAATTGTTGCTACTTTAACTAAACCGATTAGCAAAAGAGACAACTTCGAACTATATATCCCAAAAGGAGCTACAATGTTTTCCAACAAATTCAGTTTGTAGTCTGTACTTCATTTCTCCTATATAATTTTACTCTTCATTTTAAACTGGAACTACCTGGGTTGGTCTACTTTCATCAGAAATTCTTTTTTTTGCAATCTGAATTTGAAAAAATCTTTTCAGATATTTAATTAATTCAGAACTTAATCGATCTCAGATGTTTCTCCTGTGTGTTATTAATATCTTGTGTTGTAGTATAAGGTGATATGATTAAATACCACTCTGAACATTTTGTTGATTTTAATATCTTGTATTGAAGTATAAAATGATATGATTAATTTTTAGATCTTAGGATTACTCTTTTTTATAGATTTTTTTGTAGATATAGGATTACTTATTGTTTCCTAAAACAATATATCTCTTCAGAGGACTATTATATTGACATAAAAAAATATTTTATTGAAAATATAAATAATATTCTAGGAAATAATTTTTAGTTATGGACAAGATTTCTTTTTCTTCTTTACAGCTTTATTAGCCCATTTCTTTACAGGGTCGCTGATTTAGATGAGTCTCCTCCATCTGACTCTGTCCATCGCAATTTTGTAGTGAATATTGAGGTCGAGATTCTTATCTTTGCTGTCGTACATAATGCAGTCATTCCACCTTATCTTGGGCCTTCCTTCCCTCCTTTTGCCATCCACTTGTAGGTCCATCTTTTTCCTTTCAATACACTTCTCCCCTCTCCTGAGAACATGGCCAAACAATATCAAGCATTCTTCCTGCTCACACTTACCACTTTTGCCATTCCTCTTAAAACCTCGTTCTTTATTCTGTCTTTTCTCTCTTTACTCCGCTCATCCACATTAACATTTTTATTTCAGCTACTTCTAACTTCTTTTCATTGCTCTTATTTATTGGTACAGTGTCACAATTGTTTTATATAATTATTCTGTTATTTTCATTGACATTTTTCTGCAACAGAGGACTCCCGATACATGGCGCTAGTTTTCCTATCCTCCTTGAATTCTTCTATTTATTTCTATATCTTCGCTGCTATCCTCTGTTAGAGTTGAACCAAGATATTTGAAGTTCTTTACTCTCTTTTATGTCTTGATCCTCATCTTCATACTTCATCACTAAGCATTCTCTTTTATTTTAGCCTATTCTTAACCCTCAAATTTTCAATACCCTACGCCATTCTTCAAGGCTTTCTTCCACTCTTGACTTAATTCACCGAACACAACTACATTATCAGCTCATGCAATCTCTCACGGCAATTATTTCATTATTTCTTATGTCAATACATCAAACTCTACGTTAAAGAGAAAGGCGCTAAGACCCGACCCCTTTGCGTTTTCACTCGCGGCTTCAAACTTCTATATATCTCTATAATCAACCTAAGATATTTCTCTGGCACTTATTTTTTAAACATCTCCATACTTCTTGACTCGGTATCCAATCATATGCTTTTTCCAAGTCTATAAACATGGCATGAAACTCTTTTTGCTTTTTTCTATACTTTTTCATCATCTGCCTTAATATGAATATTTCATTTGTTGTTCCATTTTGATGAATAAATCCAAACTGACCTTCCGATATCTCTATAATTCTTTCCCAAATTTTTATCGTATGACATAGGAGTTTTATTCCTGGATAGTTTGAGCAAGCTTATAAATCACCCTTCACCTTGAAAATTGGTATAATTGCACTCTCTTTCCATTCTTGTGGTATAATGACTTGTTCTATAATCTTATTCATCTGTCCCCACAGGATATTCACTCCTTTTTCTCCCTTTCCAGGCCGCTACAGGTATATAACCAGGTCCTACAGTTTGTTGTTCTTCATCTTTTACATTGCCATCACAATTTCTTCTCTTTCTATCTTTTTTATTGGCCTTACACATGCAACCCCACCTTCTAAGTACTCCAGTTGATTTTCTTCATTCAGCAGTTAAGCAAAACATTGCTTCCTTCTTTCGTTAATTTTTCTGCCATTGTTCAAAGTTTGTCATCTAACATCGTTTATTTCTTTGACCTACTGTATGTCTTTCGTTGACTTATTTCTACCTTTTGCTAACAAGTAAAATTTCTTTTGTCCTTGAGGTGTTTGAAGATCTTCATATATATATTCGCACATAATTATGCTTCTTCTTTTGCCACAGCTACTTCTTTCTTTACCTCATTTCTTTTTTCACACTTTAATTATGAAAAATAAACTGAGAAATAAAATGGGCATGTTCGATTTATTTGAAAAAAATATTTTTTTTAAATATCTTTGCAAACACTTTCTAAAACGCAAATCGTAAATTTATAAACACTTCCAGACATTTCATAATCATAATTGCAAAACTGAGTTGAGAAATGAAATCAGTACGATCAATTTGTTGTTTTAACACCCTAATTAAGGAATAATGACTCCGAAATTTAATTTTGCATGATTAATTTATTATAATAATAAAATTTGAATAATATCCTTGGAGAAAATTTTAAGACGTAAATCTCTAAATTAATTTACACTTTTCGACATAATTTTATTATAATTTATTGTAATTAATAACATAAACAGCATTTTAATTCATGAGAAAAAAGAAACTTTCAAGATTGTATTTTTCTAGAAATTTTAATAATGATCATTTTAAATAATTATAAAATATTTGATATTTTTTTATTTGAGTTTACTGGTGATCCTCTTAATCATTAATGAAGCAAAAAAGCAATTGGAATTATTATTCACTAGAAATTAATTTTTATAAAGCTATTTTTTTCTTTTTTTCAATACAATTACTAATTTTATTATTAATTACAATAAAAATTGTCTTAACGCTTATTATTATGTACTACTCATCGCAAAAGTTGAAGATCAGCGGTTCGATCACAAATGCCCCAAGCTCTAAAAACTAAAATCATAAATAACTGTGATTAACCAACTTTAAGCATAATGCTAGCATATGCCTTACGGCTGAACGTGTTTGATATAAAAAACCAACCAACAAACGATATAAATAAAAAAATTTTTACTTTTTGAGTACTCCCTAGATGCAGGTTATTAATCACTGAGTTTAATGGATGACAACCTATATTCTTTAACTCCCACCGACTACCTTTCCTCAATCAATCATCATTCAACTACCACCTCAAAAATCAGGCTTTCTACACTTCAAACTCCCTCAACAACTATCCAAATTCTCCAAAGTCCCTCATTCCTAATCAATTCACAAGCCAAATCAATATACTTCTTTCGAACTTCAACTTTATACCTTTTCAAACATTTCGCAAGAATATAGAGAAGTCTGATTGTGCTTAGATATGTCTTCCTACCTATCTACCAGAGGCGTATATTCACAGTGTGCTAGGTGTGCGGCGCACACCTTATAATTTCATGCAGTTAAACTTGTTTGATTTGTTAAACTCTTCTTATTGGCTTTTCAGGACTTAATGTAGCCAAAAGTATGAATGAAATGATATTTAAACTTGCAATAAGTGAAGTTGCGCTATGTCGCAGGCGCACGCTTCATATCTACAATAAAGGCGTTATATTTTCTGAAGCACACCATATGCCAGTATTCAAAACTGTATTATTCACATGAAGACGCAGCGTATTAGAACAAGGAAAAACAAAATAGAAATAAGACACACGTTTGTATTGAATGGGGTAGTGCTTAAGTCTTTTCGCACGCTTTACGTCAAACTGTATGATTTTTTCATCACACTTCCTCTCTGCTACGCATCACGTCTCTGTATCAAGAAAATAAAATACAACGTTTATGACTATAAAACATGCTTTATCTGTCAGATCAGTTGTGCGCGATTTTCACAGCACCAAATTATACTATTCAAGATCATCACAAATCTGAATTTTATATTGACCCGTTTTTTGTAGTATAAAAAATTAAGTAAATCTGTCAAAGTAAGGTTTTTGAACATTTACAGAATTTTTGGTTGAACAATTTTAATGCTCTCGTTATATTATGCGTTGGACCTTAAATCCATAATGTATATTTTGGAAATTATGCATAAAGGATGAAAATTATACTTTATTTTTCTTATTATATGGCTAGTTAGAAGTTAGATAGTTAGTTTAGAACTTGAGAAAATAATTAATTATTATAAAAGAACGTAAAGGCGAACAATTTATTGAGAACAAAGTTTATTTCTAAGTAAGTTTTTGCCGACAGTCGGCTTTATCAAACAATAAGAAGTAGTGAAGAGAAAAGAGTGTTGAAGACTTAGCTTGAGTGAAGAGTAGGAGTAAGTTTATTTTATTATAAAGGCGTTTTTTATATCCCTTTATGTTTTAATCAATTGGACTTAAATTTTTCAAAGTTTATTTTTATTATATTACAATAATTTTTAAATTTATTATAATTACTATTAAAGGAGAAACTTAAGATGAACAAATTTGGTAAAAATATTATAACTCTAAGTTTTGATTCAATCCCTGAATTAATACAGACATTTTGGTTTCGCCATTTATCTTACTAAATATTTTTCCATATGAATTTTTTTAGACAAATGGGTTTTGCTGTAAATGATTTAATTGAAAAGCCTTTTTCATTGCGCACATTCGAAGAAAAAAAATAAATAATTCAAGTTGGAAAACCACTTTCCTTTTTGCCTAAATTGACCGTGAAACATAAAGATAAAAATACATCGTATATTCGACATTTTTCTGTTTTGCAATACCAAATTGTTGAATGGTTAACAGGGTGTGATAAAAAGTCTGCTTTATTCTGTTGGCCATGTTTATTATTTGCTAAAGAGTCAAGTGTTTGGAACAAAAAAGGATTCACAGATCCCAATCATATGTCCACTTCACAAAAGAAACATGAAAAATCACGAAATCACATAGAAACTTCTTTGAACTTGAAGGTATTTGGGCATCAAAGAATTGACATCCTTTTTGAGAGTCAGAAGAACGAAGAAATCAAGAAACACATGAAATAGTTAAAAAAAAATAGAGAAGTATTCAAACGCTTAGTTTACGTTGTGTGTTTTTTGGCAAAACAAAATTTAGCTTTCAGAGGACATCCTGAACTTGATTCTTCCTTAAATCGTTGAAACTACGTTGAGCTTTTAAAAGTTATTAAAAATTACGACTCTTTATTGAATGAGCACTTAATCGAGTCTAAAGTTTTCCAAGGTACATCTCCTACTATACAAAAAGATATAATTAAAGCCATTGCAAATACTTTGAGAGCTCATATAAAAGAAGAAATAAAATCTACAAATTTTTAAATGAATTTTTAAAACAGGAAAGAAGATTGTTGTTTACTTACAAATAAAAATAATTTTTTTCAAGCACACCTTTGTTTGAGTTTCACTCTACGCCACTGCTATCTACCTACCTATTAAGTACCTACTAAATTAGTTTTTTACCAAACGATTCACAAAAGAACTTTTAAGTTGATAATATTTGTAACAATTTATGCATAGATATACATCTTTTATTTCACAATGGAAAAATCTAACTGATGGCCATTTTGGCTATTGCTTTTTCCAGGATTGTAAATTATGTGATCATGTTTTATATTTTGTGAATTATAAAAATATATACTATGCACTTCAAACTTCAATAATTCCTTCCGTGAATTTTTTTTTTTGAATAAATTTTTTTTTCTCTCTCTCTCTCTCTCTGGTCACACTTTCCCTTTTCTTGAAAAAAATTTCCAAGCATTATGCAAATATGATTGACATTTTTAGACATTTTGACACCCTAATTTCAAAAATTTTATCAAAACAATAGATTTATTTTTTTTATATCAACTCAATACATTTATCTGTATGCTAAAGTAATATTTTTTTACTTACAATACAAATACTTGATTGCTCAAAATACAAAATTTTAGAAATCTCAACACATAAATAAACAAATGGTTAAAATTATTATTTAATTTTTTTAACGTTTTATTTATTTATCTGAAAAAGACCAGAGTGATCGAAAATTAATAAAGCTTTCAACTTATTTGAATAAACGTTTTACATTTTTTTTTAAACTTTTTTTTGTTTTTACTAAATCCTTTCCTTAATTTTTTCGTTTTTACATGTTAGGCTACTTTAATAACATTAAAAATAGCGGCTATAGATCATGCTAAAAGACCGGTCCTGTTTTTACAAATAAAATGAAAAAATACTGCTAAGTGTAATAAAGTAACATAAGGAAAATGTTAGATAAAACTTGTTTACCTTTTTACTTTCATTTATAAGGGGTCAAGGTAAAGCACTTTTTATTGATAAAAAATGAATAAAATAGTTCGGAAAAATTAGACTAGTAAGAGATAGAGGGCAATAAATGCGAGAGTGATTTTTTACACTAACTCATGAAAATATATATTAATAAAGAGTAAAATAAGAAGGACAAACTATAACATGGAATATTTTAAAAAGTAAAAGAGAATATGATGCATAATCGCTATTTTTGTTTTAATGCCTACTTCTAGAATTTATAGACGTTTTTTATTTATTATTTTTAAAACAAAATTTTATACTTTTCGAAGCTTGCTCATAAAACTTAGTTTAATAAAAATTAATATTAAATTGGTAGAAACGTATGGTCTTTATTTTTTAATTTCAATTCCAGATTGTACATTTGGATATGTCCAATTATAGAACAATATTCATCTATTTATATGCAATATAAATAATTTTGTAAAAAGTTTTATTAGATTACAAAAAAATATAACAAACAAAACTAAAAAGTTAAAAAAATATAAACAATATTTAGGTTTACTATCTAGAATTAATAGTTAACTATATTATATTAATTATGCATAAATAAAAATAAAACTAATTAAAAAAAATGTTAATTAATAATTTTTACTTTGTTCAATTATTTAAACATGGGGTCCATCTCGTGTATAAATGTTTTAGAATTTAGCGTAATTTATTACATTTCTGAAATATTTAATTTTGAATTTTTATAACTCTTAAAACAAATTCACAAAAACTGTGATAAACCATCTTGAACATATAGCCTTACTGCTGAAAGTGCTTTGATATCTAGCTTGGATATTAATTTGACATTCTAGCGGATGCGGATAAAAATATTTTTAAAAATGATGTTTTATATTTTACCGTATCTTACTTTTTTAATCCACCAATGTAAAAAAAACCTTAATTAGAAAAATTTATTTAAAATAATCATTATTAATTACAGCTAAATTTTTTTTAAGAAATAACAGTTATTCTACTTTTTCTCATAGTAATCTTTCTTTTGTCAGTATAAATATTTTCGGCGTTGCTTTCTCGCTTTGAACAGTGCTAGGAGGACAGGTAAGGACAACAATTTTTGATAAAAATGGAAATTCTTTTATTTTGTCTTCCACCAATCTAAGCTTTAAGTAACCGTGCCATTAATTCTTTTTGATACTTCGTTATTTCTTCATTTTCTTTCTCGTTTTCTACTTCACTACTAGAGTTTATAATAGAATCCATTGCTTCATTCAAAGAGGAATAAACTTCATTAGCACTTTTCTTCATTTTGTGAAGCTTTTTATTTCTATGTTATTATTTTTACTTTATTTGTTGTTTCAAAATTGGTGAACAATTTACTTTTGAATCCCCGATTGAGAAAAGTAGCTATAATGTAAAAATTAGAAAAGTAGCATCTCTAATACTTGATTGAAACTTAATTTTACCATTTAGAGTTTATTATGTTTTTATATAAACAAATTAAGAATCCTTTTTTACGCAATATAACAAACTGATTTTCTTTAATATAAAGTAATAACTTGTTAGAAGAGAATTTAGTTTACTAAATAAAAATGAAAATAACCTTTTTATTTTAAAAATGTGTAAAAAGTAAATCTTTTATTACATCCAAAAGAGAAATGAATATATCTGTATACTCTTTCATAAATGAAAGTTATCAAGAAACAAATATTGCAACTAGCGAAGCATGAAAATAAAATTGTATGAAAAAGTAGAATTTTCAACCGAAGAGTAAGATTGTAACAAATAACATGCTGCACTCAAATAATATAAAATTGCAAATAACTGAACAATTTTCCTTTAATTTCCATGCATGTCAGACTAAACAAGTTTCTTGGGGTGTTTAGTCTGACCCTTTCTACGCTATGCTTTATATCTTGTAATATTATTCTTTTATGTACATGTGTTATTACTACTCTTATTAGACCAGCATCACCGAACAAGCGATGGAGGGGTTTGATGCAATGTAGTCTTTTTGCTCTTTCAATTGATTTTCACTATTCCTTGACTGCGTCAAGCTCTTTAATTATCTCTTTATATTGTAGATAATATTTGTATAAGCATCTTTAAGTTTATGAAAAAAGTGTTTGTAATTGTATTTTCAAATTAATAAATGTATTTGATAGAAGAGTATTTGATTTTCATTGTGATGTATTATATAGCAAAATACTTCCGTATGAAAAGCAATGACGTGTATTCTGATCCGATATCCTCATAAATTACCTTGAAGAGACGACTATTTAGGGCAGATGTCATAATGTAGTTTACCATTTTAACCACCAGTTTCAAGCTTCTCTTCATATCGGGAGGTAGAACAGAGTGCAAATCGGTGTATGAAACAGTGAACAGAAGTGACAGATGGAGGATACTGCTTACACCCGAGCTTGGAACCCAGATTTTCTTCCAAGCATAACAAGAGCGCCGTCAGTTGTGCAACCAACTAGCTTGGTCCATTGGTCGCACAATTTCACTTGGCTGTCACAATACCAACCGACTGTTGATATTACTTCTCCGTTTTGTCTAGTCGTTTTTCTCAAGTCACTTAAAATAATTAGGATCGCGGTCTTTCTAGTTTGGATGATTAGTTTGGAGATGGCGTTGTAAAAGGCTTCATTAATGCATTTGATAATGTCTTCATACACACCACACCACACACCGTGGCAGAAATTCTTCCCTATTCTTCAATTCATAGAACCAAAATTAATGTATTGATCGCTATACTACTGTCGTTTGGGCATCTTGATTTGGCGCTATAATCTGAAATAAAACTAAAAGTTGCTTTTTAATATATTGAATATATATAATAATTTACATAATAATCGATAAAAATAAACAATCACGAAGATGGCAAGTTAATAATTAATCACAGCACTGTACCTACTAAGTCAACAGAATGTGTGTGCATGCTACATTATACGCATATGCACATATTTACAAGTATTAAAGAACTTTAGCCAAATTCACATTACACTACATTTCTCTGCGTGGGAATTTCTGTGAAAACAAGTACTTTTTTTGAATTTTTGGAAAACATCTCGCGTACCACCAGGGGTACGCGTGCCACAGGTTGGGAACCCCTGTTTAATTCAATTTATTTATTTGTTGATTTCATTGCGCCTAAGACATACAGGCCTCTGTTTAGGAGGCTTTGAAGGCATCGCGAAGTTTGGATGATAAAATCATATATCGTCTGAATAATGCAATTCCGACCACTTCTTTTTCCGAAAAAGTTGATGCTTCCAAAGCGTGTGAAAATTTGCACAAGCAAGTATTTTTACGTTATTCTCATTTCATTCCCTTCTATGCACCCAATTTTCGCACTACTGCCATTTTAATTCTAGAACTTGTGGAATTTTTTGCTTCTCCGATTTTTTAGTTTTTTAAATTTTTACCCTTCGAATTTCGCTAGGTACATCTTTTGATGCCTTTTTCAAAGTTGTTGAATGAACCACCCATGTCAAAAACTGCCAATCAAAAGTTAACAAAATTTTTTTATTATCCGTAGATGACAGCTAAAAACAGTAAAGTCAAACTTCCTCAAATGTAGGTTTTAGACAAAAATATTTTTTTCTTTAAAATGTTTTGGCTTGGTAGGGAAGTCAAAAAAAATTTTTTGATAAAATAAAAAAATACGTTCAAGAATCAAAAAATGTTTATTTAGTGTTTCTTTGTTAAAAAATTGTGAATTTTTTCATATTTTTTTGTTTTGAAAAGCCTTTTCATGGATAAAAACTAAATCTTCACTGAAAATTATTTGTCCATTTTTAAAGGCTAACATCCTACTACTTAAGCTTTGTCCTTAAAGTATAGCGGAAAAAATAACGCTGAAAATTTTTGGAATCAACACCTAACGATTAAAAATAAGTAAAAAAACCAAACTGTGTAATTATTCAAATATAAATACGTATATTTTTTATATCTCATACAATATATTACAATATATTTACATTTAGATTATATTTAATTTATTACAATATTGCAAAAACAATATATTACATTTTATGAAGAAATAGAAACTCCCATTTGCCCTTTTTGTATGTTACGTAGTGCATGTGCAATGTAGCTTTTGCATTCCTCGCTGTTTTTTGCTTTAAATTACTTGAATGATGATAAAGAAGTTTGTGTGAACACTTTTTTTCATTATATAATGGATATTAAAATGGATGTAACACGTTTTTCGAAACTAAGTTTTAAAATTCACTTTTTTGCTTAGTTGAAACTTTCGATACAAACTAAAAAAATTTAATTCTATGATACTATAATATAAAAACACTCTATGCAGAAGGCAAAAATTGAAGAGCTAAAAACTTGTCTATAAATGAACTGCTAGTTGCATCGAATCAAAAAAGACTTGAATAGAGGCGGAGAATTAGAAAATTATCAGTGTATCTTTCAACACGTCTACAGAACCTGACAATCGCATAATATCACGCGCATTTATTAAGAGACAATACTTCAAAGCTTATTCAGAAAAGTTAAATCAAAAAAGACAATTTAGAATTTAAAAAAGACACTTTAGAATTTGAAAAAGACTCTTTAGAATTTAAAAAAGACTGTTTAGAACTAAAAATGGTATAGATTGTGTAGGTGATGAGGTATCTATAGATAAATTCAAATTTTGCTGATAAATATGTACTTTTGATATTGATTGACAGTTTTTGACAAGCAAAGGTCATTGCATAAAATTATGAATGATATTTCTTTTTGTTTTTACTGTTATTTTTTGTAGATTTTACAACTTTACAAATCCAGAAATGATGGCATTTTAAATTGCATTTCTCAAGTTACTCAAAACGTTGTAACTTTCAAAAGGTTAAAAGAAAGCGATCCTGACAACTTTTCAAATATGAAACAACTCAAGAAAGAACAAAATAAGGTTTGTCCTAATTACTTCAACTGAAAATTCCATTTTTTCTATCCATACATTCTATGAATAGCATAGAAACTTCAGTGAAAAGTTTATTTTCACTTCTATACCAAGACTCTTGACAAAACCAAAGTTCTCAACCTTTTTTAACAAAGTGTCAAATTGAGAACCAACATTGCTTTAGAGGAAAAACTTTTCAAAAACTTTTTTTTTGTTCACCTGCTCGTTGTGAAAGGGGATTTAGCAGAATGAACTGAATTGAAACAGACATTAGATCAAGACTGACATCAGCTAATCTTGATTTACTCATGTTCATGAGCCTGAGTGGGGTGGCAGTTAATGATTTTGATGCAGGTGAAAGTGTTAGACTATGGTATCACAGAGGTCTGCAGAGACATGTACATTAGGGATACAACTTTTTTGCAATTCCTAGTTTTTTCTAGAAAATAGTGAAAATCAATGTTTATGATCATATAAGTCATCCATCATTAATTTTGAAATTTTTATATTTTGTTGCACTTGGCGGGATTTCAAAAAATACAATCCTGTTTGTATAATGTACTTAAAAAGAAATCCAAAATGTTCGATTCATAATTGTTACATTAACTTTTTTCTACATCCTAGAACAGTTTGAAGAGTGTAAGTCATATAAAGTAAAATTAGACAATGTTCAAATTGGGGTAAATTAATTATTAGAGAGAATGAAACACAGTTGTCTCTTGGCTTTGTTTTTGCATATTCTTGAATGAGATTAATTGCTCGTTCAAAATATTGATGCTTCTACATTTCGTGACTAAACCAGTGATTAGTCCAGTCATATAAGAGTGGCATGAAAAAATAAGCAAGAAGGGCTAAGATTGCGCACTAATTCCAACTGGCATTGCAGATGTTTTGAATTTTATGAAACCTGATGAAAAGCAAGCCTGCGTTTTCATAAAAGGACTTAAATGTCCGAGTTAATTGAAAAAGAATCTTCATATCATCTTTCTAGCCAGCTTGATCAACATGAGTTCCATCAAAAAAATATTGTTTTTTTCGAATCTATTGATAAGCCTGCTAATTCCTCCAATCCATAACAACACGTAGGTTTCTGCCCAAGACAGCGTGTTGGCACCTCAAAAAAGTGGCTTATCATAGCCTTTGAACAAAAACATTTTCTGCAGTTTAAGAACAACTCAATTATTTTGTTCTGAACAAATGCTCGTGGTATTGTTTGAGATTGCGCTCCAAAAATGAAATTCTTCCAAGACGTTTTTCATTCCTTCTGAAATGATTTGTGCCTTGCGATCATACAACTTCAGTGTGTCTACATTGGCCTTGCTTTGTTGAGTTGAAAGCAGTAGAGCTTTTTGTCATCAGCATTGAGCCATTCATCTTGGACTTTGATGACAAAGAAACCGTTAACCCTAATCCCGAGACCCCCCCCCCCCCACCCCTCTTTTTTTTGTAAAACTTAATTTAAATTTTAACTATTACACTTTAATGTTTGATTTTTTTGACTTTTCCTAAAATAATGAGACATCTGTTTTAACTTTTTTCTAAAAATTTTTTTTAAAAAATGTTATTTTTGATTATTTTCATAGTAGTGACGGGGGGGGGGGGGTCTTTTGGTATTAGAAAAATGCTAATAAAATTATATAAATGTCAATTATGTGCGTTCAAGAAATTTCCAGGCGTTCTTATCAATTGCTTCTAATCTCATTTTAAACGGGAAACAATTTAGATGATATTTAAGTTATCTAATATGTTCATTATGTAATATAAACAATTTCAAAAACAGGCATAAATGCGTTCTCAACCCCAAAGTCGCGAATGTATTCCCAAATGTCGTCTTCAGTGGGGGCATACGTTTCGCTTCAAAATTACGTAAGAAAAAAAAGTTATAATAAATACTGAAATTGGCTACGATTCAAATTTTGTTACAATACTTCCTTATCTACCTTTTTTAAATGTATACCTGCCTCTATATTATTCTGAAACATTTAGTAGCTTTTTTTTTAATATATTTTTTTTAATCATACAGTCTCATTACTCAGAATTTATTCAAGTATCTTTATATTCAAGCCATGCGTCAAAAAATTGGGATTGGTACATCACTACAATTTACTCATTTTCTTATCCTTCTCCTTTTTTAAGTTACGAAGCATGCAGAATGAACTCGATGTTGAAAACATACTAAAGGCAAAAGTATATAAAGTAATCTATTATAATTACATCTTAATGCCCACACACCCATCTATAACAAGGAAGGCCATGTTTCCTAATATTTTGTTGACAGGAACTTTATGATATACTATTATAGGTAATTTCAATATTTTGTTAATTTTCTTAGTCGACCAGTTGTCTGCAGTGACCTCTCCACCTTTTTCTCATCTGTGTATTCAATCTTAAGGCCTTTTTCGCGTCTTTTCATGATTTTCTCCCACGTCTTCTTTGATCTTCCTTATTTCATATTTCAACTATCTCTTTCATCTCTGATTAAACTTTTTGAATTTATTCTCACAAGATGACCCAGCTATTGCAGTCAATATTTTTCCAAGTCTGATTCTATATCTTCAATCTCCGTTATCTTTCTTCACACACCGTTTGGAACTTTGTTTTGGAGTGTATGTATCATTCTTATTTCTGTTGTTTTCATATGCCTGATGTCAACCTTTTTCACTTTCCATCATTTAGCACCATATCACATTACATATCTAACACATCTTCTTCTTGCTGTAACCGCTCTCACCCAGGTAACAAATTTCTTTGACCACTTCAATTTCATCATCATCCTTACATCTACCACATACGTAATTCTTTGCACCTGTTAGCGAACCATGTACAGTGTACACCCAAGCACAACACATTGCAATCCTATTCACTAACACAACTCATAGCCAACAAATCAATATCTGCACAAAATTAACTCTACCACACAAACACACACACACACACACACACACACACACACACACACACACACACACACACACACACACACACACACACACACACACACACACACACACACACACACACACACACACACACACACACACACACACACACACACACACACACACACACACACACACACACACACACACACACACACACACACACACACACACACACACACACACACACACACACACACACACACACACACACACACACACACACACACACACACACACACACACACACACACACACACACACACACACACACACACACACACACACACACACACACACACACACACACACACACACACACACACACACACACACACACACACACACACACACACACACACACACACACACACACACACACACACACACACACACACACACACACACACACACACACACACACACACACACACACACACACACACACACACACACACACACACACACACACACACACACACACACACACACACACACACACACACACACACACACACACACACACACACACACACACACACACACACACACACACACACACACACACACACACACACACACACACACACACACACACACACACACACACACACACACACACACACACACACACACACACACACACACACACACACACACACACACACACACACACACACACACACACACACACACACACACACACACACACACACACACACACACACACACACACACACACACACACACACACACACACACACACACACACACACACACACACACACACACACACACACACACACACACACACACACACACACACACACACACACACACACACACACACACACACACACACACACACACACACACACACACACACACACACACACACACACACACACACACACACACACACACACACACACACACACACACACACACACACACACACACACACACACACACACACACACACACACACACACACACACACACACACACACACACACACACACACACACACACACACACACACCACACACACACACACTTACACAAATCAACTATACCCACTCTCCAATCAACACACGCACAGCACTAAACATCCTTACTTCCCATGTCAGGTACCAACTTTCTCTCGCTTGGAACAGAACTTGAAGAACTACAATTATCCATCAATGCTACTGCAAAAGTATAACGAAATTTCCAAAGAACACATCTGGAAGGAAAATTAACTTTTAATGTTCACATGTAAAATTATATAGTCATGAACCCTTATATTTTTAAATATTTATAAAATCTGTTCATATATTTCAATATAGCTGTTGAATAAAAACTGATTACTAGAAAGGGGACAGTGTTTTCTTCAACGCCCCTGAATCCCATCTACTTACGTCCTTATTCCGCCATGTAATTTAAAAACTTATTTACATGTAGATAAAAATGGGGTTTTAATCAATTAAAATAATTTTTTTAGGTTTTTTACGAAAGATGTCATGAATTTTACAAAATAAAAGATTACAAACTTGGTTAAGAGCTCGCTTTTCTTCTTTTTATACCACTTATTTTGTTAAGCATGATTGGAGTGCGTGTAAGAAATAAATTCATTTTTATTTTTTTCAAAGATAATTTTACAAAACATTGTTTTACTCCAGAAAGAAATAAAGTTTCAAAACGTCTGAAACTGTTACCTAGTTTTTTGTTTTTCAAGGATGTTTTAGAATCCTCTGCTTCCATATCTTATGGAGTAATTCAGAGTACTGTTTAAGATGGTTCAATATATTTTTCGTTTACTGATTTACATCAAATAGAATTTTTATGTTTCGAAACTAAATAGATGCCAAACGAAGTTTAAAATTTAACTTTTTCAAAAAACATTACTTTTTATATCAGCCTATTCAATTTAGTGTGACATTCTAATAAAAACATTCTTTTAAAGGTACATACTTTATAAAATAGTTAATTTATACTTATTTTGTTACATTTTTGTCAATGAGAATTACAAACAATTAATTAGTCTTTTCAATTCTTAATATGATATACCAAAAGAACTTTTAAAATCTCTTCAAAAAATTATCAGAATTTTTTCTACAAGAAGAATAGCTATGCTTTTAAATAAATTTCAAAAAGGTTTTTCAAAATTTTCTATTTAAATCAAAAAAGTTGAAGATGTGTTGGACCTTGATTATAATATTGAAGGTATTATTGGAAATTGGCCTTTCTACTATCTATATCTATAATCATAACTTTGCCTCAGTTTAAAAATATTTTTCTCAAGATCTTTCAAGAAATTTATATTTTTTATCAAGCAAAATTGAAATAATTAAAACAAGGAAATTGTATGAAAAAAAGTTTAAAAATGATCTTCAATCTGAATTTGGTTATTTTCAACCACGATCAAATCTATGATTACTAGAAAGGAATACAAGAGAAGATGATGAAAAAAGAGGATATGATAAGGCTATATTTTATAAAAAATTTTGATATTTTCCACTTGTTCAATAACTATCTATCTAACTAACTAAAATAAAAAGATACCTTTTTAAAATTTAGATTAAAAATGTTTAAGAATTATTTCGATATATTAGTGATTAGAAATGGGTTTTCTTCGAGTATTTTATAAGAGATACTATATCTATGCATCAGTGGCGTATATTCAATGCTTGCAGGTGTTTGGTGCACACAATGGATATAAGCTAGTAATAATTTTATATATTGATTATGCTCGATATCGAATATAAGGAAGTCCATTGTCTAAAGGCTTTGTCTCATAACCTTGCAAATTCTACTCAAAATATATTTTTGTGTAGATCTACTGGTTTTATGCATGTCATATGTTGTGTATATATTGTTATTCAATGTGTTTTTTTGTTCGTTTTAATTTTCTAACAAGCAGTAATAGCTAGTTTTTGTGGACAATTTCTTCTGAGCAAATACCCTCCACAGGCCCGTAATCAGAATCTTTTTTTTTTTTTAATCTGATAGTTGATAAAAATAATATTGCTTACAAGCCCTCAACTTTTTGAAATTTATGAGTTCATTAACTATTATGGTTCTGCTCCTTACCTACGATCTATCTACTTGTTACACTATAAGCTAAACATTCAAGTTTGATTGACTAATAATTATGTGATTTTATTGTGTAATCAGTAATCACTCATTTTTTAAAATATACCTCATTCATAGTTTTAGTGCGTGCTCTTTTTCCAAAAACGCCCTTCGTATTACCTATCTCTATTAGAATTCGAAATAAAGACAGAGAACTTTGAATTCACAGTAGAAAGAAGTATATACGAAAATTATATAAGGCTTTTCTTTTGCAAAACTACATCACCATTGCTACCAGTAGAGTTCAAAAGTCATTTTTCGATGTCTCTTTGAAAGATTTGCCATTTTATCAGTAATGGCATCTTTTTTATCTCTATAAAAATTCTTATTAAGACGGGCATACAATCGATGTTTGTCGGAGAAAGTTCTGATCACTTTTTTAGTTGTAGGAGAAGGCGATTTATGTATTGTAGGCGAATACAAATTCCAAATAAAAAGCGGTTAGAATTCAAAAAAGTTAGCTTATAAAATGCAACAAATTACAAGAAGAATCAAAAGGGAAAAATGAAAACGTGATAGAGTGAGAGTTCAATCTTTACAAACTTAAAATTCAATTAATTTACTGTATTAACTTCTTTCTTTTGATGTTTTAACAAATGAAAAGAGTTCCTTTATTATATTCTTTTCAAATGGTCGATAATGATTTGCCATTTATTTTTATAACAATAATAAAAAATAGCAGATGCGATAGCTAGCATTTGCTCTCTATCTTTTTCGGTAAAAATTATTTTTTTCTAAAAAGCATATAAAATGTTATAATGTAAAATAGATATTTCTATTGTACAAAATTTAAAAACTTTGTGATTTTTCCTAAAATCACTAGCTGTATCTTTTGATACTATTTTTATGGTAGTTGAATGAGCTTCTCATGTCAAAACTGTCAATCAAAATTTTGATACTATTTTTATGGTATGAATGAGCCTCTCATGTCAAAAACTGCCAATCAATATCAAATGTTCATTTTTACTGACAAAATGTGTATATTATAATCTCTATTACTTATAACGTAGTGCTTATATTAGATACTCTTCTGAAAATTTATAGTCATATATATATATTGGAACACCACACTTAAATATACATACCTTTCCAATAAATATGGCAACTTTGTAGCAAATGTCAATCAAAATTTTGATTGATGATAAAATTACAAAAACATTCATTCAAATTTTAAATAAAATTAATTTTTTAATACCAAATCGACGATGCTGATTTCATTTTCGTACTCAATTTTTGCAATTAGAGAAAAGTGGAGATGTGATGCAAATCTCCATGCTGATTAAAATTTTGGACTCAGTTTTCGTAAATAGAATGTGAAAATGTCGATCAAATTTGTTAGTTTCACCTAGAAATTGTTCAAAAACATTCACATTTTAAGTAAAATATTTTTTTTAAAATTAACTACGCTGATAACATTTTTTTAAGTTTTTACCATTACTACGAAAAAATGTATCAATGTACAAATAGAATTAGTATGTATGCCTGAAAATTATCTCATGAACCTACCTTCATATTTTAAATTAAATATATATTTTATTTTTATTACGATGTCACTTCATTTCAAGACTAAGTTTTCCCAATTAGTGTGTAAGAATGTTTGGAATTATGAATCAATTTCAAAAAAGAACACATTTCCAATAAAACATTTTCTCTAAAACTCAAATAAAAAAATTGCTTTTTGATTGAAAATCACTATTAAAATTTTGATTATTATAAAATTCTCACTAAAAATATCCTTCAAATTTAACAGATTTTTTACAATATGGTCCATGTTTTTCATTTCTCACATATTTCCTCAAAAATGGAGAAAAATTCCTTTTTGTCCATTATAGTCTAAAAATGGGTGCAAGTGTCAATCAAAGTGGTAAAAGTCAGGTTTTCTCCAGAAAAAATTTCCCACATTCGTAATTTATTATAAAAATGCAACTATATAATAGGATATTTAATTTATATAAAAAATCTAGTTGCAGTTTTCGGGGCTATATAGTTTTAAGAAACAAGAATGTAACTTGTCTACACGGAAGATACACCTTTTTCCAATGAACTAGTAGATGGTGTAAAAATCTAGCATTGAGATTTTCAAAAAGCATTTTGACCGTGAAATAGAAACTCCTCCCGTGTGAATCAAAAACCTTTATATTACTAGTTAATTTTTCAAACAAGAAGAGCTACCATAACTATGTCCAGTACCACTATGTTAAGAATATCTATTCTCAAAAAAAACTATTTATAAATGTGAATCGAATTTGAACAATTTTTTTTTGTTATGAAAGAGAGAGAGTCTTTTAGATAATAAATTTGGAAACCTTTTTGAAATTAAAAAAAGGAATTATGTATGATTTTATGAAAAAACAAAATAAGTAAAATGATTGCTTAGCAAATATCCAGAGTAATATCTGTTCATATCACCTGATATTACAACACAATATTGTTAAAAAAACACAAGATCAACAAAGAGATTCTCTAAAATCTTAAATTCTGAACTTTTTAAATAAGGTTTTTTCAAATATAGATTGCAAAAATGAATTTCTGATGAAAGTACCAGTTTAGAATGAAGAGTAAAATTAGATAACATATATAAAGTACAGACTTCAAGCTGATAGCCAAATTGTAAGCAAAACTATAGAGAACCTATTGTGAAGCTGTCATTTTAATTAGTAAACAAAAGTAGGATAAACTAAGGAACAAGAATTAAACCAAGGAGGGCCAAAAGTTTTCGGTTTAATTAGAGTAGCATCCTGTAATATTTTTCAGCATGTCATTTTACAATTGCTGAATTAATTTTTTATCATTAAATATGTTATTATATTTAACGGATCTATAAAGCTATTATTGAAAATTTCATGAGAAATAAAAATTTATATATTTAAATTTTATGAGCTTTATCGAACATGATCTGAGGTCGCTTTGAATAGATGGTACTATTCTTATTTATGAGATGGATAAAATCACCACTATATTAAGAGAGAAAGTTATATATCGATTGGGCTTAAATATATAATAATAGTCCATATAATATCAAATTAACTAAATATATAACCATTTTAACTACATTGAAATGTAGTATTCACTACCTTTGTATATATTGACAAAAATGTCACGATTAAATAGAAAAAGATATGATCACAAATTAACCACAGTTAAACAGTAACCGCAATTTAAATCTAGAGTGACAAAAGTATTTTGCTAAAGTGACAATTTCTAGATTGACCAAAGCTGTGTATGGATACGTTTATTTAAAAATTATAAGAAAAAGTGTTTTGAAAGGTGAATTAATCACCAAAATTTGGTTTATTAAATAAATTAAGACAATATTAATATTTTGAAGTTGATATATTTGGACAGGTTTGTTTAATTTTTTGACAAATTTGATTGATTTTCATAAAAAGTAAATGACATCATCAGATTTGCAATCAATTATTTAGTAGGTTTACTCGGGAATTTTATAAAAATATTGAATATAAGAAAAGGGGGGTGGGGAGGCTAAAATGCCCTCTCTCATTGAGGAAATAAAATAGCCAGTCACGAATAGGGTTAATAGCTGAAAGACAAGGGTTCGGTCCCCATGGCTTTCGACTCTTAAAAACAAAATGACAAAACTGTGATTAACCAACGTAAGCATGAATGCGAGCATATAGCCTTACGGTTAAATATGCTTTGATATCCAACCAAACAACCTATTTTGTAACAATGGCGCATATCATTGAAGACTAGAGATATGAGTTTAGATTTAATATAAAGGTTAAAAATTCGAAGTTAATAAAGTTTGTATGAAATATTAAAATTTTTTAGAATAAATGTTTTAACCTAGAACGCATCCAAGAAAAACATGTATGAATCTATAAAATTTTTTTAAATTTAGCTATACTATTACAGTTTATAATAATCTATTCTCTAAATTTCTTTTTTCAATGAGTTTTTATATAATTTTAATTAAACTGGACTAATTTGTAAGCTCATAAGAAAATATTTCGTGACGAAAAATCTAAATTTTAGATTTATATACCTTTCTGAAATACATGTATTTTTCAAAAATTCCACTAATTTTTTTGATTGATATTACATGTTAAAAATTGGAAGAGAAAACTAAATTTTATTATATTTCTTTCTTAGAAATCTAATATAATCCTTCTAAATCGCTTAGTGATTTTAAAAAGAATTGTTTTGTTTAAGATTTATATCTTTGTCAACCAGTGAGGGATTATCTCTTCCATTGCTAATTTTTCAGTTATATAGTTGAATCAGAATTAGTTTTATTTTGTGAAAGAAGAACTGTATTTCAGATCCGTAACGTGATATGAGTGAATTTTGCTCGTGTAATACGAGAAAGTCTCTAAAGCAATACTCTCTAGAAATTCATTTATAATCATTTTGCATATAAGATTCAGAAAAAAAATGTTATAGAATAATCTCATCCGGGTTAATTATCTTCTAGATTCGCCCCCGTTGTGAATACAAAGTAAGCCACATGGCCATTGGTTTTTTAATTTTGTAGATAGGTAGTCAGTCTTTTTACTGTAAGTCACGAGACAATTTTTTCAAATTACTACTGTGTTTTATCTCCTTGATCTTCCACCACGCATAATACATAATTACATGAAAGTATAAATCTTATATTAACCCATTATATTCTAGTGTCCACATATGTGTACATCAAAAAAGCATCAAAATTTAGCCTTCAAAAAAAATCAAAACAGTTTTTAAATGTTTTTCTAATTTTTATTCTGTTCCTTCACTATCACAAAAAGAAAAAAAAATAAATATAATACCTGCTTTTATGTTACTCTTAGGCTCAAAAACTTTTTAAAGTTTTTATCTTTAAATAGTTGCTGAAATGCTTCGATAAAATGAAAAGTTTTCAAAAATATATTTTCCTTTTTTTTTAGTATTTATGTTGAGCTAAAGAGCTATATAACACGATATAATGCCCAATTAATTTAAGCATTAAAGTTGCTCTCATTCACTCTAAAGAAAAATTAATTGTTCACAAATGTGCACACTAGGTGTACACATGTGTGCACAACTCACTGATATACATCAGTTGATTGATGATTCAATGTGTGTTGTCTTTTATGATTTTTTGTAGCTTGCTGCTCTTGATTTTAATACCAAGTTGTTAGTAATATTATGTATCGTAAAGGTGATTTGGTTAGTGCAAAAGCTTTTCTTTTTGATGATATGAAAGTTCCTTTGAAAGAAAGATGGAGTTATAATCGTTTTGGAAAGTCTCACAATTCTGCTAAAGTGTATGGAATAGTAAAAGAAGTCAAAGCTTATGGTGTTCATGTTACCTGGGAAGATGGAGATGACTCAATAATCCAGGCAAAAAAATCGAAAAAGAAAATAATGAAGCAATTAATTTTTTAACAAAAAAAAAATGATTTTTTTTTGGAAAACCATTTTCTCACAGGTGATGTCGTTTGACCCGGATAAGAATCCCTGCCCAGATCCGGCTGAGGACAAGATCCCGTCGATCATTGACATCACATCATGTAAGAAACTGCTCTCCTCATTTACCACCTCAGCCAGGCTCAGGGCCCCCGTCCTGGGTTCCACCTTCCAGGTCACTGCCCCGCTTTTCAAAGCTCCAGTTGACCTACGACACAAGGGCACAATTAGCATCCTTGTCCAGAGATTTTTTAATCTTGTCCAGGCTCATAAGCAAACCCCCTTCCACTCCTTCGCCAGGTTCTCAGCACCTTCCTTGTCAAGAAATCGTTCTTGACAAGGAAGGTTCTCCCGAGACTTGTCCAGTCTGGCGTACTGAAACAGGCGATTCGCCCTAGAATAGTCTCCCCGTGCTTCTTGGTTGCCAAAGCCAACGGGAAGACTCGTTTGGTGGCAGACTTTGGTTTCTCACGGGACCTCTTCGCCACGCCAGCTATCAAGCTCACGGCCCCCTTCCAGCTGCGCTACGTTCAGCTCTCATTCAAATGGGCCACCCGTCTATATCCTACTGATGCGTTTTATGGCATTAGAATCCATAAGGAATGGAGAAACTGCTTTTGTATCAAGTTAGGGGGGAAAATTTGGCAGTTTTGCCAATGGGGGCGTACTTTAGCCCAGCAGTCCTCCAAAGCGTGGTGGCACGTCTGCTAGGAACTTTCAAGGAAGGACTACCAGTGGAACAGCGTGTTCAATTCCACTTTATCTTATACCTGGATGACTTCTTGATTTTGGGGAGGACCGGGAATCTACAACCAAGATCAATACGGCCTTCACTCGGTTTCTGGAAGACGAATGCGGAATCCGCATAAACGTTAAGAAATCGATCCTCTCCCCCGTGCAGTCCATCGAGTTTCTCGGGGCCCAATTGCCACCAGAGGCGAGAACCTCGCCATTCTATCTTTGGTTTTTTCTCTGAAGGATCTCCAGATTGCTTCAAAAAAGGTGACCCATTCCATGGAATCCATTGCAATGGTGCAATTCCAAATCTTCAAGGAGTGGATCGGGGTTTTTTGGGAGCGTGACGGGCCGTCAGCAGGATCGTCCTCCGACTTTACGTGTTCCACGGCGTTACGGAGGGCATCTGTCCAGGTACTGGATGCTTCGAGCCATAGGAGGATCCTGGCTTGTTTGAACGACTTGCTGCCCAATTTTCGGATACAGCCTATGGCGACCATTGAATCGGAGTATATCTTCCTGCTGGGCCTGAGGAAGTGTGCCAGAGTTATTGCTAGAAGCTCCAAATCCGCAATATGTCAGTCTCGGTGAACCACCTGGATTGTCCAAGAGCCCTTTGAGGTGACAAATCCGAGGGCTTGCAAGGAGGCGTTGACGTAGACGGAATCTGCTGGTACGGAGGGGGTGACGATGGTTGACATGAAGTAAGGCACGGCGAGCTGCACCAGCTCGCTGTGCTCGGGCGCCTCATCCTAATTATATAGCGCGGAAATGATGCGAAATTTTCCTAGGAGTGTTGCCGGAGGATGCCCATAATCTTCTGGCGCCATCGGAGGGGTACTTCGGCGACTCTTTGTGCCAGAAGGAAAGCGCAAAGCGCCCTAAGGAGAACCTCCTTTTTGCCATCCTGGACACCCATCGTCCGCGGACAGTGGTGCAGTTGGGCCCCGAGAAACTTATAAATCCACATTAAGTCGAAAAAGTTGTGGTGGCCACATCTTCCTCTTCCTTCATGCTGTATAAGATGGCAAACGACAATAAAGGCCAGATTTACTGTGGTTTTTGAGAAGTGTTTCATCTTCCTATCTGAGCGATAAAAAAGCATGTATTAATATTTTCGCGAGAAAATCTTTCAAAAAAGGCAAAGTGAGAGTAGATGAAAGTGTACGACTTCATGGAAGATCACACTGGCCAAAACAGATGGACAAAGTGAAAAGATGTGCTGTTTCTTCATGTGCAATGCGAACCAGAGTGATATGTGAACCTTGTGATATGGCTTTATGCATTGACAGTGGACATTTTAAACTCTTCCATACTTCAAAATTGTGCTAATGTTTTTAAGATTAAATAAAATTGTATTATCGCTTTTATAACATTATCCTTTCTAAATTTGATAGATTGAAAACTTCCTAGCGTGCACACTGCACATATGTGTACACCTGTTTGTCAAAAAACTATAAACGGTATTAAATTTTACAAAAGAAATTTTGGCTATTGACACCAAATGAGTAATATTAACAAAAAGAGAATTAAGATTTTTTATCTAATTCCATGGTTGGACATTAATGGGTTAAAATGGGATAATTATTTATATTTAAAGCTAGATTTTTCCAAATTTATTCAATATTTCTACAGATCTGAAACAAAATTAGGCTATATAGATCTGAATTAATAATGCCTTATTTTATCAAAAGAATTCCTATTAAAAATTCTAACCTCGTTACTTACGTGTGAATTAAGTTTTAGTTAATCCCATAAAAAGATAAATAGGGATTTTAAATTTTTTATAAGACGTTTATTTAACCCTATTAGTGCTGGGCAAAATTTGTTCGCTCAAGTGCTGGGGGCATAAAGTGCCCCCCCCCCTATTTTTCTCAGATATTAATAAGTTTTTATAAATATTTTTAATATTACATATATATTTCAACTATGCTGAATTCAGTGGTGATGTCCATTTTTTTTATCCAAATCAATCAAACCTGTCAAAAAATTGATTTATATTTGACAGCTCATCTCAAAAAGGAACTTTTTATTTAAATAATTATATAAAGTTTTTTACACATGTATACCCATTTTCAAGTAAGCTGAATTCAGTGGTGATATTCATTTTTTATGAAAATCAATCAAACCTGTCAAAAAATTGATCTAAATGTGACAGCTCATCTCAAAAAGGAACTTTTTATCTAAATAAGTATATAAAGTTTTTTACACACATATGCCCATTTTCAAGTAGGCTGTGTTTACTGGTTATATTCCCTTTTTTTAAATAAATATTAGTCAAATCTGACAAAATAATTTAAATATGACAGCCCATCTCAAAATTAAAATTTTTATTCTTATAAAAAGTTTTTTATACATTCCAAGTATGTAGAATTTAATGGTGATGTTCATTTTTTATGAAATCAATAAAACGTGTCAAAAAATCGATTAAACCTGTAAATCAATGTCAAATATATAAACATAAAAATAACTTCTACTTGCAGTATTTCTCTGGTAATTATTTTCTTAATTTATTTAATAAATCAACTTTAGGTGTTTAATTCACTCAAAATATTTCATTCTACAGTAACTTATGTAACTCGATAGGACCTCCATCTTTTCGGCTACAAATTCGTTATCGTCTTGTAGTTCCTTTATTGGTAGCTCTTTTTTCATTAGAAATTTATATTCTTCAAAAAATTTTTATAATGATAAAATTACTTTTTTCCTCTCTCAAAGCATTTTGATTAAAGAATCTTCTCGATGATCTTAGACTTTTTTTTTTATCAGTATCGTGTATTTTATTATCAGGCCTGAATATTTGTCAAGTAATCTCATTTCAAAGGTTTTTCTGATGAATCTAAAAGAATGTTCTTCATCTAAAAGATTCTCTCCTTGACGCAAAAGGAAAAAGATGGCCAAAATTTAAATTAAAAATATCTTGATAGTGACTAAATTCTCACATATTGGCATCTGTGTCATTTTTGATAAATCTGACCTATTCTAAATTTTCAGATTTCCTACCCATATTAGCTAAATGTTCATTGTAATCCTAGATGATAAGCTATAGATTTAAATATTTTTCATTTGTAAAAGAGAACTTCTTTTTCACAGTCAAAATCTTTTTTGAAGCATCTAATATTATATAATTAAACCACTTCCTAGTTCATTAGAACATTGTAGATCTTCCATTTAGTCAAGATACATATTTTTTTTAATTATTTGTTTTGATCACATGTTCTCTTTTCAATTAGTTTTCAACTTGGTTCCTTCTCTCATACAAATTTTCAAAAGATTTTATAATACGTTTTGTTTTTTTAAATAAATATTTCATACTCAAGATGATTGTAGAAAGTATTATCAGCCAACATATACAAAAAAAAGTATATTTTTACTATATACCTAATATGCAGCCATTTTTTGAAATTTTTTTACAGAACTGTTTTCAGGCATACATTACTAATTCAATTGCCACTTCGAGATATTTTTTAACCGTATTATCCAAAATCCAATACAGAAATAATATAAGCATAGTCGATTTGGTATAAAACAGATACTTTATTTTTTTGAAAATATTTTTGAAGACAGTATATAGAAGAAAACCGCAAATCTGATTCAAGCTTTCAGATATTTTAAAACCATAAATTCCAAACCTGAGTCCAAAACCAGCATCTTCCATTTGGCATAAAAACAGATATTTTATTTAAATTTCAAAAATATTTCTGCAGACATTAGACGTAAATCGAACATTTAATTGACACTTTCAGACATTTAAAACCTCTAAATGCAAAAAATGATTTCAGAAATAAAAATTATCATGGTCAAATTGGTATACTAACATATATTTCATGTAAAATTAGAGAGAATATTTTGGGATATAGTTTTCAGACATAAACCGCAAATTTGATTGACACTAGCAGTAAAACCTCTAAATGTGAAAACTGTTCAGAAATGAAATCATCATGATCTATTTGCTATAAAAACATATATTTCATGTAAAATTTGAATCAATATTTTTGGAAACAAATTTTAGAACTAAACGCAAATTTAATTGATACTTATAGGTATTTTCAAATTCAAACTGAAAAAATTGAGTTCATAAATGAAACTAGCATGGTTGATTTGGTATAAAAACATATATTTCATTGTAAAATTTGAATGAATGTTTTTGGAGACATTTTTTAGAAGTAAACCGCAAATTTTATTAACACTTATAGGTATTTTCAAATCCTAAATGTAAATAATGAGTCCAGAAATGACCGATTTAGTATAAAAACATATATTTTATGTAAAATTTGAAGGTATATTTTATTAGATATATTTTTGATCAATCAAAATTTTGATTGACATTTTCTAAAAAGTAGCCATGATTATTGAAAAAATTAAATATATAAAGTGTTATGCGTTCCAAACTGTACATAATTATAAATTTTCAGGGTATTATATAATATAGATCCTAAGTTATAAGGTTAAATACAGATAATGTCAAAATTTTGCTGAAAAATTTTAATTTTTGATTTTGATTGACAGTTTTGGATATGAAAGGGTCACTCAACTACCATAAAAATGGTTTCAAAAGATGCAGCTAGCGATTTTAGGAAAAGTCACAAAATTTGAAGGGATATGATTCAGCCAATCTTCTACAATTAATTTTTTTAGTGAAGGTTCTAAATTTTTAGTTAGGTTCTAAATGTGACTAGGAAACAAATGAATAGCAAAATTATTTAAAAAAAATGTGATTTATATAAAAAATTAAGAAAATAATTTATGCTTTTGCAGAAACGTTAAGGTTCGTACTAGGGTTCGCAATAGTATCGAAAATTAAGAACCCGTACCGATACCAAAAAAATTATAAAAACCGGGAAATCCCGCTTCCTGACCGTTCCGAGAAATATTATTTTTTACCTGTTAACTATGCCAAGGATTACGGGAATCTGTAGTTGATATTCCTGCTAATCTGAACAAATTTCTCGTCGGTTACGTATATGTAATAATCATTAAAAAAATAACGTTTGCGATATAAACAATAAAGTGTAGAAAAACGATATAATCGAAAAACAAAAAAACAAAGTGCATTTTTTTTACAAATAAATAGACTTTTTGGAAAAAATTTTTTTTATATAAACGCCCAAAAAGAAATAAACAAAACTGATATTTTAATTAAAAAAAGCTTAATTCACTGATAACAATTTTTAAAGCAATATTTTAGAAAAATGGCGCATTTAAAATGGAGTCCGACGAGAATTTTCGCTGAAAAAAGCCCAAAAACTGAAAATGCTCTTTCACAAAATAAAAATTCATTTTTTCTGTTCGTTTGCCTGCCGCTTCGAAGAGTTTAAATTCTTTGTTGGCATCAAATGTATCTTCACTAGTTATAGTTGAAGTGCTGGTGAGACTTTTAGGTTCACTTATTTCATTAAAATATTTTTCCATCAGTGGATCATACCAACTGAGGATATTACTTTATTCTGGTTTGCAATGAAATGCAAATTTTCTGGAATATTCAATATATATTTGGTAGAATGAAAAATCGATGAGCTGCTACACAGAAACAGTGAGATGCAAATGTTTGATATATTGATTTTTTATAAAAAAAAATGGGTGATGTTTTTTTTCTATCATTTTAGTTTGAAAGAATTTTAAAGAAAGGAGAATTAAAATGTTTAAAGTATAAGTTACGGTTCCGAGACGATTCGTAAAATTTAGGAACCGAGAATGTCCCGGTTCTTTGGACCCTAATGTTTATTCAATTTGTTCTTTTCGTATATATTATATTATAGGTAGTACAACTTAAAATGTCCTCAACAATAAACCACATTTAAGTAAAATCAATCATTTCCTAAAAGTTTTATCTAAACTTTTAAAATGTTTTTGGAAATATTAAATTGTAAAAATTTTAACATCTCTAAACACTTGAACTTCATTACTTCAAAATCTTTTTATGAGAGGAAAAATGCCTTTACCCTCGGACTAAGCCTTACAATATAAGTTCGCACAACCTACTCAGATTGATTGGTGTGTACTAAGTTAGTTGAAATGAAGCAAGTGATGACACCAGTATCTCAAACATATGTTGAATGCCTGCATAGATTACGACTGCAACATTCGTAAATATGATAAAATTTTTAAATGTAAAACGTGAAAGAAAAAGAGAAATTGTTAAGGAGAGTTTTTTCAAATGATAGGATAGGTAAATAGAAAGTAGGCACTCTTGTATATCCCCCCCAGATTCCGTTATTAGTCCACCGAAAAACATAAACATCTGGCAGCTAGGCATATATAGAAATTTGTCTCAAAAAGTTTATTCTGTTTTCAAGAATTTTTTTCATATTACTGAAACAATATTTCACGTATAATATTTTTGATTCTGTCATTAAAATCTGTTCCCTGACGCGCCCCTGGTTGTTATCTCTTTGATTTCAACAAATAGCAAGCATAAAATGCCAACAGTATTAAGGATTTCATGTAGCACTGCTAATCTTATTGACTGAAGCGACACATTTTTCCTAGCTTCAATCTTATTGGCTGATTGACTGAAGAGACACATTTTCCTAGCTTCAATCCTATTGGCTGATTGAGCGAAGAGACACATTTTTCCTAGCTTCAATCTTATTGGCTGATTGAGCGAAGAGACACATTTTCCTAGCTTCAATCCTATTGGCTGATTGAGCGAAGAGACACTTCCTTGTTTCAAAGAGTCTTTTTGCTGGCTGCTCAGCCACCAGCACGTATTGACAAGCAAAGTGCATTTGTTGTTTGCAGAGAGCAGCAGCCATTGATTCAGTGGATTTGAGCAAAGTCAAGAAGTTTGATCATCAGGTAGCTGGTCATTTCTGCACCTCGGATCAACTGAACAGCGCCATCCTGAAGTATGAGGGCGGGGTCTTGCTGAAATCTCTGCAAAGCGATGAGCGAGGCGAAAATGAGTGCACCTTCTACGAGCAGATTTCTTGGGCGGATTCTCCTCTCAAACGCTTCATACCCGAGTATAGAGGCCGAGCCGAGATGTGGTGTGGGGACAAGTGCTACTCCTTCATGAAGCTGCAAGACCTCACCCAAAACTTGTGCCACCCTTGCGTTCTCGATATCAAGATCGGATCCAAGCTCTACCCCTCGCACCACTACTACCACAAGTACCAGAAAAAGCTCAGGGAGTACCCCCTTCTTCCCAAAATCGGTATCACGCCCCTCGGCATGAAGCGGTGGAATGCGGCTCTGAGCGGATATGACAGTGTCACGAAAAAGACGTTCAAGGGCCTAGCGTGTGAGCAGGAAATGCTAGCTCTCATTTCTCACTTTTTTCCTGAAGACTCGTTTGCGCGAAGAGCCATCATCTGCAAGATGCTTGTCAAGTTGCATGCCATGATCGAATTCTTCTCGGAGCAAGCCTCCTTCAACTTCTACTCCTCGTCTCTCCTCTTCATATATGATTGGTGCAAGGAGGAAAGTGCTCCCACCAATCACAAGCTGCCCGCGAATCGCATCCACAACAATGCAACGAATCAGCCATCCCAAATTCATGTCGACGTCAAAATCATCGATTTTGCTCACGTGCAACACTGCAATAAACGAGACGAAAACTTTCTAAAAGGCCTCCATTACCTGTCTTTCATCCTGACTAATTTGACGCAAGCTCAATAAATCTTCAAATCGTCTTTCATTCCATTTTGTTGTTAAAAAAGTTTTTGGAATGGATTTTGATCTTTTTTTACCCTTTGTTGTTGTTTTCCTTTAATTATTCTTTTGGTACTTCCCAGGTGAATTATTATTTCACGTTATTTCATCATATATATATATATAAAATCTTGCTTTTTGATGTTTTTTAAATGGAAATTGGAGAGTGTGTGTGTGTGTATTTTTATATGAATGAATAAACGTCACGCTCACGTTAGAAAATGATAACTGCTTTATTTTGTTTAAATATAACTTTGACTTTACATAACACAATAGTTGGATTGCAAATCACGGTTTTTGGGAATGCAACGACGAGCATGCACACACATACACACACACGCACGCATCAGAGACTCTTCTAAATTCTGGTCTCAAGCTTGCCAGCCTTTTTCTGGGTTGTGCTCACGGAGGGAAACGCGTTGTCATAGAGTGACTTCTTTGGTTGTGATGATGTTTGCTGTGATGATGGACCTTTTTTTGGGGGTGGCGATGATCATTGCTGTTGTTGCTTGCGAGGGAATCGTGGACGTTGTGTTTTCGCGAAGGCCATTCGCTTCTCTTGTCTCGCTGCCTCTGTCGCTTCTGCCTTTGGTTGTTAGGTCTTCGATGGAAGAAAAATTCGTGCTTTTCAGATTTTCTAGAGAAGTGTTCATGTCGAGTGTGGTTGAGCCTGAAAAGTGGAAATTTTTTTACATTTTCTAAAATGTAAAGGATATGGGTATACAAAGATACTTACACCTCCTTCCCTTTATTCTAGCAAGACTAGAGAGCAGTCTTCCCCTACGTTGTCCTTGGGTGCGCGTATGTGTGTAGACGTATCGCACACTCAATGTAACTAACTCCATTATGAGCTTGTAATACTATTATTATTATTATCAACATAAGCACTGGAGAATGGGAAAATGATTGTAAAATTTTCGTAATCACGTGTCCTTGAGTTATGGACATTCGTTAAATTCAAGGCGGACGGACGTGTAGTCGTTTTTCTGCAAAAAATAGTGTAGTAATTCTTTATGAGGAAATTAGGTTTGCGGTCACATTTTAACCGAAGAGCATGTGATATCGAATCTTGAACAGTGTTTCGTAATCTTATTCTGCTCGTGGCCCTCTCTAATTCAATATGAATTCTTGTAGCTCCCTCATGCGAAGCTGCGTAGAATTAAAAGGGGAAATAGGCTTGGGTAGTAGATCTCATTAAGTCCATTTCTTAATCTTCTCATCTAATTACTCATCTTGATCCCACCTCTGTATGGCCTTAATGAGATCCATTTCACATTTCCATCGTTGCTAACCCAAAAATGGCTTCTTTTTTACCCAACGCAGATGCATCATCACACGACTGAAACCAGACTCAGGATGTCCATAGTACTGGGTACTTCTTATGCATGTCTTCATTCATCAATAGGTAAAGGCACTGTGGGGTGTTTTCATCGAGAAGGCACAATTGCGCCGCTTTTATCGAACTATGAAGAAAAGAGGCTTGATGTTGGATCGAAGCCCAGTATCTAACCAACCTTACCTCCCTATTCATCCATCGTTTGACTTGTTATGCTATTTTGAAGTATAACTTTTTTTAAAAAAAAATATTTTATTTTTTTTTAGTTTGAAGTATAATATTTTAATTTTTGCTAGGCCATCATCAAGCAACTTGGTGGATGCATCTGCTAAGAAAGGAAACTGCGCCCTCTCAAATAGGAAAGACAAGGCCTTAAAAATGTTCAGCGTTGTTATTTCGCATAAATAGCGGAAAGAGGCATCTTGAAGTGGATGTGTTCCTTGCAACCTAACTTATCATCATCATGCAACTACTTGATTAAATCTAGGGTGTTGCCTTTCTTGTCGCTACGCTGAGTCTCCAGAAATTTTTTGTTTGCAGGGACGCATACTTTCGCAGAATAGAACTAAAAATGGTATATATATATATAATACATACTAGCTAATGGTAGGGCTATATGACTTGTGCAGTTCACCATCATGTAACTGTGGAAAAAGAAAACATCTGATATTGCCGGGTATATCTTCAATGGGGTAATTGATAATTCCGAAACGCAGTATATATGTACCGAGATGCATGGTTGCTTAAAATTAAAATTTCAGCAACGCACCGTTACCAAACTAGAACTAGTAACACAGAAAAACAAAGAATCTACACACATATTCAGTTATTAGATCATGGGTTTATGTATTGACCCTAAAATATCCCTGTGTTGGCCCTTATAAATAGAAATTGAAGGGAATTATTTGTATTAAGTTTTATTAACAAAAATTTTAAAATACAAAGACTTGCTTAAATTATATTTAGCATATATAATAAAGACATTTTCCCTAATTTGTGTATTCTATTACATTGATTTAGCTCTTTCTTTTTCAGTAAAAAAAAGCTGTAGCTTTAAATAATAGAGTTCTTATATAGTTAGTAAGGTGCCATAAAAATATTTGACACGCTCAAAGTGTGTGCTTTTACAGCCTCTGATCAAATATAGCTCAAAGTTGCATTATCATATCAAAGAAGTGGAAAAAGATAAAGAATTGATTAAAATTCATTTAGGGGAGGGGGGGGGGGGGGGTAAAAAGTTGGATACTTTTTAGGAAGTTTGAGTTGGGAAAATGATCTGAGCTTGTTGCTAGGGAGGATTTGTTATCCTTGGGCGGGTGGTATTGCACTCGGTTGTTGAAGCCGTCCTTGTTCTTTGCGTGAAAGCCGGTGTAGTGCCTAACGTTTTTTTTCGGTTGAAAAATGACGATGTAGCATCTCGGAACGAAAAAGAGAGCAAGTGTCACGTACGCACACAACGAAATGCAGACAGAGAGTGTCGCCGTTTGAATCTACACGGAAAGAGAAGTGGAGCAGTGTAAGAAAAGGGAAGAAGAAGAAGAAGATAATCCATGTAAAAGAATGGAACAAACTGTGTGTCTGCGTCACAGTCATTCGTCGACCTACGGCGGCACATTCAAGTTATGCCTGATGTAAAAAAAGTAAAACTGCTTCATCTTTGCATGTTTTGAAAGCAAACTATTTTCTTTTTTTTTGAAACTGGATTTTGTGGGCCTAGACCAGGGGTCGGCAAAGTGGTCGATAACAGATCTTTAGGGGTCGATAAGAAAGACAAACTTACCAAAGTGTGCAATGCTTTTTTTCCCTTTATAGTAGTAATAAACCTCCTTTTTTCTCTTAAAACATAGCGTGGGACGTTGTATAGTATAGGATATATGAAGCCATTCTATGTAGAGCTCTGTCTAGACGAATTCACAGACAACAATTTACCGACATACACATTTCACGGAAACCCAAATGGAGAAGCTAAATTTTGAATTACAAAATGTTTCGAGGATACATGGATAGGCCTTTCCCCTGTTCGAAGAAATCGCCGTACACCGACACGTTACGAACTCATGATGTGGAATATTTATGGAAACGTTTTGAACTCTGTACCATAAACAAATAATGTACTTGCGCATTTGAAACTCAGATAGCTGGAAACCACCATCCTAATATATGCGAATTTTTGGTCATCCTTGTAAAAATCGATCAATATTTGGCGGGTAATTCATGTCAACCACAGGAAAAGCAATATCGCTCTATACGAGTAATATTGATTTTATTTGAAAACAGTCAGTTACCATAACCTTACATTCTTAAGCTTTTAAATTATGTTTTAATAAAAAATACAAAACTATCTCTAACTATTTTTTATATAATACTAGAATGCTTACTTGGGTTTCGGTGAATTATATTATAGTGGTTTATGAGCAAAACAAAAAAAGTTTATTTTATTTAAACGAGAACCGTGCTTGGGCTGATGTACGTCCAAAAGATCTCAAGTATTCTAAAAATCGGTAGTAGCTTTAAATTTCACTGTTTTCGTCAGCCGAACGCGAAAAAAGTATATCAGATTAGTAATTCGTTGCGTCATGGCATAAAAGTGAGCATTACAGACAAAGAAGTGATTGACAGCGGTTTTAAGCACAGTGGGAAGCTAATTTACTTAGGGATAAGCACGTATTCCTCTCACCCGATTTGGACCCAACGAGATTTTACTCTAATATAAAGATTGAATCGCTTCCTGAAACAATTCTTCTCCCCCACCCTCTAAAATTCATTTTAATTAAACTCAAATTTTGTATCTAACTGTATTTTAAAATCTTACTTTATATATTGTTCACACTCTATGGGTGATAATAGTGAAAGAACAAACAATGAAATCTCTCAACTTATTGCACACTATGAAACATTGGGAAGTGCAAGCTATCCTTCCCACAAAGGATATGTTGTGTGAAATTGCTGTTTTGAATAGCCCTTTTTCCACATATATATATAACATATGGGCTAACTTTATTACACTTTGAAAAAAGTTGGACAAGAAATGTTATACATTTGAAAGTGGGTTTTGAAACCTAGAAAATTGGCAGTACTATTTCAGTTGAGAAGTTAATTATTGTTAGTGCAATTATATCTGATAAAAACATTTAAATGATGTAAATTTATGAACGTTGAATCCCAGCTACGCTTCTGGCTGTAGCGAGATTTTTTGTTTTTCATATGTTAAATATATCAATCAAAGCGAAATTTGTGAAAAATACTTGTATATTTCGGGTATTTTTATTTTTATAAAAAAATGTGTTTTTTTATTTACTTTTTTAATTTTTTTATTCACACCTCTAAGCAATAAAATGTTTTCAAAGTTTAAATACATTCTTGATAACTCTGATTTGAGTCTAAGGATTTCTTTTATCCATCATAGAAAAATTTCATCTTTGAAGCCAAAATTTAGAAACATAGTGAGCTAAAGTGAGAACATAGATCCAAAAAATTTGTATCAAAGTGTGAAGGGGTTTTTACGCGATAATCATTATTTGTGCTGATATAAATTGGAATGAAGGCAAGCCATATGATGCAGGTGGAGTACATTGCGAAGCCGATATACTTGGCTTCGTTGTAATTTTCTGGAATGTTGCGCGTTTTAAATGCGTAGAAAGTGCAGAGTAGAATGAGGAAAATGTTGTAGGACAGAGAAAGGGCTAGCGTCATGTTGGAAATTCCGCAACGAAGCAAGAAAACAGCTTCTGCCACTAAGTATTCGTGACGAACACTAGCTTTCTCCACACCCAACCATATGGCGCAGCTCAAGATTTGAAAGAAAACCAACAGCATGCAGATGCATATCTGACTTTGAGGGCTGATGAACTGAGGTCTTTGAATGCCGCCTTTGGTTCCACACGAGAATATTCTGTATATTCTAAGAAGAAAAGAAGAGTATTCGGTATCACTCGTCGCTCTACTACTCGGAAACTTTTTGAAATAATACTAGCTAGTTCACGCATATATCATTTTCCTCTGAGAAGGCAGTCTCTTGCGTGCCGAAACTGGTTAGGATATCTTTATCCCTACCCAATTCTACATTAATTAAATTCTAGCTTGAAAATGATAGAGATTTATACGATCAGAGAGAAGATTATTGTGCACAATCAAATCCAGCTGACGGTTTTAAGGAAAAAATACGCAAACAGTAAGAAGTATTTGTGACAGCTCATTTTTTAAGTTGATGATAACGATTTTCTACAACTATACATATATTTCCATAAAAAATGGGGAACAAGGTAGAATTTAAAAAAAATATGAACAAAGTGTTAAGGAAACGATTACCAAGATACATTGGAAAATAGAGAGGTACCTCATTCTTATGCCATGTGAAAAAATTCGTGAGTATGTGAAACATTGGGAGAAATTTAATGAAAATGAAAAAATGCTGTCTCAAGCTACGTGTAATGTTTTTTGCAGCCAATCAGATCCGAGATTTTTCTGCAGTTCATTTGAATAGTCAAATTTATAGAAGAAATTTTCAAAGTTTCGATTCTAGCGTAATTTGATTGGTTGGAACTATAAAAATAATTCAAAAGTTCTGATCCATTCAGATCGAAGAGTTTGTGTACTTCTCTTGTGACAAAAAAGACCCATAACCTTTTAAGTATATCTTTTCCAATTTAAGTTCGTTTTTTTTCAAATTAAGTTGGTCTTTTATATTCATCAAAGTCTGTCTTCAGTTGAATTATGGAGTTTTAGATTTTTATTTTTTATAATAAATTAATTTTAAAGTTTTTATTATTGCCTCATTTATTATAAATTTGAAAAACTGAAAATATTTTTAACGAAAAATTCAACCGAAAAAAATCAATTAAAATATTTAGTTGAAAAATATGATTTGATAAATTGCCAAAAAAAATTTGACAGAAAAATTTAATAAATTTATCAATATTGTCAAATATCAGATACTGGGCGTGAGGAAAGTTTTATTTTTAAGTCTTGTTTGTGTTAGATTTTAGGTTTAAAAAAATCGAATTATAAAAAAGTCAATTTGCAAAAGAACGAACATAAACGGACTTAAATGAGAAAAGGACAAATTAAAAGTAAAAATGTTAATGATATAGAATATGGATATAGATCGGTTGTTTAGCCTTGTAAAATGAACGCCAGAAACCTGTTTGTTTTGGTGAGGATGGCTGCATAGCAGATGGACAGGCTGGTGCTAACACCCACTCGAGACAAAGCACAGGAAAAGGGCGTCGGTTTCGAGAGAAGCACGAAGGTGAGGGAGTAGCAAAGGAATATGCCGAGAAGGAGGAGGTAGTTCAATTCCCTGCCTGAAGCCATTATGATGGGCGTTGAGTGAAACTTCAGGAAGACAGAGGCGATCAGCCCGAGGAAGAGCAGACCAAGGATTGTAAGCACAAGTGGAATAATCGCCCACACCGTGTTCCATTTGAGGTGGTAGATGGGGATTGGAATGCACTGTGTGTTGTCGGCGTTGGGCTTGAGGCCGGAGGCGCATCGCACGCAGTGCGTCTCGTTGAGAACCTTCTCGAAGGAGTTGCACTGCACACACACCCAACAACAGGAGTCGATCGCTTTCTTCTGGACGTAGCCAGCTGCGCACGGCAAACTGCACACCGACTTGGGAAAGGCGCTATCCATATTCCACTTCAGTTTGGAGAAGTCGAGAGACAGTCTGAAAAGAATTCATGACAGTTGTGCTTTAGCAGCGCAAATACTTTTTTCGCGTTTATCATACGTTCCGCTCTTAAACGCCTGTCCCGGCTTCCCATCCCAAAGTTGGAATGTTAGCAAATGAAAAAATATTAACAGTTAGACCATCTCTATTAGTGATGATGCGACAATACCAAAGTTAAATTCTCTATACTAAACGCCTATATAGACTCTCTATAGATTACGGAGTTAGAGTCGGTATCCACGAGATCAAATCGGATTTTCTAAGTAATTTAAATGAATGATAAAATAAGTTTACTTTTTTGTAAGCGTGATTGGCAGGTGTCTGTTATTGCCAAAGCCAATAATATCTATATGAGCTCATTAATATTGGAAACAATAGGATGGACACTTGAGGATAGGGAGGGACTACACTCTTTTACGGAAAAAAGAGACATATGATGACCAAGTTTGGAGCTAAGCTACAAATCAATGATGGCGGACCGGCTAGTATGTATATATTGTGTGCTACCAACTCAGCAGTTAATTATATTTAGAGCTGTCTCTTCAAAATTTTCCAATTCAAATCATCTGACCGTAAGTTAAACTTAAAAAGCAAATGTTCACAAGTTGTCGCAAAGCTTTTCCGCTGTTCGCTTTTCACAGGTGTGTTGTGCTATTCACACGATAGCTTCGTAGTAAACTTGTTTCTACTAGCTTCTCTCGCTTACTTTCTTCTAGTCTTAACATATGTTTTGTATCTTCCATTTTTCTTAAATGATCTTTAGTTAAATCAAGTAGTTCCAGTTCTTCTTCCTAAATTTTTTTCTTTTGTTTTTTGCGAGCTTTTTGCATTTATTGCTTCTGTGTCAGGTCTCTTCTTATTGGAATGTTAACTTTTTATTTCTCAAATTTTTTTAAAACCTTGTTCACTACAATTTTGCTTAAAAATAGACATAATGTAATCGTAAAAAATTTAAGATAAGAACATCACATAAAAACATTTAGTGGCATTGTTTAGAGAGGATTATAAGTACTTTTGTATTCCTCAAATATCTTATTATATTCGTGTCCAATGTCCATTTAAAAAGAGCGGAATTTTTTGTGGTTTTGCTACTAAGATCTTTTATTAGCAACCCAGATCGAAGCGGATCTCAACACTAATACACGCATCCAATCACATATGTGTTTTATATCTAAAGACCAGGAGCAGGGCGGAAAATACTAGAGCACTTACCTGTCGACCCATTCTCCAACATTGACATACTCATACTTTTTTTTGGCATTTTTTTGAAACTGGAAAATATCATATCGCCCTGTTCCATCACCATTTTTGTTGAATGACACTCTAACTCCTTGCGCTCCTTAAAAGCAAAGACATCATCTATAAACCAATTAAAACAAAGAAACAAATGATTGATAGGGTTAGGATAGCATTCATCAACCAATCATTTAAGCTTTTCGCTATTGTTCAAACTTTCATCATAAACATTGCGTATGAGGCCCTTTTTTATTTCATACTCTTTCCTCTTCGATTTTCATAAAAGAAAGGGAAATTTATTTTTTGTCGAAAATTTGTTTAAACCTTAAATAAACATGTTATATTTTATTTTCTAAATTTATAAATATGACATTTTTAGTTTAGATTCGTCTAAGTTACCTACAAAAACGAAGTTCAAAAGGACGGACGTAGTAAAAATGTCATATTTATGAATGATGGTAATAAAATATAACATATGTTTATTTGTAATCTAATATAATTCTAAGAAACGCGTCTTTTTAATTGAAAAAACTTCTAAATTTTTCTTTTTTGTCAATAAGGTCAATTTTTTTATTTCACCGGTTTTGAGATTGTTTGAAGAACAAATATATTAAACACCTTTATTTTTTTAACTTTAAAATGTTTATGTATAGGCCAATAAAGTCAATTTTTTTCCTGTAAAAAGTCATAAATTTTGAATTAGATCAATAATGATTTGTTAAAAATATTTCTTTGAAATTCCTTCTTCCTAAATTATTCATATGGCATTTTTGTATCATTTTGATATTTCTTCTAATCCTTTCGAGCTCATTGGGGAAATCGTGTCCCAGCCTTAAAATCAAAAGATTTATTGTCCAGTATAAGCAATTCAGAAACACTAGTCTTAATGCGCGATACACGAGAAAGTGAAAAATCTTGATTAATATTTCAATTCAATTGCATGCTATTTTATCTATGCAAATAGACAATTGCAATACGTGCAAAACACCTGTCAATCAAGCCAATGCTCAGTCACAATACATGCGATATGCCTGTTAATAACAAAGGACACCCCTGTCAATCACCATCAAGACGCATACCTATAAATGAGACGTTTCTTATGTAAGGCAGGAAAAGAGCTCCGCTTTGAACGATCTTCTTCATCTGCTTGCACATTCCCTTTTGAGCGGATGAATATTTGGCGCAAGTGGACTCATAAACGTCATCGAGGGCGTGTGCTGCAGCGTACACCGAATCAATCACAAATGGAACGAGGCCTTCTTGAATGTGATTTATCTTCAGACTTTGTTTTTCTGAAACAGAATCGTCTTGTGTGGAACAGTTAAAGTCAATAAAATCCATTTTTTCAGTTTATGAGATTTGTTGAAGATATGAAAAATATTAAAATAGCATAGAGATATGATAATCTGAGATAAAAAAAATACTATTTTGAACGCTAGGAGTTCCGGTAATTTTATATACCAAAAAGTACCAAATGGCTAAATTGACGTAAACATACAAAAAACAATATTTAAAAGCTTCTATTTTAAATTAATAAGTTTGTCAATAAAAAATGTCTTTTTTTAAAAAAAATCAAAACTGACATCTTTTTTAATATCCTTGGATGAAAAATTCAGAAAAAAATTGAATTACTTCCACACAAAGACTTAACAGTTCACAACTTTGTAAAAATAATTGCGATTTATTTTTTTACGGATCTTGTTCTTATAGTATATGCAAATCTTGTTATACAGTTTTTCTTTGATATAATGAATAAATAAAATCACTCAAGGTCAATTGATTTGGTAAATTTCAGGGTAAATGTACATTTTTTAAAAGATACCTACTAAAATGTAAGAACTAATAAGTCTCATATATTTTGATTCATATATTTAATTCCGATGGATAATAATGAACTATAGTATGCATGTATAAGATGACAAGAATAGCAATCATATGTATGCTATACTTTTGGCAAAAACCCTCTTGAGACTTGAAATATTGCGAAATATGATATCCGTTTGCCTCATTTCTTCAATTTCTCTTTTTTTATATCCACTTTTTTGTTGGGATGTAAATAGGATTTTAAAAAAGAACAAATGGTAAAAAAACTCTTCAACTTTCAGGATCTAAACATTTAAAAAATGTTTGTATTTATTTTTTTATTTAGTTTTTCCAGCATCTGTAAATAGGATTTTTAAAATTAACATATGGTAAGAAAATCTACCCAACTAAAAATTAATTTTTTTAAAAGTTCAGTTTTTAAAGCTATTCTGAAAAAGCCTTTTATCTTGTTCAATGAAGTAAAATGTTGCTTTATAAATTGAGAGATGAAGGTGATAAAGACACACCTTTTTTCATTTGACAAGAGGGAAGTAAAAAAAAATTAAAAAAAAAAAAAATGAAAACGTTCACTCACCAGGTCTACACGGACGTAGATACCATCTTTTTTTGGAATTTCTATTGAGGTTGCAATTGAAGTGCTTTTGCCAAAACTCCTTGAACCAAGTATTGCGTGTATTCTTCAAATTCAGAGAAGTAAAGTACCTGTCAAAATCTATAAACGGATACACTTGACACTCAACATACAAGAAAATGAATGCAGAGAATTGGAAAGAAAGTAAGTTATATTTTTATTCGTGGTTTAGCATCCTTAAATAAGCTAAACAATATTAGAATTTACTTGACCTAGGAAAACACAACAAAAACTTTGCTGAAGAATATGCTTCATCCATTGGACCCCCATCCTTACGATTTATTTAAAGTATTATTATTTAAGTATTATCATTTATTTTAAGTGACAAAAATGAAAAAAAAAGTTTTTTAAACTTTTTTTTCTAGTTCGAAATTCTGAATAGGGAGATTTAGGTTGCTAAAATGAGACATTATAAATATTTTTTTGCATTAATCGGCCCACTTTTCTGTTTAATGCAAATTTGATTGATTCTTTGAACACCCCACGGCATACTAGATAAAGACTCGTAGAATTGAAATTTTATGTCATTTAAAAATACATTTGTTTGAAATTGTAAACTTTTTTTGTTTAAAGAAAAAAAGTTTTAATTTTAATAGGCCATTACAGTGGGCCTTCTTTAGTGAGGAAGCGGAAAAGTTAGCTTTCAATGTTTAACATTTTTTGGTATTTGGATTTGGAAGCGTCAAAGTTTGATATTTTCCCATCGACTTTGCAACCCTGAACAAAACTGATCTAATATCTTCAGTTATTAAATAAATGACAGGATACAACAAATAGTCTGTTACAATTTCAAAAAAAAGAGCCCAAATCCACCCGTAGAAGCGATGAATCTAATCTAATCGAAAAAAACCTTTAGAATGTTCAATTTTTGTTTCAAATGTGTAATATACAGTAATTTGATATGGGAGTCATCGGCATATCACCAATACTGGACGACAATGTAAGTGTCATCAGGAACTGGTGATTTTAATCAATGAGGAATCAAACAAGTTCAACTTTTGGATTATTTGAGATTAATCAAACTTAAGCAATATTCGTTACTGTCAATGGACATTTACACATATGTGTCAATTCTCTACCTTTGAATTTTTCCAGTTAGTTTGAACTTATAAGATGGAGCATTGTCGGCACAAGTTTCGCTAAAATTACAACAATGCCAAGTGTATAGGGAGGAAGCATCGCTCACCATGGATCGTTTTTTTCTTTGGAAGAATCGTGATTGCTCCATCAGCAATGAACTCTTGATTTTCGACGGGAGTTCTTTTGGCCCCCCAAGAATCACTGCCGATCCAAACGAAGTTGTGAAGCGAGCCAAATTCGATGGCCGCTTTCAGTAAGCGTCGCGTGTTGTCTTCGTCCACGAACAAAATGACGCCTCTAGCGTACTTGTTTTCGAAGAGTGTGGAGATGATTTTGGAGAAATCTTGATTTGAAGGATCTCTGCCAATGGTTGAAGCGGATGCAATGCAGATGCCTTTCAAATAAGAATAAATAGCACTTTTTAAAAAAAAATTAAAACATCTTTTTTCTATTTGCTTAAATAGTAAATTTATTATTCTACAAATATCTAATCCAAACTCAAAAGCTGAGTCTAATAGAATTTTACATATGGTAAAATAGACTCAACTAAACGCGAAAAAATGGTAGTACACTCATATGACAACAAAGATTAACACAATTTCTTTTATACTATTTTTTTTAATTTTACTTTTTTTTTTTTTTAAATTAAGCTTTGTTAGAATAGCAAAATATAAATGCGACTATCGATGTAAAACTCAATGAATATTCAAATTTCCAATAAAATAGTAAGTAATAATTATTGATTTTTATGATGTATAGAATTTATGAAGCACATTCTGTAGAAAAAAATTATAACAATATAGTAATCAATAAGATATGCTGCGAGTTATAATCCCGATATGCAAAGATATATTTGAAGATTTCTTTGAAAAACCTTGGGACAGGAAGATTCTTACCTAAAATCCAAATAATTAAATCTATTAAATATTCCAATTAATTAATTTATCTATAACATTATTTTTTTTAAAAAGTGACATTGATGATATTTCAAACAGAGAAAAAAAAGGGATTTATTCAAACACAACACTAAAAATAGCCAGGACACCATACATTTACTTTCTTTATCATATCCAAAAACTGAATTCGTTTATTAAAATATAAAATATTTTGAGGTAGTCGCCATTGTTAAAAAAAAAGAATACTTATAAAGTCGCCACATTTGGCGATTTTTTCGCAAAATTATCGAGTGTGATTTGCCATCGTTTTTCATTTGATTAGTTTCGCGGCACAGCATAAGGGCTGAATGGCTCTGCAGAGTTTTAACTGAAAAACATAGTAATGATTTAACGCCATCTATAAAATGCTAAAACATTTTCAAAATGGTGTTCGTCTTCTTTCTATAAATTTTTGATATTTTTTGGAACAAATAAAAAATAAGACTTTGTATTTGCTAGCGAGTGTGATTGGGTTCACGTGTACGAGAGACTAAATCATAGATGTGCAAGTTTTTTCACCTCACAATCTTTAGCGTGATTCATCTACTCTCAAATTCCATTATCTCTCATTACGCATCCATCGTGTGCAGTGAAGTCATTATAAATACTGAGGCTTTACCAAACAGTTCATCCACTTTGAGAGGAGAGATTACAAAGTAATATCAATTTTGCATATGGATTAATAATGTCTGAAAAATGAGATTAACAAACCGATCAATAAAAATACCTAAACGAGTTAATTGATTGTACTGGATGAGAAAGTAATTTTGTTAGAAGCTTCTTTTAAAAGGTTATCCTCAAATACTTAGGGGATTTTTGCGACAAAATTTTGCACTTTAAATCAAATTTATTTAGTGAAAAATTAATTAACTTTGCGCTTTCATTTAGCTTTTGGAAGAAATTATATTAATAAAAATTTAAATGCATAAACTTAATGAGTTTACATATTCAAATATAAAAGATTCTATTCCAAATTGAAGGCAATGAAATTGATGTAAAAAAATTCAAGCCAAATTTTTTGTTCATTCTTTCTGAAATGTATCTTCTAGCAGCACATTTTGATATCCTCCACTTTTTTTACTATATTTGTCTGTAAAAATTACCATTTTGACTACAATTTTCTTCCCACTTCAATGCATATACAAAATGAAAATAATTCATAATGATGACTTCAACAAACAAAAAGAGAATTCTTGTTCATTCAGTGACATTCCATCTTCATTTCAAGATTCCCTTTTGTATAAATTTGACTTTCGCGCGCTTTTCTCCATTTTTTTATATCAAAAATGTTTTTTATTTGCAATTTCATGAATTTTTTAGATGAAATTTTTTTTATAAATTTTTGTTGTTTTGAAGTTTTATAATAGCTTCTTACTTCTGTAATAAAATTTTAGTTGGACATCTAGTTGCAAAAACAAATGCTTTTGCAACATCTGCTTCTCACTCATCAATGTAAATTTTCAACTTATTTTTTAAGCTTTTTTCATTTTTTTTTCTTTTTTCACTTTTGAACTGACATAGTTTTAATCTCTTTTTTTCTCTATTTTTTGACTGAGGTTCATTTTAATATTAAAATTTTTCCACTATTAAATTTAATATTTAATATTTTTTTTTGTTTTTGGTATCGTGCAGATGAAAAAATGCAAATTCATTCAAGCGAAACATAAATTTAAAAAAGAAGAACTTGAGGAGAAAATGGACACACTAAAATCGAAAAAGTATAAAGTACACTTACCCCGAATAAAATTTTTTGTCAAATATAATAATAAAAAAAGTATTAATGTAAAAAAAACTCCAAATTTGGAAGTCGCTATGCTACTCAATCCTCCCTAACAGTGATTCATTAGGATCAATAAAGTTTTAACGTATCAATTGAATTATTTCGATTGATTATGTACTTCTTCTGTGAGTCAAAGCACATATGGTTAAGACGCAGATATGGAAAGGGAAAAGTACACAAACATGTAGACGTATATATCTGTTCTATTACTCACGCAGACAAGAATGTCATTATATTTTAATGATGTCAATGAGGATTCTAATCTTATAATTTATATAAAATAATAAATTTAAGTATTTTTTGTACAAATCCGCTAAATCAATCAAGGCAAGAGAAATTAGTTTGTTTGGGCATAAAAATGTTTACAGATTTTAAAAGAACATTTAGACGGAATAAAAGAAAAAAATAAAAGTTGGATCTTCTTTTTTGACTTTCTTTTCTTGGACGAAATTTTGCCCGGGCTGAAGAAAAGGCCCATCAATGTCGCCTACTTTCTCACCCCAATTCGTTGCGCATACTTTGAAAGGTAAAAGACTGGATTTGAACGATCCAATGGAGTACATGCTTGGATTAGAAGAAACTTTCAAACTGTGTTTACCACTCATCTTCAGATTTATATATGTGATCTAAAGCTCTATTGAATAAATTCTAAAAAGCACACCACTTCCAACACACAGCGCATCCTGATTTGGTTTGACCGCATCATTTTGATTGAGGAGTAAGATGAATACAATTTTTATACCGAAATAAGAGTAGGTCAACAGCTCCGGTTGAAAATACGAAAAATTAAAAATAATTAAATAACTTTTCAAAAAAAAATAATAATAAAAAATTTTTTTTTAAATTAATATAAATAACTTTTCGATTCAATTAAAATCCAATTCAATTTTAGGTACTTTCAAATTGAAGCTTTAATTATTTTAAATTAAATTTCATTTTTTTTTTAAATTTCAAATTCAACTGTTTTCATTTTAATGTAAACAGGTGTAGACTAGCCAACTCGCGTCCAATGTCTTTCGTAAGGCTTCTGGCAGGTCATTTGGTGCCCTGTTTATTTAGAGAAGGGTCTGTAAGAATTTAATGTTATACTTTAACACAGCGGTTCTTAACTTTCATTCAGCCATGGGAGTTGATGAAAGCTATGGCCCCTAAAACGGAAATTTTGGCATAAAAAAACATAAAAAGAATTTCACATGGTGTGCTTGTATTTAATTTTATTGACATGAATTATTTGATCTCAAATGACGTCAAATACCCGCAGCAAGGCAAATTTTACGTAAATTCAAGGAGAAAAGACACCGCCTGTCATTTATTCAAACTTTAAAAGGTAGCTTTTTGTTTCAGTTATTTTTACACATACAAATTGATTGATTATTTTCACTTATTTTAAGTTTTTTTAAAACAAAAATGGAAAACTGTTTACGAACCCCCTTAGACGCAGCCATGGACCCCAGGATATAAACCACTGATTTAACATATGTGCATATTTTTTGTTTCTTAGTCAAAATCACCGAAAAACAAAGTTCCTGAAATTTTTTTTTAGAAGTTTTGGTTTAAATCTCATAAACAATTTATATTCGGGAATTTTGGTTTCCTTTCACCGATTATGTTTTTCGGAAATTTAAGTTTTCGGGGATTCTAACCATGTGCTCAATTTTCACAATCAATCTGTAGAGAGTTTATTCGCTAAAAATTACTTTCTTTTCTGGCCATCCTCGTAAACGTTTCGATCCCCGACTTGCCATATGTTCCTTGTATGCCAATCGTGGAAACAAAGGTCCAGTTGAATGCTTTTACAATGTCCACCATAGCTTGTGCTTGGAATGTGTCCGAAGAAACCACTCTGGAAAAGTACGCGAAGCGATTCTTGTTACTCAATTCTGCGCTCGTACTCGCGTAACTGATTTGTGGAATCTGTCAAGCGAAAAAAGTTTAGAAGAGACATTTTTAATATGGTCAAAATCATTGTTAGGCAACAGGGGGAATCAAAGTAAAAAAATATAACCAAATTTGCATCACGGAATAAGCGAAATTAGAAGTTGAGTGTGGTGTACTACATATGTGCAACATTTATCACATTGATAAGTGATATGTGTAACGTGTGTGTGATGACCCAATGGAGAACATGCTTGGATTAGAAGAAACTTGCAAACTGTGTTCACACCACTTCCAACACACAGCGCATCCTGATTTGGTCTGACCGCATCATTTCTCCTGGATTTACCTTTGGACGTCGTACAGACCTTTTACATTAGAAAAAGGTGTTTTAAGTTCACTGATTTGGATAGATTTCATCTATTTCATTTCTAAAGAGGAGACTTCCTAGCTTTATCATCCATCAACTCTTCACTATCATTGGCCGATCTCGATTACCTCGGTGGACTCAAGAGTCTTGCATTTTCTCCATACAAAAAAGGCATACATTAATGCTTACTTTTTACATAGCCCTGCTGACATGTGTCAATCATTAAATATGTGAAACAGAATCATATTAAAATCACAAAGTTTTACTTATATACTTGTATAAATTTGTTTATAATTTTTTTTATATAGACCAAGTAGGGTTGGAATTACATAGGGGGGGGGGGGGAAGCCTCAAAATTTTGACTAGCCTCTCCCGTTTAAAACCTCGAACACTAAAACTACCTCTTCAAAATTGATATCCAAATCTATCCTTGAACTTAGCATACGTTTAAAGTTTCTAAGAAAATTTCAAAAATCCCCCTTTTCAGAATTTCATTCAAAGATGACTACTGTAAGGGTTAGGGTACATATGGCAAATTTTAAACATAAGAGAAAAATTAGAGCTCTCTTACTTTGAAGAGTTGAAAAATGTTAGCAGTCATGATGGAAACCTGGCTTGAAGATGCTCCAATAACACATACAGCAGGATCCCATTTCTTTTTCTTCTTTTTACGCTCTCCAAGCTGTTCGCAGTCCAGTTCGCGAGAGATGTTGTTTCGCATTGTTGCCTTAAGTAAAGTTCAAATGTAAAGGATAACCAGAATTTCTTCTATATAAAACAAAATTCTGGGGAGGATAAATAGGAATCAGTTGCGCATCGTTCAACTTTGTAAACATGCAAAGATTTAATTTCTCTACTCTTCTTCATTCAAAAATGAATACACAGTTAAATCTACGCTAAGATCTCATGTTGGATACGTGGAATATTGCTATATCTAAGTAAATTACATGTCCCCCTGTGATGAATGACAGCTGTCAATCAGTAAAATCTAGGCTGATTCCATGTTGGTTACGTGGAATATTGCTATATCTCGAAGTAAATTATATGTCCCGTGTGACAGCTGTCAATCAGTAAAATCTAGGCTAAGATTCCATGTTGGTTACGTGGAATATTTCTATATCTCGAAGTAAATTACATGTCCCCCTGTGATGAATGATAGCTGTCAATCAGTAAAATCTAGGCTAAGATTCCATGTTGGTTACGTGGAATATTGCTATTACATGTCCCGTGTGATGAATGACAGCTGTCAATCAGTAAAATCTAGGCTAAGATTCCATGCTGGTTACGTGGAATATTGCTATATCTCGAAGTAAATTACATGTCCCCCTGTGATGAATGATAGCTGTCAATCAGTAAAGTCTAGGCTAAGATTCCATGTTGGTTACGTGGAATGTTGCTAGTCCCGTGTGATGAATGACAGCTGTCAATCAGTAAAATCTAGGCTAAGATTCCATGTTGGTTACGTAGAATATTGCTATATCTCGAAGTAAATTACATGCCCCCCTGTGATGAATGATAGCTGTCAATCAGTAAAGTCTAGGCTAAGATTCCATGTTGGTTACGTGGAATATTGCTATTACTTGTCCCGTGTGATGAATGACAGCTGTCAATCAGTAAAATCTAGGCTAAGATTCCATGTTGGTTACGTGGAATATTGCTATATCTCGAAGTAAATTACATGTCCCCCTGTGATGAATGATAGCTGTCAATCAGTAAAATCTAGGCTAAGATTCCATGTTGGTTACGTAGAATATTGCTATATCTCGAAGTAAATTACATGTCCCCTTGTGATGAATGATAGCTGTCAATCAGTAAAGTCTAGGCTAAGATTCTATGTTGGTTACGTAGAATATTGCTATATCTCGAAGTAAATTACATGTCCCCCTGTGATGAATGATAGCTGTCAATCAGTAAAATCTAGGCTAAGATTCCATGTTGGTAACGTGGAATATTGCTATATCTCGAAGTAAATTACATGCCCCCTGTGATGAATGACAGCTGTCAATCAGTAAAATTTAGGCTAAGATTCCATGTTGGTTCCGTGGAATATTGCTATATCTCGAAGTAAATTACATGTCCCCCTGTGATGAATGATAGCTGTCAATCAGTAAAATCTAGGCTAAGATTCCATCTTGGTTACGTGGAATATTGCTATAGTAAATTACATGCCCCCCTGTGATGAATGACAGCTGTCAATCAGTAAAATCTAGGCTAAGATTCCATGTTGGTTACGTGGAATATTGCTATATCTCGAAGTAAATTACATGTCCCGTGTGATGAATGACAGCTGTCAATCAATAAAATCTAGGCTAAGATCCCATGTTGGATACGTGGAAAATTGCTAAATTACATGCCCCCGTGTGATGAATGATAGCTGTCAATCATGAAACGAATTCAATGATTTGAAACTAACAAGCAATTTATATAAAATTTTTATTTCAAGTTCGCCATTTTTCACTTGAAATTGGTGTTTTCTGTTTTCCAATTAAAATTAGTACTTTTAACCAAAGCAAAACTTTTATTCAAACAAGTTGAAAACTTTATTGATTTTCGATCATCATGGTCTTCTTCAGATAAATAAACTAATCGCAAAATGAACACGAGAAAAGAGAGAATGACTAACAAATATAACACTAGTAATAATAAGATGTCGTGTACAATAGAGATAAATATACACTCTACATATGGATAGTGATATGTTTTTATCTTTAACTTATCGGTAGCTTCTAGAAAGTTTTATCTCTATTGTACACTACAATCACATTATTATTATTATTACTAGTGATATTATATTCATAAGTCATTCTCTCGTTCATTTAACGATTTGTTTATTTTTCTGAAGAAGACCAGAGAGCTCGAAAATTAATCAAGTTTTCAACTTTTTTGAATAAAAGTTTTACTTATTTTCCTAGCATATCCTTCAATTTTATTCCTGACGTCTCAGCATCACATCCTTTACATTAACCTCAAGCGATTTTTAAAGTTTCTTTCAAAAATTTTTTTGTTCAGAATGACTCTTTTCACACCTGTTTTAGTGATTTTTTAATTTTTCTTTGAAATTTAGATCTTTGAAAGATTGATGCGTATTATTATTAGTAAATTGGATGAAGTAAAAAACTATTCATATTTTTGAGAAAAAATTTTTAAAATGAAAATAAACTTTTTTTTGTTTCACATATATAATTATTGCACTTTTTGCAAAAAAAATAATTCTATATTAATAATTTTATATCATCAATAAAAAAAATAGGCAAAACAAATAGATTGATAAGTTAAAAATGCCAAATAGAGATTTTTATCGTAAGACTGTTCCGTTGACGCTATGTTATAATGCTATTCAGTATGTACCCAAAATAGTTGATATTATCAATAGATGTGATTCTTCTTTTGACGTTAATTGTGATTTTGGAGAAAATGTTTTAGTATAAAAAAACAACAAATTAAATGAAAAAGACTTTGAATTGGAGAAAAAACGAACATAACATAAAAAGGAGGGAAAAGAGGCGAACTTAAAAAAAAGTAAAATTTTATTTAAAAAAAAAATTACGATTTTTTAAAAAAAAAAATTCTTTATAAATTTAATACTTTATTAAAAATCGATTTTGTAAATAAGATACAATGTTGTTTCCAATAAAGTTAGATTGGAAGTAGGAAAATGTATGGGACCAAATTTTCCAAGAACCATATATAACATTATACACGGGCGCATAAGAAAAGGGGAATATTGGGTCATTGACCCCCCTTTCTTAAAATGAAGCACGATATCCAATATTAGCTTGGATAATACAAGTTGCATTGCTTGATTTAAAATTGATGAGTTTAATATCTCAATATTTCTTTTAATATCAATATTTTAATGTGGGCGTGAGTATGGTTGGTTAGATGCTGGATTCGATTACTCAAGGTCTTGGGTTCGATCCCCCATCAAGCTTGCTTTCCTCATAGTTCGATACAAGCAGCGCAATTGTGCCTTTTCGATGAAAACTATAATAAATAATAATTGTATCAAAAAATCAAGTCCCTGAAATAATTTTGTGAATACAGAGCTTTTGACTTGGATGCAAAGAGTGGAGGAACTTTGAGAAGAAAAGGTCGAAACTTTTTCGTCTGCGATAAAAAAGAGAATACATCAACGTGCTTTTATTGATGTGTCTAATTGAATAGACTTCTCTGAGATCAGTAGATATCATCAATTGATGCAGGATTTAGGATTTGAAGAATGTCACGCGTTAGCTTGCTCACTGCAAACAGACAGACAGACAGAGACAAGGGATTTTAATGAAAATGCTGGCATTACGGTTGTTCAATCAAGGGGAAACTTGTATCAATAATAATAAAAATGATCATAATCATTTTTATATCAAAAGTTATGCCTAATGATTTTTTCTTAACACAAAACTTCAGTACAAAATCAACTTCGAGTGCAGGAAGCTTTCCTATCTGCAAAAGCCACCATAGAAAATTTGCTTCATAAAGCATTTAAGTTTGCTGGAAAGTTTAAACTACTACTTCGACTGATATGGGTCCACTCCATATCCTTGCAACAACAAAAAATTAAATCTTTTCATTATTTTTTCTCCGACTCCAGTCTGTTTGTTGAAAAAATGGCCAAATCAGGTCAAGGTCAATAAGAACAAAAGAAAAAAGCATGGTTATGCAGGAAAGTCAACTTTAAATGCTGCATTGCGTGCGATCGTCAGGCACAAAATTCCAAATTAAAGCAAATGCACACGTGGAGGTTAAAAGTTTTTTAAATCAATAATTTGGTTTTGTCGATAAAACTTATTATAGATATATTTTGGAATCTAATTTTTAGAAATAGTAAATATTTTAATTATTAATTTTTTTTATTTCAAATAAAAGTTATTGAGATTCACCATTTTCAAAATTTTACAGTAAAATAAGTCCAATTCTGCATTTCTAGATGGTAAAATTTGAAAGAAAAGCATCCACTATTCTTCGCACAATTGATCCTTGATCTCTTTAAAATAATTTATAATTTGTATGGTATAATACAACTGATCCCTTAGACAAAAATAACATGTTTTATTCCATTCATTTGAAATATTTTATGTAAAAAAAATATAATTAAAAAAATATATATAAAAATAAAAAACTTGAAAATTCGTAATGTGTTTGGAGAAATGTTAGATATGATTTATTCCATCAACACTAAACAATATTTGTATTAATTTGTATAGCAAAAAATGATTGAATAAAAAGTTTGAGCGTTTTTTATATAAATTTTTGTTTAATAAAAAAGAACGCAAAATTTTCAAGAACTAAAATTGACCCGGATTAACGCCAAAAAGTTAATATCTGAAAGATTTCAATAAATTTTCAATATTTTTAAGAAATCATATCAACTACGATAAAATTTAACAGATTCTTTACTTGTTTTAAGTAAAAAATTGGAGAAAATTGTGTTTTGATTTCTGAATTATATATCCAATCTGAATATGGAAAAAACAAGTTTCAAAAAAAAAGTTTACAAGAACAAAAAATTAAAATGTTTTTTAAAATTTTTTTAAAAATATACAAATAACAAAAATTATAAAATATATCATTTTTAGTTCCATTTTGTCTTTTTTTTTAATTTTATTATGGATATCTTGTTTTGAAATACGGCATTTTTATTTAAACTTGGTTTTCTTAGTCAAAGAGGCTAATCTTACGCTCAAATCGCTTTCAGCGCTGTGCAGAAAGACCTGTAACAAATGTTGCAAGAAAGGGACGATGATATTCTTTGTTGTAAAGTTCTTATCGGTTACATGGTATCTTTTCATCATCATCATCATCATTGTAGTATACCGAGTGGTGAATAAAAAATTGAAACACCACTTTAAAAGAATAATCCTCCAAATTGAATGACAGGTGTCAAATGTGTTGTACCATATGGCGAAAGGTATTAATGACCCGGTAAAAATTCACTTTCGTTGTCAACAAAAGTCAACTTTTGTTAATAGTCCATTGTTTTGTAGAGGATTTAGAGTTTGTAAAAATTTAAGAAGTTAGTAAACACAGAGAGCCCCAGTATTTAACTACATTTTTATAATGCTATCTTTTGGAATTTTGACACCCATCCATTCTTCTCGCACACAAAGATGATTTTCGAATTTTACAATGAAGGATGCATTTGCTTCGAGTAGAAATATTGATTCTCAAGATGATGTAAGGGATTCCGCAAAATGATTGTAATGGGAACAAAATAATAAAAAGAGAAACAAAAAATGTAAAAAATAAGTATATATATATACGCGACCTTCTCTAGCACAGGCAACAACAGACATGGAAATATGAAGAATGCAAGTTTTTTTTGAAGAAACTTTTTTGAACAAACATTGAAAATATTTATGTGAAATTGTTTTTGAAATGACATATGTGCATTTTCTCTTTCATCCTTCTTTCCCTCATCTTTCAAAAAAAGCTTTTGCCTAAGATCGCGCCTTGCGTATACGTGAATCATTATTACATGCCATCCTTTACAATACTAATATTAACAATAATTGTGAAATAATTTTTTTTGGATCAATTTAAAAAAAAAAAAAAAGTAATAACTTGAAAAATTTTCATTTACCGCTAAAAATATAAAAATATAAAAAGACTAAAAATATTTTAAGCACTTCGGAATAGTGGGAAGAGAATTGTACAAAACTATTTTTTATTTCAGTCAAGGAAAAAGATTAAAGGACCTCATATGGCGTGACCAGAGCGGGCCCCGCGCTTCTCATTTTTCATTTTGATGACATGCTTTCGCTAAACGCAAGGTTCGCAAAGTAAAGTTACTTTGATCGTGATTTTGTGTTAATGAAAAAGTAATAAAACAAATTCCTTTTCTTTTTTTCAAAATCTTATTTCTCACTTTTAATCTTTTTTCCTACCCACACTGGGCCCCGCGAACACTAGGGCCGGCCCTGGACAAGAGTGTATGCCTATGAGGCCTATATCTGCATTTTATCTAAAAATTTAAAAAAAAATTCAAAAAAAAGATCGTAATGGGTAATAATAGGAATATATCATGTTTTAAAACGAAAACATTCACAAAACTTTTTTTTCATTATAAATCACTCCTTTTTGAAATATAAATCTTGGAAGACCGAGACGTGCTTGCTAGGCATTTTATAAAAAAAACTAGGATATTTCAATAAAGAGTTTTAACATTGAGGATAATAGGAGGAGAAAATTAACATACATAGTAAAAAAAGTGTTCACAATTTTCACAAAAAAACTTCAGTGTGTTCCTTTGCAAACAAAGTTTCCGCAAGATGAACAACATTGAAAAAAATAAAAAATTTTAATTCCAAAAAAAAGACAAAATAGAAGTAAAAGTGGCAGATATGCTCGGAAGCTTTCGTTAAAATAAGTGAATAAGCATTCGTGAACATTGAAAGTGAATGAGCCAAAGAATCTGCTTCTTTGAATTCATATCCACGATAGGGCTGCTATTGACATTCTCAAAGAAAGAAGACACCTCCCCTTCAGAATCTTGAACTGATAAAAACATAAGCGATTGAAAAATTTGGAAAACAAGAAATTCCTTACACACATATGTTTATCATATTAATTTTGGCGCATTCTGATCTTCTTTAGATCAAATTTACTATTAATTGTTACAAGAGAAGAAAAGGAGGAATAGATGGCGATGAAGCACAGGATATGTTCTAAGGAAGACTACTTTCGCGGAAAATTTCTCTTGCTCTGAATAAAAGTAAATATTTTTTTCTTTGCATTTTATTTTCTATAGAAATTTTGTCTCAATGTGAGCTTGAAAATTATTTCTGTAAAAAGTGTTGGATAGAGAAGGCCTTGCCTCCTACTTCTCTAACTTTTAATTGGATGTAAAAGTTTTGGTAAATGTGGAAGACAAACCGTGTTCTTCTGTACAAAGCACAGCAGAGCAACTATAGTCGATAAAGATCGATCCAAAGTGCTCGTTTCTCTCTCTCTCTCTATGCACCAACTTTAATATATTCAAAATTCTTTAATTAAATTTCACTTAAAATACGCGCCTTGCCATGAAAGTTGATTGGGAGAAAGTCAACTTTCTTTTGAGTTCATTAATAATAATGCTTCATTCTCTTTTTCACACAACTATAGCAGCCATCATACTTTGTTTTATAGAGATTCAAGTGGTATAAAAAGATTTTTTCTTCAGAATTTATTTCAAAGGTTCGTAGGATCTCCAGCAGAACAAAAGTTGAATAATTTATCATAAGACATTTCATATTTTAACAAAAAGTGTTAAAAAAAAAGGTTTGCTTAGAACGTTTTGCTTCACGCGCTCTTTCTCTCTGTACAACAAATATTAAAGCGTTAAAATGTTGGCAACAAAAGATATTTCATCGACTAAACCAGTTTTCGTTGACAGCTAAAAACTTTGCATCTTATTTACGTAGTAGGTTTTACGAAAAAAGCCGAATAATTTAATTCTTATTTTTGACCGGGGAAACGTAACGAGACAAATTTGGTTTGGTTGTGTATGAAAAGTTAAAATGGGAACTTAACTGATTCGTAGTATAAACGAAATGAAAATTTTAGAAGTAGAACAAGAATCCTCAATTTAGTTTTTTTCGCATTACCTATGTGTAATAAGAAAAAAAAAATTTTTTTTTATACTTTCATGCAAAAATATTTCACCGGTACAAAAAAAGGTGATGATAATAATCAGATATAAAAGTAATGGATACAATTTTATTATTTTTTTTTTATAAAAAAAGAATTTTATAAAAGATATAAAGAGATGAGGTTCATTTGTTTATGCTTCAAATAATCATTTTTATTAAAAGACAGTTTGATATACTTTTTTAGGTAACTTTTTAACCCCTACTAAACAGTTTTTTACCTCCAAGGGTTGAATTTACGCTCCCTCCCATATGAGAATCCGCGTTGTAGAAAACGGAAATGATAATGGCAATCATAAAAAAACTTAACTTAAACACAAATAACTAAGTTATGGGTTTATAAAAAAACTACAGTGTAGAATGGTGGTTCTCAACCTTTTTTAACAAGGGGTCAAATTAAGAGCCAAGATTGGACTAGCGGACCGCAACAAAATGAAAAATGGTATATACGTTTATATACTCAAAAATAGAGTATGGTCGTTTGAACCCGCATATTTCTAATGTGCGACTGTAATGGACACTTGGTGTGTAGACAAAGTTTAAGAGGAGATCAAAGATACAAAACTACTTTAAAACATATGTACAGTAGAATTAACAGATCAATAAATTTGCAAAATCATGACAGTTTTGATATGATATTGCTAGTCAATTTGCCAGAAACTTTGCCATGCGGGCCTCAAACCATTACATAAAAACAAATTAAAGGACTGTTCAATTCATTATTGACTCATTTCCACAAAAATCTTTTGAAAAAGGAAAATTATTGTGCAAGCAATTTCAAACCAATTCTAAAAGATGTCTTTATAATTACGCGCATTTTTCATATTTGGGAAATATTTTAGATGCACTAGATTTCAACGTCCATTCATTTACTTAAAAGTCGTTATTTAAGAAGTTTCAGAATATTTATCATGTCTCTTAGAAGTGATGCAAAAGAGCCTGCAATGAATTGCAAAGTTTCCGCATCTTCTTTGTATATATTTGTGTGAAATTGTTTTTGAAATAACATATGTGCATTTTCTCTTTCATCCTTCTTTCCCTCATCTTTCAAAGCTCAATGAAGAATAGTCAACAATTTGCAAAGTATTTTCTAGTAACGGAGACTTTTTAGAATAAGTATTTGTCTTTCGCTTGACATAGAACTACTTAAATTTGTCATATTGAAGAATAAATGAACTCTTTCAAGCACAGATATAAGAGATTTGGTGGATGCTTGTGATGTCAATAAAATGATGGTAGATTAGGAAGAAAGAAGTTCTTAAATAACTATATCTCAAAGTAAATCTCTTTACTTTAAAAATGATAGATGTCATACAATATATATACGCAAGTTTCATACTTCTTAAAAATTAAGAGAGAAGATTTCAATGTACCATATGTGTTATCATAAAGATGTACTTTTTTATCATAAAAATTTTGGATAGAGTAAACTTTGAAAAATTCTGAGAAAAACTTTGCGGTATATAGAAAAAGAAACATGTTCGAAAATTGCGGATGCTGGCTGATGTTAAGAGGATGTACACATTATATAAAATATTTTATTATATAAAATTTTATTAGAGATATTTTTAATAAAAATTGGGGAAGGGAGGGGCGAAGATGGGGGAAAATTCGGAAAGTAAAAAGATGTATAAATTTGGACCAGAAAAAGTTTCGCCCATTTAAAATCTGACATTGTGGTAATAGACAAAAAAAAACATTTTTCTTTGAATTGCATTTTTTCGGATTTAGATTATTTGGAGTTGGACAAAATCATATATTTAAAAGTGAAAGAAAGAATTAAAATTCTTCAAAAGCTGAAATCTCACAAATAAAGCAAGACTTCAGTCATATATATCGTGAATGAAGCTTGAAACTTGAATTTTGATGAGTGCTGAATATTTTTAATTTGCTTCATCATCATCATCATCATCATGATGATCACGTGGAATGAATGAGAGGAATTTTTTTATACATATATCGACTTTTTTTGTTTTTTTTATAATGATGAAACAAGAATATAAAATGAGTATGCAAACGTTGAGGAATAAAAGTATTTGGATGAATATTTTTTGTTCTACTCGCTGACAGGTGAAGATAAATCAATCACGCTAACGTAGAAATGAAGCAAGAAGGAAAAAGCTGACATACTTCACTTGGAATTAAGTAGAGTTATGTAGGTAAGAAAAAAACATCTCTATTATTTCCAAAACATCTCCATATACTTGAAAGACAAAGTCTCAAGGCAAACTTTAAAAGTTAAAGTTATATGCACCTTACTTACGCCTGTTGATTCTAATGTCAATAACCCTGAGTTGGACATCTGATTGGCTCTTTTTAACATATGTTTGAAAAGATATATAAAATGCGTTAATTTGAAAATGCTCCTAAAGCGTTAAAATGAAGCGACTCGAATGGACCAAACTATTTGTACGCGTGGAAAAGAAATGACGTTTCATGCAAAAGCTCGTTTTTTCATCTTTTCTTCGTTTTTATTTACTTACATATAGGAAGAGGGAGTGAGTAAGGTTGGTTAGATACACTCATTTGGTGTTGATAACTCAAGGTCTTGGGTTCGAACCGGCATCAAGCCTACTTTCTTCATAGTTCGATATAAGTGACGCAACTGTGACCTTTACTTATAGAAGATTAAAAAATGTGAAATTTTGTTTTATATTGAAATATTTTGAATATAATTTTTTTACATAAAAACGAAAGTTCTCCTACTCAAAGAAAAAAAAACGTTTGAACAAGAAACAAGATAAAACGAAGAAAAGATAAAATCTAGCGAATTTATGAAAGACCAATTTCTCCATGTTCATGCTTTTTCCCATTTCATTAAGGATCTAGCTTTTTTAACATGTAATAAAAATAGCCAATCACAAGAATAACTTAAAGTTATTGACATTGAAAATCAGCATTGCCATAATTTTAGAAAGAGATGAACGGCTAATTTCTTTTTATGCCGTAAAATGTAAAAAAAAATCAAGAAAACCTTTGCTTGACTCCTCTAGTACACATATTCTCCAGATTCAATATCACCTTGACATTCGTCAATTTTTACTTATTTTTTTCATACAATTACAAACTTTTTATTTATAATTTGTCTTAATAAATATCCTGATTTTATGAAATAAAGATTCAAGGCAGATTAGCGATTAAATAATAAATGTTGTACTGTCAAAAGCAAAAGATCTTCTTTTCGGAATAAAAATGACTTCTATCAAATTACAAGCTGTTACTATTTTTAATCCGTTTTTCTTCCTTTAAAATCACGGAATCACAACCAAAAGGGTCAACGAACCCTTGAAGATCATACAAAGTTTTTTTTCTCATTAATATTGAAAAAAAATTAAAAAAAAAATTTCTCCTCAGTTCCTTTCAAGGCGGAAGAATTTTTGATTGGAATACTGAATAAGGATAAAAGTGCAAACTTGTGAAGATTGTTGTGCAGTGCAAACAAAGTACAACAGATGGGGGTTGTTGCTAGAAGCGTTTGCTGGAAAATTCAATAAAGTTAATTAAAACATCCATAAATTTTGTCTCAGCGAGAAGCAAAAATTAGCGCGTTTAATGAATATATTTTCTGCTTAACTTACTTTCCACTAGGTAATGTGCAGTGCTAGGCAATGCCAATGTTCAAAATCACACAAACACAGAGAGAGAGAGAGAAAGAGATAGATAGTGGTATCCATAGGCATAATAAAAACTCTAATTAATTTATACTTTACTTGGAAAGACTTGAAAGTTAAAATTTTGAAATTAGCCAAGTAGAATGACATTTCTCTTCTCTTTCTCACTCTCAGTTGATTATGCGAAAAACTAAAAAATATATAAATGTAGGCATCTTGAATTTTTTTTTAAAAAATCAACCAAATCTTAAATAGTAAACAACATGTGAATTGAAGAAGAAGAATATGTCCGAAAAAGATGTGAAACACAACTGGGATGGGAGTAAGATTGGTTAGATGCTGGTTTCGATAAATCAAGGTCTCAGGTCCCATCAAGCCTCCTTTCCTCATAGTTCCAATATTTTTGAGAGATAGTTTTAATACAAACCATGAATTGTAATATCTGAAAGATGCAAAGTCTAAATTCTATGTCAATTTAAAATGTTATAATATCTTAATTCTGTTCGAAGATGAAGGAATACAAAGTGTAGTGCTTTGAAAAGCAGGAATAAAAGCAGAAACAGTCTTTGGATTTTCATAATCCAAAGCCCACTATAAATACAAATAATGAAGGTACCACTGATTACTGATTTTGTCCGTGTCGACTGATGAGCAAATAAGAATGAATCATTTTTTTTATCAAATTTTTTTATCAAGTTTCAAATATATTCATTATTTTTTTCATTTTTTTTTGGTTAAACTTGAATCATAGATGTAGTGTCGGCAATGCGCGAAGAAATAATTAGGGCAGCAACACATGGAACTTAAAACGTATTTTATTCCCACTTCTGTATACCTTCTTAAAAAATCTCATTTATATTTGCTAATTTTCCATTTATATATTTATTTATAGTTGCTAATTTATCATTCTTTGACTTTTCTTCAATCTAAAACAAACACCATATTCATATGCGACAAAAGATTAGAGAACGTTGCGCAAATCCAACACTGGTACTTAATGTGAAGATTCATTCAATTTAAAAATTTTAGTTTTAAACTAATAACAAGCTACATTTTAAAAAATAAAGGTTTTAGTTTAGGTTTTATATTAGTTGCATAACAAAAAAAGTTTTTTAGGGTATTTTAATATTTTTTATTTAAAAAGTTAAATTAGCTAAACTTTGATAAATGATATTGTTAATAACTTTTAATCATGAGGAAAAATTGAATGCAAAAAAAACTACTTGAATCTAAAAATTTCTATCTAAAAAGCGTTATAGTAATGTCAAAAATTACAATGAAAAAGTTAAAATTGTGAGAGATAAAAAACATGAATATAGATCATTTTATAAATGAAAAATAAAATGATAATTACTTTAAAAATGAACATTTATAGTCAATTTCTTATTTTTGTTTAACTTTTTATTTTGAAGGAAATAGATAAATTTTAAAAAATTTCAAAAATGTATAAAACATAACATACCAAAATTAGTGTTAAAAATAAATTTATTTATAATAAAAATCATTTTTATGAAAGATATCAAAGCAATTGACATGTAGAGAACAAATAAAACACTTTTGAGATTTACAATGAGCGCATCTTGTTCTTTTGTCTTTTTTCTTTACAATATGACCAATATTGTCATACCTCGCTTCTCCTGACACTCTTTTTGATGCCGGTTTACTTCCAAACTTTCTACATAAAACCACTAATGGAAGATGCCATTTTTTTCGATCGAATCACAGATCAGCATAAAGAAATGATGTGATTCATTGAGTCAGTAAGGCATCCATATTTTGATGATTAAAAGCACAGAAATAGGAATATCCAAATCAACTTTTTTTCTTGAAGAGACGAACCATTTTTTAGCCTTTTTCATTGGAAAAACACTTGTTACATTAGAGGCAGCATTAACGTTTGCATTCTCCTTCCATGAAACAACAGAGACTTTTGAAACCATTTCAACTGTAACATGATAAGAATCTCTTTCTACTAATTTTTTTTCAAACTTACAATTTTTTAATCGGTCTAAAAGGTGTTTGTACTTCCAATTTTCATCTATCAGACTTAAAGCTACACCAGCGCTAACTCCAAACTCTTTGGAGTAAATGGTTTTATAGCACAACTTTTACCTTGGCATATCTCAAAATTTCGTAAATAAGCTAAGTCTGTATTTAAACAAAAAACTTTATAACCAAATCTTATCGGTTTGTTTCTCAATGCTTGCTTTATTCCAGACCCATAACCTCCATAATAGGACACCATGCTTCCATCAATATCAAATCTTTTGAAAAGTGGATAGAATTTTTTAAAAAAGTATTTCAAATTTTTAACAATTGGTCTTATTTTTAAAATTTTATCATTATTTTTTTCATACTCCTGGGTTAAGGTTGCTCTATCGCAAAAATATATGTATTTTAAAATTTCTGAAAATCTGCTACGAGACATAGCTCTACAAAGTGCTTGGTTGTTTGTATCTTCTCTATCACTTTCCCAATACATACACCTTTTTCGACATTTGACATAACCACTTAAAATTATAATGGGAAAAAACCCTAAACTCTTCAATAATTATAAAAAAAATTAGAGTTTTTAAAGACCGCATATCTTTTAGAAAACTTAACTAAAACCTTTTTAATAAATTAAATACTTGGGAAGCTGATTCAAATGTGGTATTGGAACTTGAAGCAGGTGTCTCATCAGTCTGATGATTTTGAAGTTGTTTTCAAATTCAGCACTTCTCCTTCTACCCATGATTCTACATTAGAATCAAAACTTTCATCAAAGCTTGTATCGTCTTCTTCAACATCGTAAAAAACGATTTCTGCTTCACTTTCAAGCCTTTTACGAGAAAAGTTTGGAACATCATCTGCAGAGTCTTCAACGGTTTCAGAATTCTTTGATTCATTAGCACGAGGTGTTATATAAAGTGAAGCTTCTTGACTATTATTAACAATTAAATCAAGGGCTTTCAAGATTAAACCTTTTTTTCATTAACTTTTTTATAACTTTTGCAAATTACAATCAAGAAACTGTAAAATACTTATGAGAACAGTGAAAAGAATTTAACTTTCAAAAATGCAAAATGAACTCAATGTGCAAAGCACGCATTTATATACGCATGCTAAGTGACAAACGCCGCGTCACTACGGAAACACTGCTGGTCTATGACATCAAACATTCAGTTCGTTTACACACATATCGTTTGTTAGAAACGCGTCACTTATGAAGAAGATCCAAAGTATGACGTGAAAAACATTCATTCATTCATTCAGTACACATATAGTTTGACATTATCAATAAAACAAAACAAATACTACATTACATAGCTTACATCCGTGCATAGCGTGGTATATAAAACACAATGGTGATGATGTTATAATCTATACAAATCATTGCAACACTGTTTTGATTTTTTAAAAAAAGCTAAAACTTTTTTACCATATGAATCAGTTTAGCAAATTGTGTTTCGAGTTACTTGAATCCTCATTACAAACGAAAATTGAACTTGAAAATGATTGTAATCGGAAACAACTATAATAAGTACAATTATTATATGAACGGTAGTACTGATATAATGTTAAACTTTTACCAAAAATGTACAACAAAATGGAAAAACACTTATAAAAACCATGAATACTCAACGCCAATCAAAATTAAGGTAAGAAATTGAACATGTGGCATGCGTTACCATATGCAAAAAAGATGTCATTTTTATCTGTTTGAAGGAAACCAAAGACATTCTACAACTTTTATCAAGTTTCGTGCATTACGGAATACCAATTTGGCAATTATTAGTAGTGCTATCAATTTTTTTATTATTCAATTAACAGTATTTGAAATTTAGGTTATAGAGATCGAATAATTGAAAAATTTTAGCATAGGAAATAAAAGTTTAAGGATGCGTGATCAGTGAAATATGGTTCACAAGAAAATGTTTCAAAAGTGTCAATCTTTCATTCCCTATCTGAACAGCTGGTCTATATAACCAAAAAAAAAATAAAAAAAATAATTTAAATTTGGTCTATTTAATTCCAAACACATGGTGAAAGAACGGATGATAAATAAATTGTTCTCTCCCAAAAATTCATTCAACTTTAAATTGGGCAAAAAATACAGATATATAATTTTTTTTTAAAAAATTGTTTAAAATTTTTTGTCTAAATTTTTTTTATAATTTAATGGCTTTTTATAAATAAGAGAAAAATGGGAAATAAGAAAAAGTGCTTTGGTTTAGAAAGCTCGGTTCATTCGATACTCATTTTCTCTATTAATCTGGCAAAGCTTCTTCTGACCTTCAAATTTTGTGTAAAAACTTGAAGAGTATACAGTTCATATTGAAGAAAAAATATCATATAGAGAAAATGAAAAGTTAAATATTTTGAAAGATTCTAGATATTTAACGTAAAAAATTTACTTCATGGAGAAGGCATGTGAAGTTGTTTTACACTTCCTCGTAAATAAAAACTCTGAAACTGTGAATCACAGGTATGTGTACTCAATCATGTTGATAACAAAGAAAATGGTTCAAATGAATTTTGGGAATCTATCTGATTTATTTTTAAATGAAGGTACTACCTTCCAAAAAGTTTGCTTTCTTAATTTACAGTAACTATATTTTAACAGATATTTTATTAAAATTATCTAGGCTTAATTTTTTACCACAAGATCAGCAAGGATTTTCGCCCAAAAAAGTATAATCATTCTAATTTTTATTAATACATTTGATAAAAAAAGTTTAAAAAAATATGTTTTTTAACTTAAAAAAGATGTAGAAGTGTTTAGATCATAAGACTCCAGGGTCAGTAGTTTGTTATGATTATTATTATTATCACACGAAATGAGAGGAATTGGACAATATCTAAAAAAGACACATTTTGCGCACATTCATTCAATGAAAGAGAATTTCTTCCGACACACAAAGGAGATGAGAAGGTAAGCGCAAAGATTAAATATTGAATGCAAGAGCATGGCTTCTTCCTTTCTGTTTTACCTTGCTCCTTGTAAATAATTAAACACGAGAAGCACACAGACATCACAAAATGGAAAACGCCATGCGCTCTTTCACGCAAAAAGGTGATCATAATCAATTTTGTGAATCAATGCGCAACATTTATTATTATTGATGAAAATTCTCTTTCTCCAAGCTCACATTGATATAAGAGGAATCACCATTGTGCTTTGTAGACGCTTTGAGCCAGGATAATAAAACTGCCGACAATTAGTCTCAGAGCTCTAGATGTACGTTGAATATGTGTATAGGGGTGTGTACATTTTACACATATGTGTAATATTGGCCCAAAAGCATCCTTAGCTAGGATGATTGCGCGTAATGCATAACTAGCATAGTAGCGGGCAACGTTTTCCCGAAATAATGCGAAATAAAGCGAAACTTTTCCGAAACAAAGTAAAAATAATTCAACGAATTTAACGGTTTAGTTAGAATGAAAAATATATAATTCATTTATCTTTCAAAAAACGAAACTTTTCGCAAATGATATTGAGAGTTTCGCTTCAAAATGTTATACAAATGGGACTTTTGCCGCGAAAGGAAAGCTAATTTGAGGAAGAAATTGGGCTCACCCAAAATATTATGAGTAGAGAGTAACCAAAGAAGTGCCAGAAAGTTAGGAGACATGCTATGGTAAAACATTTTATACAGCACGTGAAGTGTGAGATAGGCACAAAAGCTGAGACAAAATACTTGAGGGAAAAGAATCAAAAATCATCATCATCATCATCATTGTTTCATTAATCAAGTGTTGCATTGATGAAGTATACATATACTTGCGTGTAATATCCAATTACATACATGTTCTAATATTATTTATGATAGTTTAGGAATGTGTTCAATAAAAATGGTTTTTTTTTAAAAAAACTTTTTTCAGACTACTGCACACTGCAAATGTCATTCTTTCTTTTTTTTTGCATTCTCTCGCAATTAAAAAGCCTTCAATGTGAGGTTGAATCATCCTCTCACACTTCTGCCTAAACATCACTAAATTTTGTTTGGCTGAGTTGAATGAAGCTGAAAACACCAGACAATGCGTAAGCGACAAATAACTTTTCCAAAAAAACTTATTGATACACGAAAGGTAATAAGGGAAAATTGATCATTTTTGATATGGGAAAGTGAAAATCCAGATATATCAAATTTTAAGCCATGGCTCACAAATGATATTTTCTACGTAAATTTTTGGGGCGCACCGAGAAGAAAAAAAAGGAGAACTAAAAAAAAGATGAAAGAAATTCCGGGATTCATGAACATAAGATTCTGGATAAAAAAAATAGAAGAATATTGATACAATTTATCTTCTAACAAATATTTTCAATGACATCGTGGGTCTTACAATCAGGGCTTGGGAGTCGGCAGAGCCAAAGGATTTGCCAAGATAGAGTCGAAGTTGGAGCTTGAAAGATTAAAAATATGGCTCCTATTCCTATAATTTATTCAAATTGGCATCTCCTAAAGCTTCAAAATGAAATTAGATCATTGTAGATTATAAAAACTTTTACCTTGCACAATTCCAGGCAAGTTTTTTAATTTTTTTTTTTTGAATATTTTATCTTTCAATTTATTATAAATTATTATCTACTGACGAGTGTAAGGGTAGGTTGGTAGGGTGTCATATGTGTCTTTTCATTGATGAAACCCTAATGCACTCCAATGCCAAGGCATAAACAAATGGCAAGAGATGTAAGAGATGCTAGGCAAAATGTTCAGTGTTGGGAAACTTTCCTAGAACCGATAGTAATTCTATGAGTGCTTTTCACTACTTCTCTTCCTATATATCACATGCAAAAACTAGGACACGCCACGCCACCCTGTATTACATTCAATATATACTAATTGTCAACCAATTTTCGTCTTGAGAATGAAACAAAAAGGTCTCTAGACAAATCATACCTAAAAACGAGCGAAGAAGATCAAGCTCGCCAAATGAAAATGAGAATGCATGCAATAAAACTTCCGCAACAAGAAAGGAATAAAAGAGAACCAATTTCAGAATGAATATTTTCGGAGAAATTCTAAAAAGTCGTAGCATCTTTCTGGTTTGTATAAAAACTGTTTTTTATCTCATATTCGCACACAATATTATTGGAAGGCTATATTTTTGATTCATTTTCAAGTGAGACTATAGCATTGGCAAATGTTTTATATTCACTCTATTTCATACAAGTCAAAGTGAAGCCTAAGATTTTTGAGATAAAATCTGTTCATCAAATTTAAAGTTGTCATAGGTTGACAATTATCCATTAACTGCTAAATGACTCTAAATGTTACTCAAAAAAGGAAAGAAGTACAGAATTATATTTAAAAAAAAGGTAAGTTGTGATTTTAATAGTAATGTTTTTATAAAAAAAACGTGAATTTATGCATTTAAAGAAAAGGCAAAGAACGCGTCTTTAAATATCTCCTCGAATTAATACAACCCTTAAAACAGTCCTCCACAACATATGTGCAGTGTTGGAAAATACTCCCAGATGTGGCGCAGAAAATTTTGCATTTTTGAGCAGAAAATATCCTAATTTACTCCGTTTTTTTAATATCTTTCTGAAACCTTGATAAGGTTAAACACTGGGAGAAAAATATAATTTTTATTCTCATTCTCATATTTAATTTTTTTTTTAAATAAAAAAGTGTCCGTGGATTCTTCATCTTTAAAAGCCTAGAAAAGTCAAAAAATTTCTTCAACCATATTGCCCAAAAGCAGTGAAAAGCAGTTCGATAAATGTTTTTTTTAAAATGTTCACAATGAAGTAGATTTTAGTTTTCAAATTTTCCCATTCAATAATATATACGATAGAAAAAAAACTGAAAAACTCAGCGGGTATAAAATGTTTATGCTGTATATTTCAGACTTGCAATGTTGTTTAGAGGAAAAAAGTATGAATTAACTAATTAAACTTTTAAGCTAGAATATCAATTAACTAGCTAGTCAATTAGGTAAGCAGATACTTTGTCATTAGTTTTAAAAGACACGTTTTATTATTATTATTATTTTTTAATTTTATTAAAGAGAAGGAACAAGTGTGCAGCTTGTATCGAAATATGTGGAAATTAGGCTTGATGCGGGTTCGAACCCAAAACCTTGAGTTGCCGAAACCAAGTGTCTACTAACGCCTCCTAATGCAATAATTTATAAAAATTTAGTGTCCATTTTTTTTAATAAAGTAGTGCGATATTATTTAAATAATAATAAACTCTTTTAATTTTTGAAAAAAAGTGCAAATAAGTTTGTTCTTTCACAAGACTAAAAATCAGTTCCATTGCTAAAAACACAGGGAGATAAGAGGAAGAACTTTAGAAAGATTTACCTGCAAGTAAAGCATCGTTTGCTCCAAAGCATATGTGTCGGTGGAACACGTGTCCAGGATCTGGACGCCAATCTTGATGTTCGGAAGGATGTTCGGATTTTCATTCACTTGATCCACTGCGTACAGCATCGCTTCCAACCGCTGAATCCCCTTTTCTTCCTTGATATTGCCGCAGTAGTAGGGGGGAGGGGATGCTTTGTGCACGGGAAAAAGCCCACCTAAAATGATGTCCCCGTCAATCTCAATTTTCTTGGCCCATATGTTTGAGGGTGCCAGTATGGAGATGAAGATCGTGGTACACAAGCAAAGATTGATGACGCCAACTGAACAGCCACTTGACATCTTGATCAGTGACATCTTTTAAGACTGCAAAGAGTGAGGGAAACTAGATAGTGATCATTTGCTCTTTCATACCAGCACAAGCTATATTCACGTTATGGAAGAGTAGTAGAAGTTGGATAGTGATGATGACGACAAAAAGATGATTCTATCGATCCTGCAAAGGAGTCATCAGCAGTGCTTGCAGAGGAGGATGGCATCAAGCGCTCGCTTCACTTTTTGATCTTTGTGTTGTTCCTTTTTCATCAAGTTGTTAGTAAGTGTGAGTTACCAATTGCACCTTTGAACCAAATAAATACCAATAAAAACCAATATTAAAAGTAAGTCGACTTCATTTTGGTATATAATGTTTTAAAGCAAATATTTAATGTGAAATATGCAGAACATGTGAGAATATGAATATCTCTCACTAAAACACACACACACACACAGAGAGAGATTTTAAATGATTTTGATGAAAGTGCAAATAAATATTTATTCTGACAAATATATAGGCCAATCACATTAAAACAAACACACACACACACACACACACATAAAAGAGAATAAACATTTTGCATTCTATATCTCTCTACCACTTATAAAAATTAAGTGTCTCATTAACAAGGTATTATATTGAAGTATTGATTGATTCCTCGGTTATATGATATTGTTTTAGCTATGAGCGCGTGCCTTCTGAGATACTCACAATGATTCATTTATTTGCGTCTAAATACTGACTCACACTCACTCATCAACATTGTCGAACCTTGGTGACTGACAATGGGTCATTTAGATGCTTCCTTTCATTCCAATTTCGGTCTTTGTCCTCTGCTACTATTTTGCATAATTGTATTAAACACTGTTCTGTAGCAAAGTGCTTCTTCTTCTTCTTCTTCTCTTTCACCTTGAATAACTTCTATATGCAAAAAATCCGGCGCTAAAATCAACTCTGTGTGACCAATCCAATGTGGTTATTTATTAGTTATTGCATAATGATTGGATGAAAGAGGAAAAAGAATTTATCCAATCATATTTGATCATTCTGAACCAGTAGAGCTTCTAGATGTCCGGGTTTTCCAGGAATTTTTGAAGTTGGAATTCCATGAGACATTCTGTTTTGGTTAATTAACAAGTCGCTTGTTAGCTGATAGGTCAATGTTAGTACGATGACAAATTTGGAATATAGTTTTCGCGTTTTCCATTTTTGCGATTTTGATTTTAAGATTCATGACCTACATTCCGAAAAATGTCCAAATTGGATTGATTATTATTATTATTAATCGAATTTCATTGTAAAAGGAATACATAGCTTAGATTTTAGAACTTAATAACAGCTAAGCCTTTTTTCGAGACAAGCAAAATTTTTCTAGATAAATCACACTAATATCAACACATACGTCTGCAGGCAGGGTCATGGACTCGGGGTGGCAAACATATCCTTTGACCCCCCCCCCCCCCCCCCCCTCTTTCTAACATAATTGAAAAAGGTAAAATAAACGTGATTATAATTGGCATAGTTTTTTAATTAAATTTTGTGATTATAATTTCAAATGCATTTTTGTTCCAGCTTTTCCTTAATTTTGCGGTTTATGTTCCCAGACAAAAATTCATTACAAAATAAAAAGTGTTTAGTTTTTATCATTATTTGAAATATCATATACCAAATGATAGCGAAACTTTTAAGAACTTATAATTTATAAAGAAGCACTCAACTTCAAAACAAACTTCGCTGAAAAATGAACATCTGGGAAAGAAGCAAAAAGCAAAAGAAATCATTTTAAATGATTGGATTATTGAGAAAGGAATAGCATTCTTCAATTCAAATCCTTTCTTGCAAGAAGCTGGTAAAACATCAAGAAAGCTAAATAACAACCATTTCCACATTAAAGATTTTTACAGTATAAGAGTAAAGGTACCCACAGTGGGGTGTTTTCATCGAGCTTGTATCAAACTGAGGAAAGTAGGCTTGATGCGGGATCGAACCCAAGACCTTGAGTTATCGAAACCCAGTATCTAACCAACCTTACTCACGCCCCCAAATATAATTATAAGCAAGGCCTATTTGCTTTATAGGTAAAATTATCACCGACTTTTCAAAACTGTCGATATTCTTCATATCTGCGCCTGTATATAACCGATGCAAATCTGCATTGAATGCAACAACGCAAACGGTCATCACATCATCATCATCATCATGATCATCATGATCATGATCATCATCATCATCATCATCATCATCATCATCATCATCATCATCATCATCATCATCATCATCATCATCATCATCATCATCATCATCATCATCATCATCATCATCATCATCATCATCATCATCACCCTCACATCATCATGATCATCATCATCATCATCATCATCCTGATCTACCTCATCATCATCCTCATCATCATCATCATCATCATCATCATCATCATCATCATCATCATCATCATCATCATCATCATCATCATCATCATCATCATCATCATCATCATCATCATCATCATCATCATCATCATCACCCTCATCATCATCATCATCATCATCATCATCATCATCATCATCATCATCATCATCATCATCATCATCATCATCATCATCATCATCATCATCATCATCATCATCATCATCATCATCATCATCATCATCATCATCATCATCATCATCATCATCATCATCACCCTCATCATCATCATCACCCTCAACATCATCATCACCCTCATCATCATCATCACCCTCATCATCATCATCACCCTCATCATCATCATCATCATCATCACCATCATCATCATCATCATCATCATCATCATCACCCTCATCATCATCATCATCATCATCATCATCATCATCATCATCATCATCATCATCATCATCATCATCATCATCATCATCATCATCATCATCATCATCATCATCATCATCATCATCATCATCATCATCATCATCATCATCATCATCATCATCATCATCATCATCATCATCATCATCATCAAAATTGTCTTTTTTAGTTCTAATTTGTCTCTTTTAAATTCTAAACGCTCTTTTTAAAATACAAAATAATTGTGAAAAAAGACAAATTTGAATTGAAAAAAGTACAATTTTGAAATAAAAAAGGCAATTTAGCTGTAAAAATATAAGTATGATTTGCTAAATGTTTTAGAAGTTGCATTAACATATGAATTAGGGTTTGGTTAAGGTGAATTAACCAGCCTTATTTACTGCTTAACTATCAGTTCATTTTAAGCGAATATCATCCGTAGCATCAAGTTGTTTTTTATTTCTACTTTTGTCGTTAGATTTAAAGCCCACAGAATTTAAATTAAACTTTAATTAGACTTAAAGAATTACGAATTAGTAGAGAATAATAAAAAATGAAATTTATCAGTAAAGAAATTAAAATTAGCTAATGCGATAATACTAAAAAAAAGAATCAATTATTTATTATGATTAAAGCTTTTAAAGTAGTATTAGTGAAAATTGCTGAAAGATGCACGAATAATATTAATCACAGGAATCAATAAAATTAATCATGACACGATTTCAATTCGTATCGAAATGCATGAGAAGTACTGGATTGAATAAACAAAACTTTCTTGAGCTTTTAAAACCCAAAAGATTGAAAATCTTAAACCCAAATCTGAAAATGAAAATTGTGATTTTTTTTTAAAAAAAAAGAAAAAAATTTGATATTTGGAAGTATATGAATTCGGTCATTTTAAGTGGAAGATAGTAAGAACTTGTTTCAAATATTTACAATTTTTGAGTATTTCGAGGTGCTATTTATGACCATAAGCTTGAACAACTGTCGAAAAGCGAAAATGAGGGATAAGGGGATATACGCGGTTATATCACTGTTTCTCCGTGTACTAGTATGGGAACTACATCTCAAAGCAAAATAATCTCGCACAACCTGCTTCTATCCATTCAATTTTGGATCGTGGTGATTTTCAGCCAATTTTGGCAAAAAAAAGCGTAGAAATTTGGAACAGTGTCATATCATTTTCCAAATTTCTGATTGATCTAATTGTGGTGAATCGGATATGCATTTATCAAGCAATAAATCCTACTTTCAGAGAAAGCAGCATGAAGCTATAAATCTACAAATCATTTGTCACTGCGATCATGTGAAGAATTTGTTCTAGCCTAAAGCGTTATTCCGGGTGATTAGACCAAATTTCATTAGACGGAGATATAACGGATTTGTATCGAAAGATTCAGCCATCATTGCAGTAACATAACAAAGAGATGATGACACAAATACCGTCTTTACAAAGTTTTTTAAAAAAAAAAAATATTAAAAATGTAAAAATATTAGAACTTTGATGAAGTGAATGAAAAGAATTTGGATAATTGCAATTCCAAAAATGTTCAAATTTTTTTATATAAAAACAAATTTAAAAAAAACCTGTCAAAAACTTAAAAAATAATACATGTAAGCTACACCATTTTTGTCTCGGCTAAATGTTCGTTAGACGAAATGTCTATCGGCCAAAAGCCGGCCACCTTTTCGATACCTGATTATATTTTTCAGAAATAAACTTTTTTATCTCAGTTTAATTGAAATCATAATACACTATGTGTTCTTTGGAGATGTGTTTGAAAGTTCATGCACCGGCATGATCGTTAAAGAGAGTAACATCATGGATGTAATTGCAGAGATGTCACTCATTTCAAAATGATATTTGATTTGTCACTCCTTTGTTATGTCAGCCCAATGAAATGTCACTTCTTTAAGCAAGATGGCATGTATTCGTATAGCTTATATAGTTGTCATTTATAGCTTTATTTGATTTGATAACATTATGATTATTTTATTGCTGTTTTCAAGTAAAAAGAGCTTTTATATTTAGTAGAAGATAAAGAAATGTGCATTTTTTCTATGATTTCCAATTTAGTTTCTACCGTGTCACAACTATATGTCAAATTATGAAAGACGTTTTGCTTATTTTGCATGTCATAGTGAGAAATAAAAAAAGTTATAAAAAAAAACTATGAATGCTATCCGTTGCTTTCTCGTGTGACAAACTTGCAGCCATCTCATATCAATGAAAACCAAATGTGGACAAACTGCCGATCGAAAGCCATATGTAGGCGTCGAAGTTTTTTTTCGGATTCGAACTTTATTCCTGGTTTGAAAGAGAATGAAAAAATTTTTTTTGTATTATTTTAGAATCTCACGTTAACGCCAGAAAAGACGAATATCTCCTTTTTGACCGTATATTAAAAAATTAAGATTTTTTTTTTTTACAAAATTAGCACATAAAATTTTTTTATTTTCTTTTTCTCCATTATCTTTAATGTAAGTTATTTGTCAATTATACTTTTTTGTAATATAAAATTTTTTGTTTAATTTTACCTTTTTGATGAAAAAAATGGGTTAAACTCTACTGTTTAACTCAAAAACTGTGCGTCTATAATTTTGAACGCTTAACATAAATGATTTCTAAGTGAATCACGGTATTAATAAATTCGATTTACTTTTGTTAAAAAAATATCCTTTGAGTAGAATAAAAAAATAAATATAAAATAAATTCCTGGCATAAAAAAAGATTCACACCTGAAGATATACTTCGAAAAAATAATCGCCAATATTTTTTAGCCAAATCCTGAAATTTCAACAGAATTACACTATGAAAAATTCTATATCCGAGACTGTCCCGGTTTTACCTTCGCTTAATGACGGAATCCCGGACAAGTTAAAAGATTCTCACGTCCTAAGAATGAGTTTATACAAATTGGACTCGAAATATGATTTTTTTTTTGGTAAAAAAACTTTTTTATTGACTTTCAAAGTATTTGTCATATATTTGATTCAAACTTTTGTAAGGAATAAAAAAATTGTTCTCGACTTTTTCTAGTCCACTTTTGTCCAGGTTGATGATTTAAAAATCCAGCAATCACAATGTTCCCAATAATAACTGATGTATTTCTTGTACAGAAGCTAAACGTAAAATGGAAACAAAGTTAATCAATAAAAAAAAGGATGAAATGAAAAATTGAGGAGATATTTTCAAATTTTTCATAAATATGCGTAGAATATATAAGTAAATCTTTGACTTCACCAAATGAAATAGATACACCATATTTTAGTGCAAACGAGCAAGCCCCTGCATTTAAAGGCTTGAAACTTGAAAAAAAGGTTATGTAAAATATTTTACCTTGAAGGAAACCATAAATATTGAACAAGTTAACAGGTTTTGTAAAAAAAAATTTTTTTTATTGAGCGTAGAAAGCTAAAGAAACGACATTTTTATGATTTTTTAAAGTAAAAAGGTAGATGATAAACGAATGTGATTTGTCTGTTTTGAATTTCCACATTTGGTAATACTGCTTTTCCAATAATACCCATGTATGACAACGCATTTCCAACTTTTTGAAACAATGGCCAAAAGAATTCCTTATATACGTTAATAAAATTGTCGGAGACGCTTACCATATGTTCCGATTCGATCATATGCCCCTGAAAAAAGTCTTTCTCAGCCATTTCTCGAATCAACTTCATAAAAGCAATCTTTTGCTTTCCCATTGGAAAGAAATTTTCAAAAAACTTAAAATTTTTATTTCGTCCTTCATTGGGCCTGAAAGATTTTTAAAAAGGTTTGTTCAAATTTTAAGGCTTTGTTCAAGAAGCGCGCTTCTTTTTCAGTGTATACACAAAGTAGAAGAAGACTTAACGTAGTAGCAAGTGAATTCAATGAACAAAAAGTAAAGGCTTACCCGATTCACGCTGAACTTTGCAACGAAACCAAGAGAAAGAGAGGCAGGTAGGTGAGGAGGGAACCGGGGGGATGTGTGATTTGGCGAATGAGTGCAGAAGCTTTAAATGAATGACTACTGGAGCAGGGAGATGATAAGAGCGTAGGTAGTGAGAGAGAGAGAGAGTATTTAAGCAAAGACTTTCACGTGAAGAGAGCAGAGATGAGTTGAGTGAATCTGTAATTAGCCAAAATTGATGAAACAATTATAGCTCATCTGATTTCGTCTCTTCGTTTTTGGCATAAAATCCCTCCCTCCCTCTCTCTCTGTGTGTGTGTAATACACAATATATTATATATATACACTATACAGGTATTTTCATATATCTTCCAAAACCTCAAGACGTTGGGAAATGTGAGAGTAGTAGACGTTATAATTTTCTTTAAATGCAAAAGGGGTAACGAGACAAAGCATAATTCTTCATAATTTCATTTACCACAATCAATTCTCAATCACCCCCGATGAACTTTTTCAGTGATTGATGGGCCTCCTAGCCCTAATCCCGGAAGCACTGATTCGAAGCTTCGCCCTTAATTATTTCGGAAATCTTGGATTTAGTAAAGCTAGTGAATGATTGATTCACTTAACAACTGAGCTTCTTGAAGGTTTATTTGTCTATAATAGTCATCGTGGATTGAAAGAATGTATGTTTTTAAATCCCTAATTTCTATATCCCAAAGTTTTAGAGTTGTCAACTTTGTCTCTTACATTTGACTATAATTTCAAAGAATCTGTACAAGTTACGTTATTCTGAGGGTTTGAAGAGTTCCCGGAACATATCAACGTTCTTAATGCCGTTTTTTAAATATATTTTTAAAAAGTGAAACTTTCTAGCTTCGAAAAAGTCAAAATTTAAGCACATCCGCGTAAAATTCTTTCTTGTTCTTACTAAATTGGCGAAGATAGCAAAATAAAAAAGTACCAATTTTTGGAAATGTACATTTGCTTTGTGTGCAAGCAAAGTGATAGATAAAATTACAAATGAAGTGACATCCCTTTCAAAATAACGATAAAAAAGATTTTAAAGCTTCTTTTTTCGATCTGACATGAAGAAGTATTGTAGCATCAATCAATAGCATCATCTATTTCTACTTTTTCGAAAAAAGCTATTTTATCTGGGAAGAGAAGTCGATCTTTCTTGATGCATCGTTAATCTCAAGTAAGTTTTTATGTGTTTTCATTTGCTAAAATTCTCTCTCTCTCTCTCTCCGCATACAACGCTTGACTATGATTCTCAACCCTCTGAGCATGAGTGCGAGAACCCCGAAGAAATGGAAGTAAATCTTCAAAATGTTGGTTTTCTAAGGGATATTAGACAATCATTCCAAAAAGTCTTGCATTTTCTTTTGAGACTATGGGTGAATTTGATGGTGATTGGTGACATCTGTCCATGTTCTCGCCATTTCTTGATCTGGCACGTTACATATACTATAAGAGGCGTGCACATGCGGGGGTCGGGCGAAAAGGTACTTTTGGGGTGCGAGTAGATTTTGTATATTTAAGTATCTTTATTGTTTCAAGGCTAAGCCTTTTAATGAATATTTAGAATGTAATATATTTTTTTTCATTGATTTCCGTTTCATTAAAGCCAGGAATTTGAACAGAGAAAATATTTTTTATAGCACATACCTATATAAGAAAGTATTCTCTATAATGTAAAGCCTATAAGGTTCAACCCTATCGAATACTGTGAGTGAGGAAGTTAAATTATTGTGATAAGAGGATACAATAATTACAATAGTAAAATAAGTAAATTATTGTGATAGGGTTGGTTAGATGCTGGATTCGATAACTCAAGGTCTTGGGTTCGATCCCGCATCAAGCCTGCTTTTCTAATAGTTCGATACAAGCGGTGCAATTGTGCCTTCTCGATGAAAACACTCCATGGTACCTTTACACAAGTTAGGAAAAATGTCCTTATACTATTGGCTAAAAATAATTTAAAAAATTGAGTCTTTTCTTCCGGGATTCAAATCTTAAATATTTTTATTTATTGGTTTAGTTATTTTTTATATTATCAAGATTGCTTTGAATAGTTCGCCATGTTTTACAATTTCCTTCAATAAAAAAAAAGTTATAAGTAGGTAGTAAATCATTGTAATTATATTCATAATAAAGGTGGGTGAAAAAAGGCCTTTCGCTCAACCAATAATTTTGAATTTTTGCATTTTTTTTCATCATCAAAAGAGTTGTTTGTCTTGTGGGAGTAGACCTTCGATATTACCTGACTTGTTTTACGAATGAGTTTCAGACCCAAATTCTTTTAAAATAAATTTTAAAAATTATAAAAAAAATTTACTAGAATAGGCATGGGATTGCATAGGTTCAAAAGTTTTTTTTAGTTAGAATGTTTTCAGACAATAAATAATTTTTGAGCATTTAGATTAAATTTAATAAATTTTGTCGATTAAGATAGTTCAATTTTTATCTGGAAAGGTGCGACACCGGTTTTGGAAGACTGCTGAATTCATGTCTGAAGAACAAATCTTTTGCTCTACTCATAATGCATAAAATATTTTAATTTTTAAAGCTGTTTTATGATGTTTAAATTACGATGGCATAATTGGTCTGTCGGATTAACAAATTATACAGTGGGAGCATTTGGTTTGGAGAAGACACTGTTCGTCTTGGATTCAGAATTTCTGAATGAGGGAGGAGAAAAACATTGTGAAAATTAGTTAATGTTGTATCGGATAGTTGGGGTTGTCGAATGATCGAGGTCTGACTGTATTAGCAATAAGTCTTCCAATAAAAATTTTCATATGGCATTCACAAGACAAACATTTTTCAGCTTCGAACACCAAATACTGAATCGGTTGAACCAAGAATTCTGTTCCGCAAACATTTACCAAAGAGATCGTTTTTAGAGTCATTGTATTGCGATAAGGCTTTTTATCACTCATGCAGTTCTTACTAGAACATTCCAATCTGAAAGGGCATTTGTGAACAACGGTGGTTTCAATAACTGTTGGAAAGCAGTAATGAGGGATAGAGAATTTATTACATGCAATGAGTAGTCCTAATGGAAAAGTCTGAAACGAAAAAAATCTGGCTTAACCTGTTCTGTTCATTCAATTTTAGTACTTGTTTGCCAGTCTATCTTCGTCAAAAACCGTATTTATTTGAAAATTTTCGGAATTTGAAATGTTCTATCACTGGCATAATGAAACTTCTGAAACTGTGGTAAATTTGATGTATTTATCATGCTCATGATGGCTATAAATCCTACTTGCTGAGAAATGCATGATGTAGTTTGAGAAAATATTCAAACCTGCTAATCATTTGTCCTAAACATCATGTGAAAATGTGTCCTAGCCCAAAGCGTTATTCCGGTTGATTTGAGGCGAAATAGAAGAATCGTAATTGCTGAATTCATTGACTTTTGACTTCTTGCTTTTTTGAATTGCATACTTCATTCCTTTGGTTCTCTTGTTGAGCTAGAAGGTTGTGTTGCGATCACAATTACATTAAAAATAACTTGACACTTGGTAAAGTTGCTGCAATTATCGGCAGTTTGAGTGGGTTTAGGAGCTGGGAGGGAAAGTGAAATGCCGGGTAATAATTGCGGTGTGTTCATTGGACAAAAATTCTTTTATAATAAATTTTAAAACTATAAAAAAAAGTTCGCCCCCCCCTCCCATTTTGTGGGTGTGCACCTCTGTATAATTGTTATTATAACCAATCAAATTTCGCCAGAATCGAACACATCATTCTTATTCCAGGTATCAAGCACTTTCTGGATAGTAGACCGGCCATCAGATATGGCGGTTAGCTGTGACATAAGCCAAGTTAGCTTGATGAATAAGCAGCCCGAACAAAGAGCGATGACACGGGAGACCTCACCACGTCTCCAAGAATAACCATGGTAAACCAGAAAACAAATGCTGGCGATCCATGGGCGCCCACGTTCAAATGGATACGGCTCTTTGATGATGATGATGATGATGAAGCACTTTCAGCCTCAAGACAATTCTACTTATCAAAGATTTAATCACAAAAGGATTCAGCGTCTATTATTATATGACCTCAAATTTAATAAAAAGAATTTTTTTTTTTTATAAAAAAATATATTACATTTATTTAATAAATTATTTAGGAGGCTGAATTGTTTTCCCCCCAAACTACTTTTTTTTATTTGAGAGAAAAGGAAAAAAGCGAGAAAGAAGTTGAGAGTTTCCAAGTTTAAAAAAGTTGGTCGTGAAGGAGTGAGTGAGTATATAGTAGTGTGCTTTTTTTTAATAATAAATATTCATGAAGTTTTTTTGGAAAATGGAGGAGAGAAGATAAAATTAATGATAATAATGATATTAATAAATATCCAGATATCTTCCTCTCACTTTCAGAGCAAGAAACAAACGTGTACGTACACACAGAACACGGACACACGGCTCAGAGCTTGTGAGAGAGAGAGAGAGAGAAAAGGCCTTAATTATAAATATGAGGAACGAATTAATAATAAAGAGTAATCATCATGATCATCATCAACAACATCAGACCATTTGTATATGGACTTCAAGAAGGCTGGAAAATTGGATTGAAAATTTTAATAACAAAAACAAGTGAAGCAGAATTAATAATTATTGGCAACCTCCTCTTTATGCACGCGCTTCTCTTTCACTTTGAAAAAAAGAGAGAGAGAGAGAGAGAGAGTTGTTATTTGCTCCATGAATAAAGATGGCTACTTTCTTTCATAAATAACAATAATCACAATAATAAATGTGTGTGTGTGTGTATCTGTTTGTTAGCTGGAGAAATATAGAAAGCGTGTCTCTCGCCAATTAATTAAAGAGAAAAAGTCCAAAGTGCTTGAGCATTTGAGACTGATGTAGACGATGAAGGATGAGGAAATATTTTGTGTTGATGATGATGATGATGATGATGATGATGTGAAAAGGTGATGATGAGTTGGAGAAGTTTAAGGGATAGATTTTAAATAATGGAAAAAAAGTTTGATTTTGGTAAACATATCGAGTGGTAAAATTTGTTGGGTATTTGAAATCGGATTCGTTTTTTAGGTGCTGGGAATCAGAATCGGAGCCTAACCTAGCCCTGGGACTCCGGTACCATGATGAAGGTGGTGGTGGTGGTGATGATGATGTTAAGTTATCAAAACCCAGTATCTAACCAACCTACTCACGCCTCCAAATTTAGAATTAATATATAATAATAAAAATCAATAAATGTAAAAAAAATAATGCTAAATAAAACAAATACATTCTGTTTTACGTGAGATTTTGTCGCGACACCGACTGTAACAATGTGACGAGGGCCGGCATTAGGCCAATGCAACCTATGCGGCCTCAGTGGGCCCGCGCTTCTCATTTTGATGATATATTGTATGATTTCGCTAAATGCAAGCTTCGCAAAGTAAAGTTACTTTGATCGTCATTTTGTGTTAATGAAAAAGTAATAAAACATCCCTTTTCTTTTTCTCAAAATCTTATTTCTCACTTTTAATCTTTTTTCCTACCCACACTGGGCCCCGCGCAATCCATTTTGCATAGGGCCCCGCGAACACTAGCGCCGGCTCTGGATGAGACCACAGTGGGCGAAAATTTATTATAACGTTTCTACTTTTTTCATAAAATAAGGCATTACGGCTATAATTTGCATCAAAGGGTCAGAGCCTCGCTCACTATGGACGACCATATGGCTACGTTTCGGCATCCTTCACTCAAAATTTTGGCAACACAACAACTGGTGCAATTAACATTCAGAAATAAAAGATATCCAAAAAAAATACAATAAAACCCAAAATCTAAATCATACGCCGTTAGGTCTCGATTGCCGGTTACCTCAAACAAATAATCTTTCGAACAAAAAATACGAAAATTGTTCAACTTTTCGTAACAATTCGTCGTTTAAGCATTCTCTCTCAGAACAGAGTGAGTGTGTTAGAGAAGAATCCTTTTTGGAATTGAGACATCTTTACGTAAACAAATTTGGAAAAGAACTAAGATGGCTATAATTGAAGTCAAGCATCATTAAACTCAGTATGGTGAAGGATTTAACTAATTTTGACGTCTCGTTCATCATCTGGAGGACTCATACAAAATTTGGAAGTTTGATATCGGCTTGTGACGTCTTGTACCGACGTTGAACGTCGCGTACCGAATAAAAGATCTTTAGATTTCAAAATTGGAATTTTTTGGTATCATAGTTTGACATTTCGAACACAATTTTGGGATGTAGTACACACTTTTTGACGTTTCGTAGAGAATGAAGCGTCACCAGATGTTAAATAAAAAAGGGGGACATTCTTTGCGAACAAAGTGGAACTAACTTAATTTCGCAATTCCTAATGCAAGAAAATTCAAACTACAAAAGATTACTTTAATTTTGCAAATAAACATTTAAAAAAAAATTGAGATATTTGGCCTGAAAAATTAAAATTCTTTTTTACTTATTACAGTGAATTTTATCGATAGTGTTTTTATGAGAGGGTGCGTGACAAACATTGGTTAGATGCTGGATTCGATAACTCAAGGTCTTGGGTTCGATCCCGCATCAAGCCTACTTTCTCATAGTTCGATACAAGCAGCGCAATTGTGCCTTTTCGATGAAAATATGAAAGGCATGTAAAAAAGCTTAAAAATCCTTAGTTGGGCAGAATTTACTACTTTCACAAATTTTTTTTATTGGTACAATTTTGCAAAATCAAATTTCTTACTTTACAGCATTTTTAATTCAAAAAATCATTTTAATTTTGACGAGATATTGATAAAATTCACGCTAGGATACTTTTTGAAGTTATAGTTAAAAAACTATCTTCAATAGACTTCGTCGAACTTTCATTTGTTAAAGTTGTTTTTTCATCATTCAAAATATTTTCAAATACAGAAATTGATCAAATAATTTTGAACCATCTATTTTAGTATTAAAACATGTTTAAAGATAAATGCGAGAGAAATTCGGTTATTTCGGATTTTAAACTTGGCCACAAAATGTTTTCGTATGAAACGCATTGAACTCAAAGTAGCAAACAATGAAAGTTTTTACTTGTATGGATTGGAATTGGGAGAAAAATGTTAAAATGAAGACAAGAGCGAAGAGCAAATTCGATCCATTCCCATATGTGTGTTTCCGATTATAAATTTTTGATACGTTGGAGTTGTATGTTGTACGTGTGACATTACACATACAGGACACATAAATCATAGCATGGATAAATTTAAGAAGCATAAACAAAAGACTCATCATCCTACAACGGAGTTTGATGGAGCTGCTGTATCTCCCCTCTGTTGTAAAATTCTTTCTTGTTTTGGAGTCGTCTCATCAAGAATCAGGATTCCTACTCCGTATCGTCATCATATCCACCTGTTTCTATACTTTTTGAAAAATGCCTTTCCCAATGTTGTGTGTGTAAAGGAACGAGAGGTGACGACTATTTTACGGGAGAACGTGATTTTTTAAAACTTATTGCCAGATGGGGGGTTAGCTTAATATTAGTACTGCGGACCAAGTTGTAAATCCTTTACTATCCTTTGTCTTAGAAAAATATTTTGATTGACGTAACCGGATATCGGAAACAAATGAAATTATATATATGATGCAGTGGCGTAGCCAGAAAATAGAAGTTGGGGGGGCAGACAAAGAATTTAGTGGGGGGGGGGGCAGACATTTTTACCAAAAAAATGTAGCACATGTAGTTAAAGCACATTTACTTTAAGAATTTCGGTAATGTGAATCAATAAAAAAAATGTTTATTTTTATTTGGAAATCATGCAGTATCACACGAATTAATTTTTTTAGAAGTTTTTTCCAAAAAAGTTGAATCCTTCTGGACTTTCTGGAAAAAAATTCAAGATTTCATTGTTGACAATTTGTTTTGTATACTCTTTCAGATATGAAGGAAGCATAAGATTCTTCTTTCTTTCATGCAGCATTGAGCATCGTTGACTTCTTGAAACTGCTTGTTTTACAGTTGTATTGGCATAATGTCAGTTGTTAGGGAGGCGTCAACTGAGCAAAATGTTAGTTAGAGGAAAGAATCTTCGACACATTTGTTCTTGTTAGCAAGAATACACTAACAGGGATTGAGGCCGCCAAATAACTGCATACATACCAAAACATTCTAAAAATTTTTAAGGTATTGGGAGGGGGGGGGGGCAGAAAAAGTATTTGAAGGTATAATGGCTTTCAAAGACATCATAATATTATTCAATTAAATAAGTATATACACAAAAATAGAAAAGAATTTTCGTAGGAAAAAATACAAAGACTCCGTCTTGGCAAAAATCGTTTTAATTAAATTAAAACTAATTAAAAATTAGTTAAATAAACGCTTAACTGAGCGAGCTGAGACAGTCTTTTTGCAAATAAAGATTTTTTAAATTATTTAGTACCAGATGGGTCATAACTGGATTTTGTGGTTTTTTTAAAAATAACTTTTTAAAAAATAATAAAATTTTGTCTCCAATTTGCGTTTCCTCTTTCATTTTCACTAATTCTTTTTTTAGGTTAAACGCAAAGCGATGATTTTGTACTATGCTCTATTTATACTCCTAAGTTTAACAAATTTAAAAAAATCGATCATTATAATCAAAAGCCAATGTCTACCAAGAAGAATTGCAGCTTTTATTAATATTAATTTAATATTAGCTTTTATCTTCCTCTATCTTTGGGAATCTTCTTGTAAAATGTCGTTTTAAATTTGCCTAACTGATAAATAACTGGATTAGTTAAAATATGTTGACATAAGACACTAAGTTGCATCTTTTTGCGTTGAGGTGTTGAAAGAAAAATTAATTACATAGCAGTAGAGAGAGAGAGAGAGAGAAAGAGAGCTTTGCAAAAAGTGGATTTGTGAGTTTCAAGTAGTTTTCTTGTAGTGCATTAAGGGTTGCTTTCAATTGTAATTACATTTTTTCCTTTACAATAATTTTTTTTAATTCCATTTTATGACATTAATTAGATGTAATTGATGTCTTCACGACCAACAGCATGATGCTTTTTTCATTATCAACAACAGCATGTTTAACATGGATACACTGTGGATGATATGTTGCACTGGAGAAGATGATTCATTTAAAAAATGATAAAAAGATATTTATCAGTCTTGAACTGAAAATGATTGACATGAAAGTTTTTTTTTTAATGAGATCATTAATTAAATGTATCGTCACAATGGAGTGGTCGAAAATTTTAAATCCATTTGTTAACTCTTCAAAATGTATGAAGCGATTGGAAATCTTGCTTTTCTTTCGTACCTTCTGAAATTTCTACAATATCTAGATTACTTACTTACAAAAAGTGGTCTATTAAAAAAGGTGACCCATTATAACGCAGGGTTTTGACTTTTTACTAAGAAAGGTAAATATAACTACTTTTTTAAACATGAAAAGAAAACCGACTTCAAATCCGATTAAAATTTAAAATGCTCGATTACACCGAATCCTAAACAGGTATATGATATTACCTATATGCTCCTGTATCATGTGGCATTATTTTGTATGTAATGAAGGAAAAGTATTTTGTATTGAATGCAGGAATTTTTCCTTGTTTTATTTGAAGGTATCGCATCCAAAAGAAGAAAAATCTTCACTAGCGACGATTGGGAATCGAAGCCAGCCCGACTGGATTGAAGGCTTCGATTTCCTTAATCTTTCCCCCAATCGATTGACTCGCACGCATCATACCGAGGTGTAGTGTAAAATCGTAGCTTAGGGCGAAATATTTGGGGGGGGGGGGGGGGGGGGGACACATGAAAGCGCACGATACTCCAGTACAATGTTGTCCAAACTTTCTTGAGCCAGGGTACACTTGATTGAATTAAAAATTTTATGCCACACCATTTTCATTATTTTCTGTTTCAATTACCTTTTTAATTGAAAAGCTTTAATTAATATGTTTAAAAGAAGCTACAAAAAATATATAATAATAATAATTTTGTTTCATATCACACAAAAATACATAAAGGAAATTTAGTGCGAAGGATGAGCTTAGTGTTTTGAACAAATTCGTTCCAAATGCACGATCTCCCGCTTTTTTGATTTGATTGTTGATAGCGCAGAAAATCCTAGTTCACAAGGATATGAAGAAGCGAAAGGTTGCAATGTCTCAATAGCTTTTAAAGTCAATTGCGTATATTTCTCATAAATACGAATCCAAAATTTAGACAATTATTTGTTGGAAAATCCATTCTTAAATCGATAAACTTTTCCAGTTTTACACCTGACAAAGTTGTCTCAGATATTTGGACAAATGGAGAAATTATCCAAAAAGTTTTGCTTGTTTCGAGATCTGGAAAATGATGATTAAAAGCTGTTGAAAAATTTTCTAATGTAGCTATGACATGTAACATAATTTAAGAAATCGATGCCAGGGAAGCTTTCATAGTTCAGAATTGAAGTTTTTCTTGAAATGCTCTCAATTTGCCAGACATTGTAGGAATGTTTCATCTGATCCTTGAATACCAACATTGAGTTTTTTTAACTTTTCAAAAATGTCATTCAAGAACGTTACTTACAACCACCAAATAAATGTCTTTCTCAAGAACTTTGAATTTCATTTGTTGTGAATCAAAAAAGAGTAAAAATTTCTTCTTTCAATGTGATGAATCTTGAGAGGACTTTTCCTTTGGATAGCCAGCGTACTTCCGTATGATAAAGGAGGCATTTAAAGTGAGAGTCCATTGATTCACAAAATTGTTCCGATTTTTACATCATTCATCTTTTGAGATTTTCTGTTGGCATTTATACTTCTCGGTGTATCATGCAATGATTTACTTTGATAGCCGAAGTTTGTTCGAGAACATAAGTTGCAAATCCCATTTTCTGCCCGTGCATCCAGGGAGCACCATCCATACAAATACAGACACATAAATCCGATGACTTGCTTATATCTGTACTTTCGTCGATTTGAAGAGTCCAAATTTTTTCAAATCTTTTTGGATCACATGAAAAATGATCTTTCAGCTCCTCTTGAATGTCTTCAGACATATCACTGACGTGACATAGTTTGATGTTGTGGCTGAATTCTTTTAAATTTTTCAGCAGCTTCTTTAGAAAGCATTTGTGCGATTTTATAACTGACCATTTGAGATTTATGAAGTATCATTCTGAATGATTTCAATTTCTTAACTTGGTTCAACATATTATCTCTCAATCTTTCGAAGTAAAGTTTTGGTTTATCTTTCGATTGTGAATGTTTTAGATGGAGATGTCGTTCAAGTTTCCTTGGAATCATGGACTCATTGTCAATAGTGGCATTACAAATCAAGCAAATCGGAACTGAGATATAAAACCGGAACAGATGTTATAAAAACATATTTGGTGTAAGCATCGTCATATTTACGTTTTTGCTTCCTTTGTAATTCCTGCTTCTTTACTTGCTTGTGTTAAGAATCTCTTCATCGTTAAACTAAAAAAATATTGTAGCTTTAAAGATTTGAAAACACGAGTATAAAAAAATTGCTTACATGAAAATTTAAATAAGAAATGATCCAATTTTAATTTGCAAATTAATTTTAAAATGTACAATTTTCGAACAACTCAATAACTGAATTTTTGCTGACTAATATTTTGTTTGCTGTATTTGACATATTCTAAATTTTTCCACGGCACACTTGGGCATTTGAAACTGCGAATTTTAAAAAGTTGATTTTTTGATCTTCTACTAACGTGAACTTCTTTTACATAAGCTTTATAAAATAAAACTAGAAACTTGTTTTAGAAGCGCCATTATAGAAAGCAAAATGTGAAGCTTAGGTTACCATATGTTTCGCTGTGAAAGATTTGAAGAGAAAACGTACGTAAAAGGACAAATCAATGAATAAGTCGTTTATTGGCTTCAAATAAAAGAGGATAAATATAAATATATATGTGTATAATTTCAGAGACGAATCGACAGAAGATTGAAGGTGCGTTGAAACTTCTTCATCTTCGATTCACGCAATCCTGGTATCTTTGGAATGGATTGATTCGTTTCTGAGAATTCATGATTGCGTCATAAGCTGTCCTGCGCTTAACTTTTTTTGTCTTAACAAATAAAAAAGAATCTTTTTAAATGGGAAACAAGAGTAAATCAGAAAGCGAAAATTAAAGCAGTGATCTCCTTGAAAAATCGCAGACCTTTACTTTTTTAGAACAAAGATAAATCACAGTTAAATTAAGTCACAGTTAAAAAAAAGATCAAAGTTAAATCACACACAAATCATGCTTCTCTTGAGGTTTTGGAAGAAAAAAAAATATATACAGAGTTGAGTATCCGAGTTAAAAATAAGATTATAGCTAATTAATGAAGTTAGACTTTTTAAAAGGTAATTCTTGTAGCATTGAATTCCTAATATAATTTATATTAACAAAAATATCTATTTCAAATAAACTGTAATACAAACAAATATACCCATCGATACTTGGTGTTGTTGTTGTTGTTGTTAGCCCCTAGATAATACTATCTTTATATGAGTATAATCTATCAGTTCAAAAGAAAGCTTTGTTTAAACAGAGAGAGCATTACCATAAAAGCAAATACTCTCTCTCACGGAAAAGTGTAGAATTTTGTTACACTTTCGCAGCGGCAGCGATAAACAAGTGTAATTTCAGCCAATCCGCAAAAATCCACCATAAGGTACTGCTGGCTTTTTGTAGGCTTCCACATCCAATCCCTGTAATCCTTCATATGTTTCATGACTAAATGTTTTCGAAGTAACGTTCGCCATTCCTCACTCCTTTAGGTCTCATAACATATATTTGCATCCATAAGAACAAAACTCCATTTTGTTTCATCGCTGAAAATAGCCTTTAGCTTTTATCAGACATACTCTCCATTACTTTTTCTTTTGTCCATAATAATCTTTTTTTTTGATTGAACGTTTGACAAAGCTGATTTTTTTGCTGTAAGACAATTTTGCAAATTTTTTTTTGTATATATAGAAATATTTCATGATTAATTATTTTCATGCATTACTTGTCTTGCAGAGGGACTTATTAGGATGTTCTTAATATTTTTGAACATTTTTTTAAATCAATTTTTGAGAATGGCTAGTTTTTGGCTTATTTGCAATAGTTCCTGTACTTTCATATTTCAATAAAATTTTAAAAATATTACTTTTAGATAATCGAAACAATTTAGCTATAGCTCTTTGACTTCTATTTATTAACAGACATAATACGACTTTAGGTCTTAATTCTAATGATATTTAAGGCATAAATGAACAAATCAAAAAACGCAAGCAAACAATCGATTTTATGATAAAAGAGAAGATTGTCAAAATTTTATTATTAAGATAAAACGTGAATATAAATAAAGAATTTTTTATAAAAATAAAAAATATTTATATGAATAACGTTCTCTCTCGGCGAAAACTTTTGCAAGGCATTTCTAATAACTAAACTATTTATAAATGATGCCTTTTTCTATACAATATAAAAAGAGTGAAAATAAAAAATTTTATAAAATAAAATTTTTTACTTATATGTTTATATTTATGGCATTTATTCTAAAACATCAACAACTAATATTAACTAACTTATGGCACTCTTTTGATTACTCTTTAATGTGTCTCACTTCTTTGAACGCATGACACATATGTCATTTCATTAAACAAAAATATCATTCAAATTTTAAATACTAAGGTGCCCCTTTTTCTGATTTAACTTCTTGATCCAGTTTTTGCAAATATGGAGTCACAAATATCTGAAACTGTCACTCAATTTTGTGGTGAACGAATGAAAATCGAGCAAGCTAGGATCTAACTAGTTTCACAACTATGAATAAAGTTTAGTTCAATCTTAAGTTTTTTTTCTCATATCTTTCCAGCTCAGGCTGGGTGACCCTTACCAAAATTTGGGTAATCCATAAGTCTTTTTGACAAACTCTCCTTTGAATTTCCAATTCATATGGCTAAGGCAACTTAGCTTCTCGCTCTTTAAAGAAATTATCTATCACATTCACTTGGCATAGATTTCTTATTTTGGAATCTTAAAAAATAGAAGTTTATTTTGGATTTTAAAGTGAAGTTACACGTACTTCTGAGCATTCTCATTTCTGTCGTATTTTATTTACTTTCCCCAACTTAGATCACTATATACTAAATTTGATCTAATACAAATTGCATATGCATAACCTCTTAACTCTGAACTTAACGAGAGAAAAAACAACTACTGCTTATGGATTTGATTTTTTTCAAGCTAGTCTTATTCTATGCCCTACCTACAGAATTCCCTACACTACATACCCTATCTAAATTCTAACTCTTAAAAAGGGCCTTCAAAAATATTATTCACAGTTTAAATAAAATATATTTTTTATACTAAATCGACTCAGTTTTAACATATGGGGTGGGAGCATGTCTGGAATTATGAAACAATTCGCAAAAAAAGCAATGTCTGCATGCTTTTGACTGGAAGCATTTATAGATTGGTTTAATAATAATTGAGTAAATTTAAACTTTAAATTTTATTTAAATTAAAATTTTTTTTTTATTTTACTTTAAATTTAAATTAACTTTTTATATTTTTTTATATTAGAATTAAAAGCTATATAGTTGTAAACACTTTTAATATTAATATGAACTTTATTAACAAGGCCAAGCTAAGAAATTAAGATAAAATTAACATTTCTAGAATAATGCTACTACACCTTAGATCAGCGTTTCTCAGCCGTGTTACCTTCGCGAAAGCCTTGGAATATATTAAATCTTTCAAGGAACTCTTGAAATTGGGCTTAAATTTCGGCATTCTAAAAATATATGATGATATAATTAGATGAAAAATGTTTATACTAGTTTGAGAAAACTTCTCTATCATATTTATTTGTAGTGATAGATAGAAGATTCGTACTATTACTTCTTTATTGTACCTGAATGAAAGTTTTCATTGAAAATAATCTAAACTTAAACGTAAAAAATACCAGACTCTTTCTCGCGGAACCCTTAATGAGTTTTTTCGGAAGAAATTACTAATTGCGAAAGTTTAAGTATTGATTATTTCATAAATATTTTAATGATGAAATTTTTTGGAAAAGGTGCATATATATTATATTTGATACAAAAGACATCCAAAATACCTTGAATGGCTGAAATTGCTGATCAAAAATAATCGAAAAAAGGTACTTTTAACTTGAATAACTAAGCAATCCACTGGCCATATGTAATTTTGTACTAACTTCACTTTTTACTTTTTTTTCTCGACACTATGTCAGTAAAAATTCCGGTTTAACGCCATTTTGAAGATTGAGAAGTGAGTGATTGCTGGTTAAGAGAAGGAATGTTATATTAGTTTTTTTACTTTTCCTTGGTCCAGTTCATTGTTCCATTCCGTGTTAAAAGAAGTACTTCTTTTGAAGATGCGGTTTTCTTTGAGGACTTCGGTGTCAAGACTGTTGAGCGATCCATCCCACTGTGTAACTTGGAATTAGAAAAAAGGTTTTTAAAATTTTCATTTACCTTATTAGACTTTTTTGCAGAACCTCACATAGACTTAAATGAAGCGCGAAATGAACATTATTGTGTGTCTGTTTTATACTAAGACAGCAATGATTGCTTGATGTAGGTTATAAAGATGTTCGCTTTAACATATGAGCGCCAAATTTACTTAAAGATTTTTAGGTAGGCTGAAATAAGACCCAAAATAAATAAACAGAGTTTCTGAAAAATATGATTCCTTTTCCATCTTTTCAAGATCAGGGAAGAGGATTTTCAAGATTACGATAAAAATCAAGCTACAAAACGAATGGAAGTTTAAAGTTAATGAACTTGTGAAATATTATTGTAATCTTTTTACTGTTAGCTTTATTGAAATCGATCAGTTAGTGATTAGAATGATTACCAGGGCGAACAAAATTCAATAAAATCAAAAAATCAATTGTTTTAAACGAAAAAAGTCACTGTAAACCTCATTTGTAAACTAGTTTGAATATTTTCTTCTGTTTTTGGATTTTGTTAGGTCAATACAGTAGTCAAAAAATATTTTTAAATCAATAAAAAGGCAAAACTTTATTTTATCTAAAACTGTTTTTAGAAGACGAAAATTAAAATATTTTCAATAATTATTTTTTAAATTTTCAGACGCTAATTAAAATTTTCGCCATATATTTATTTTTAATTTTGTTGGTGAATAAAAATCTGGAATAAAGTAAAAAAAATTAGAAGATTGACTCCTTCTAGGGCAAACAAAAGTTAAGTAAAAAAAGAAAAACTGCAAATCAATTTTTAAATAGTTAGAACTTTTTTTTGGAATTTTTAGGTCATAAAGTTCTAAAAATTTTAAAGAAACAAAAATATTAAATATTATTTAAAAACTTTTACACAAAATCAAGAACGAGTTTTTTAATTGAAAAAATTTGATTATAAAGTCAAAAATTGTTTGAAGCATGGGGATCACCTAGCTTTCAAATGAATACAGGGTTATTGTGTAGAGATTTCTAAACACTCTCGCAGCAGTAACGATGAATAAGTATTGTACATGTGGCACTACTTAGTGAGGGTAATTAACAGTGTTTTCGTCGTTAACCAATTAATTAATCGCCAAAATATCTTTTAACCGATCATTTAAAGTTCGTGAAGAAAAAGGGAAAAAAATCAAACGCAATTTTATTAGAACATGCATACAAGTAGCAGAACATGATTATGAGGTTACGCGAAGCCGTTTTAAAAAAACATGATATACTTACACAATACATTTGACTACAATAGTTTGAAAGTATCTTTATATCTAATTTTATTAGGATTTGCTAACCAGTCATCCGGTTATGGTGAATTCTTATTCACGGGTTAATAATAATGATCAGTTAATTTCCAGCGAATACCATCACTAGTACTGCGGCCATCATCTGTCACTCAATGCTAAATAATAATCATTGCTTGTTTCTTATAACTGAAATCTTGAATTTATTAACAGAGATAAACTTTAGATCTCAACTTCTTCTTTCTCTACGTCTTATTTCCAAATTGGGAGTCGCTGGCTAAGATCCGCTGTCTCCGCATCTCCATACAAATGGATCCATACAAACTTTAGATCTCAACTCTAATGATATTAGGATTATATCTAATCTAGAACATGATTTCTCAAAAATTCTTTTTTTGAAATTGCCCAAAAATTAATGTGAAGAGAACAAATATTATTGTTTAGAGAGAAACCTGAACTTCCATAAACGAGACGACAGCTTTCATTGCTAGAATTCAGAGGACTTTGTTGGTAAAAATTGGGGAAGCTTTTGGGATGAGAATTGGTGCTCATTTGTGGGAATTGAGGATTTGGCTTTTCACTTTTTGCATTTTCCTGGCCCAAATCCTTTTCTTTTGGCGAAGATATCGTGTCAAAATTTGAGGAAGATTTTTCACGAAAAAAGGTTAAATTTTGATGTTCGCGCGAAGATGTTGGGGGTGTCGTTGTGAAGCAGCTGCCGGTCTTTACCGGCTCATTCTCTCTTTTCTTGGAAAAGTTTTGCAACGCCCTCTCCTCACACTCATCCTTTTTCTTCTTCTTCTTCTTTTTGTGGTGCTTGTGGTGATGATGATGGTGAAGATGCTTTTCACGCAATGCGCCCTCATCAGCCTCATTCGCATCGCGAGATTTCCTCCTCTTGTGACGTTTTTTTCTTTTATGCTTTTTCCCATTCTTTTCCTTTTTATCCTTGGATGAATCCGCATCTCCATTTTCCACGCAATGCGGCAATGATTCAGTTAGGACGCCATCTTTTGAAGTATCGTCGGTAGGGGGTAGAGATGGACCTTTTTAAAAAAAACAAGAGTTTTATTAGTGTTCGTACGTGAGTAGAAAACTTGTTATATTAAAATACACTTAATTTCGACACGACTTTAAGCCATTTTCAAGAAACAATTTTAAAAAGTGGACTTAAAACGCTAAAAGATTTATGGTGTCATACAGAAGCAAGGCTAGTAAATTTAGTCTAAACCTGAGGCACACATGGTTGAAATTTTGGAGGCAAATTGCACAAAGGAATGTTTATGATACTGCATTTTGTAACTCTTAATATCATTTATTCAAAACATGTGAAAGCTAGATAACCAGTGGTCACTAAGCGTAAGTATCTGATACTACGACAATAAAGAGTCCACTTTAAACAAAATGATAGTTTGACTGGCAATGCATTTTTCCGATTGAGTTTCAAAGGATTTTTTTGACTGCCAGGAAAAGAATATAAAATTTGTTATTTCGACAACAGAGTATACGTGCATTACGGACTACAAATTTTTTGTCTAAAGTTTTTTTTCTCAAAATCATATTGTATCAATTTTCAAATAATAAATATATCTTTTTGTTAATTATATAAGAATATTTGTTGTTGATATTGTTACTTTAAAAACTAAGTTTTATAAAGACTAAGTCTTAAAAACAACACAAATCCAATTATAAACAAAAAAAATATATTTTATAAAGAGTTATTTGCAATTTAACATAGAACTCTAAGTCTACACACTATTTCTAAAAAATCTATAATAAATATAAATAGGAATATGAGCATAAATTGGGTTTAGATTTTCCGAGTTTCAACGAACCGTAGTCGTGAATTCAATCGAAGAGAAAGGAAAAATACCAAAATATTCGCTCTTATCAATCCCCAGAGAAGCGCTTTCTTGCTGGGCTTCATTTTTTTGGACACCTTCAGAGCTTGGAGGAGTGCGTACTGACAAAGATTTGGGATGGAATTTAGGATTCTTGAAGGTGAATTGAGTTTTTTCAAGTTTACTAAGAGGTTCTGAAGTTGTTAAAGATGTCAAACTTGTTGATTTCGTCAAGAGTGCATTATTTGAGGAAGTAAAAATATTGGGTAAAGAAGAATTTAAAAGTCCTAAACAAGAAAAGTAATAACAGTAATTGATTACTTCGAAATTCGATATACCCGAATAAAATTTTTAAATGACGGCGGAAAAAACAAAAAAAGTTCGACCATTATTGAAAATTTTACGAGGGATAAATCATTTAGACAAAATATTTTGTTTCAATCACATGTCACCTTCGTTGTTCAGAAAAGAAAATTAAAAAAAAACTACGTAAAAAATGAAATTGTCCAGATTTTGAAAAAAAAATCAAAAGATTGCCAAAACTTATTTACCAAAACGGCAAACGGGTGATTGTTTTTATTAAAAAGACTTCAATCTTTTTGTATTCAAATTTTTTTGTATATGGATAATGAAGAATTCGGATTATTGGCTGTTTTTTGGAGACTAAAATTTAGGAATCTACAAGTTCAAACATGACACAGAAATTTATACTGAAACATTTTTTTGACCAGTTTAATCCTACAAATTATCCTTTTTTTTGTGAATGTTTTAAAAGTCGCTGCCCTTTAAATCATTTTACGATTTCAGAATAGAACGTAATGCAAAAATATTTTTAAAAGAAAAAATCAAATTGGTCAGTCCTCCTTTAAAACGACGCTTCAGTGTTGGCCATTAATAATAATTATACTCTATTTTGCCCGATTTGATTTTTATCAATCAATATATAGTATGTATAAATGTTTTTCTTCAGACTTTGCATATTTGAAAAGCTGCATGCAATACAATTTAAGCAGTGCAATATTTTATGACATATAAAAACACACATACTTTCCATTAAATGAAGAATGAGAATAAATATGAACTTTTTAGTTCGTTTCATGAATGATGACATTTAAATTATATACAATTTTTCCCCACATGAAAAAGCATTTTGATGAGTGGGAGAGGGAATAAATCAGAAAGTAAAATCTTTTACCTCCATCGCCACCCAGACTTCTCTTTACGCTGAAAGGGTTCAGAACATTTTGTTTTAGCAAACCATTGGATGATCTGTTCGCGATGTTAGAGATGTTATTGAGTACAAGTGCTTGTTTTGAAGCTGGTGAAATATGATTAGTCTAAAGCAGAAAAGAAAATTATGAAAGAAAACTATTTTATTTCATTTTTATAATTACAATAAGAAAATTCCTTCTACACTTCTATTTTTCTCCAAGGATGGAACGTTTGCGAGATAAAAATGCTATTTTCATTTTATTTATTTTTTTCACAAATTTATTTTACTCATTTAGGTAAATAAAAATGATGGAAGCATTTTCTCGAATAACTCTATATCTCTAATACGCTGGGGGCTTCATACATATGTGCTGAACTAGAACAAGATTTCATAAGGTAAAAAAGGTAGAAGCTCTACAGGTTTTGCAGAATGAAATGAAACAAGACTTTGAGGAATTCAAAATTAATATATTTTTAAAATTCTATTATGTAATTGTCTGTTCGAATGGTGCTAAAAAAATTCGCTCTCAAATTTACATTGAATATGAAAGTGTGAAGTTATAGAAAAGTGGCAATGCCCTGTAAAAGAGCTTCAGATTAAATGAAAAATGGTTTTCGTAGAAAAAACAGGGGAACTCTGTTGTCTCTCATTTGGCTTCATAGCTCGAAAAAATGGTCAAATTGAAAAAAAAATAACTAACTATTTATTAATTAAAACTAACTAATTAATTGCGAATACTTTTTTGAGACCGAATTTTCCAAATTAGGATTTGAGATCCAGTTTTGTGAGACCGAATTTTCTATTCCGAGTTTTCGAGACTTAGAGTTTTCCCGCTAAGTTTCAATTAACAAAAACATATTGATTTGCTGTATTTGTTTAAAAAAATTAACGAGGGTATCTAAGGAGTATGTTTTCTGCTTATTCAATTAGGAATCCTGGAATTAACTCTTTGACCTCAAAATGTCGAAGACACTTTCAAATTTTTAGAGTCTCAGACTCAGACCCGTCAAAAGACTTTTTTGATAAATTCAAGGATGCTTTGTACAAATATTCTTATAATATAAACAGTGAACAAAAGCGATTACTTAAAAATCAAATTTCAAATCAATAATTTCTTAACAAAATCTTTTTCAATGTTTTTTGAAAATAGATTGCACAAAATGCATTTCTGATGAAATTAGAGCTACCAAAGTAGGATCAGTTTAGAATTAAGGGCAAAATAAGATACGATATGAAGTATAGGAGAAAAAAAGTACAGGCTTCGAGCGGATAGCGAATTTGTAAGCTAAACAATATGGGTCCTATTGAAATATATAGTTCAAAGCTTTCTCCTTCCCAGTAATTCTTTATAATTATATTAGTAGTCTCTTTACAATTCATACTAATATTCCTTTTCAATAGAATTTTATATAAAAAGAAGATTTTCATTTTTGGAACACTGATCCTCTAAGGACTAAGGATCAAACAGGTGCTAAAAAAGATTGTGAAAGGCTTTACTTATAACTTGACTTATATTCAAGTTAATCAAATTTCTGAATATTTTGCACAAATTTACGCTAGAGATGTATCGAATGTGATTTTTGTATCTACGGATGGGGCGCATATCAAATTTGAAATCCTAGAGGATGCAGATGTCAGAATTGATTTATTTTAAACAAATGCGGATATCATTATTGCTATTATTTTATACTTAAAAATTTAGAGAAATGTCAATGTATGTGTGTTAGAAGTACTATTCATAAAAAATTTTAACTTTGCGGGACATAGAAAAAAGAAAAATGTTTGAAAATAGTGGATGCGGATGTTGATGCTAAGAGGAAGTAATGCCATATTGGAAATCACATATACTCAAAGATATTGGGGAAATTTTTTTTGAAAATCTAAATTACATTCTCAATTGAAAGTGCTGCATCTAATAAGTCAAAGGACTAAGCCCGTCCAAAATTTGACATCTGATTTGCTTTGAGAACCAAAAAATTCTATTTACATCAGAGTTGAGGAGTTAGAAGGAATATATTCGACTCTGATTCCTAGTACTTCAAAAATCCTACAAAGACTCCAACTTTAAATAATTAAAAACTATTTAAATTTAATTTTTTTAACCTGTCCTAACGGTCACCTGCCTTTAGCGGCCGCTATAAAAAAAAATCCCGTTAAAATTTGTATGACGTAATCTCATGTTCCCCTTCATAGAACGGTCACACGTTTATAACGGTCAGATTTTAGGGAGAAAAAATCTACGTATAACGGTCACTTTATCACAAACCCTAATTAAAATCAAAGTATGCAAGTGATATATACGCTTATATATTTCCTGCATATATAAATATTATACATGTAGTGGCTACTTTGTAATAAGATGTGTTAACTACAGGCATATTTTTATGGTTAATATAAACACACTCTTTCAGTGAGACCTTTATACCTCCTTTAGTGTACTGTTTACTACCATCGTTTCCTTTTTGTTTTTAGGTAACATTTTGTGTCAGAACCTTCATATAACGGTCACTTGTTTATAACGGGCAGTTTTTAAAGTTTCCGTCAGCGACCGTTGTAGACAGGCTTTACTGTACCTAAAAATAACGGACTCTTATTTCAACCTTAAAAATGACTTTAGGACTTCCAACCCTGAAAAAAGAATTTAAAGTTACTTTGGTGTTGTTGAAAGTGCGTTTATCTTTAATGTAGAAAAGGATGTAGGCCTGTTGATTTAAAGCTGATTGCTTATTAACTTGTGAAACCTAAATACAAAAATAAGGGTTTTTATAATAAAAAAATTAACCAGGTCAAAATACTCTTTTTCAAAAATGATCTTTTGTATTTTCCTTGCAATTTCTATCCTCACAGACTAATTGTAATGAACACGATTTATTGATATAACTTGTGATGTAACAAAGCTTTTATAATTTAAAAGTTTTTTTAGGGAAATATAAAAAGCTTATACAAATTGATTATGAGATGGAAATGAAATATACAGATATTACCCTTATCGGGATAAATGACTACAAAATGTAGGCATTTGTCAAATCGTATATTTTTTGTAATAATTATAAATTTTATGTCACCCAACCCATAATTTCCCCCAAACAATTGACTTTCAAGTGATATTAAAGTCTGGGTTAAATTTGTAGTGACACGTACTAACTATTTGTAGTAACTTGAGATTAGCAGTTGTCATCATCCTATATAACGATTTTACTTGTTTTGCGGCCCACATAGCAAATTTGCAAGAAAAATAATCAAAATTTCGCAAATGTATTGATTTATTAATTTTATGAAAATAACTAGAATAAAATTTCACACTTAATTAAAAAGACCCTTTCATCCTTTTGGCGCAGGCTTCTAATGCAAAGTTGGTTCTAAATTTGGCCATTTGTCCAAAAAAATTTGGGAATCACTACGCCAAAACGATTTATTGATAAATTATGATTTGGAATTTACTTCTCACTAGTTTATGCGCAAAAAATGGATAACTGTGGTGAATCGCATGTTTGTGTCGTGCAAGCTTCCATTTTCATTAAATGAATTTGCGAGAAGAGGTGAAATAAAAAATCTTGGAAATGATAAAAATTTTTAAAAATTCACCTTTTTACCATAATTTAAACTTTTAGCTTAAGAAAGTCAAATTTCGTAGAAGGAAAAAAAGTTTTAGAGATAATAATACTAATGATCAAGTTAGTAACGGCTATTGGAAGATTTAGGAAAAAAGAACAGGGCATCTAACTCTACCTACTCAAAACTAGAAAGATTATTATCTTTTAAATGGCCAGATGCTGTTTCTCTAAAGTCCAAAGACATGCACGCCAACAACTGTCCATTTTCCTTCCTTTTTAAAATAAACCAAAAATATTACGATTGAATTATTATTAAACTCATTCATCTCCACTCCATCCTTTAAAATGGCGATCCACTTTTTACTATAAATATTTTAATTGTTGTTTTCAAAATTCAAAATTGATTTTCTTCTTCTTTTGCAGATAATTGAAGAAATATTAGTTCGATATCCTCAAGGAAAGTGTTTTCTTTGCCTGAGTACCCAATTATATTTGTATTAAGTGTAAACTTATGATTTTTATCAATGTTTATGAACATATTAAAGTCATCATCATTTGTTTTTGAGGGATCTTTGTTCCTTGGTCCAAATAAATAAAGTCAAATAAATGAAGCAAGAAAAAGGATCTTACCATAGAATCATCGAATTTGTGCCAAATGTCGTTTTGAACTTTGCAAAAAGCAAAATAGTGGCCCCAATTCGATGAATCTCCTTTATGCACCAAAACAGCATACAAGTTATACTGCAGATTGGGAAAAATAGAAGAATCGGCGAAGGAAGTTCCATTTTTAATCGTGTCTTTGTTCTAAACATTTAAAAAGTATCTAAAAATATAGAAAAGTTTATACACTTTTATCAGGGTCATGTAGGCAGAACATTCAGTAATCAAGTCAAATTCCATTCCATTCATACATAAATTGTGCACTATAAACACCTGTAATATACTCTGTAGTGTAATTATAGCATGTCTTTTGAAAAACGACATTGCCCGACCTTGTGTTTGATTTTTTCCCTTTTCTTGACTAACTATTTTTGTAACTTATGCATATCTATGGATTCAATATCAATCGACTTTGGTCAATCGATCGGTTAAAAGCTATTTTTATTTAAAAGCATAAACACAATTACAAAATGCCCTTCATAAAAATGTGTGTTTGAAGAAAATTTTGAAACTAAATATTTGTTATAGAGTCTTTAATAAAAAATAGTTAATATATATGTGTAGTGTTAAAATTGTTTATATATAGAGATATATACACAATTCATAAATTCAACATATGAATTATAAAGTTAATCTGTCCATTTTTTTTTAAAAAAAAAGAGAAAAAAATTGAAATAACAAATTAAAAGTGTTGTATGAAATATTAGAAATGTAAAAAATTTTATATTCAATCTTTTGAAACACACAAATAAAAAGAAATACGCCAGTTGTAAAAGTAAGATGCTGTATATGCCTCAACTACTGACAAAGTTGAATTTAACTAAGCCTACACATCATACATTGGGTTGGTGTTATTTTTCAGAATTTGGCTCAGAATCTCAAGTCCGTACAGTCTACACCAGTGGTCGGCAACCTTATACTAACGGCGTGCAAAACTTAACACTTTTCTGTTCTGTTCATTGAGTTTATCATTCAAGAGATAGTCTTATTAGTAGAAATGAAGTAAAACGCTCTTTAATAGATTCAATGGTGCGAATGAAGACTGATCTATTATGACCTGAAATATATCAAAGTCTGTTTTTTTCTACATGTGCTGGTTTTCAGTTGAAAATATCGATCGAAAGATAAGAAAAGATACAAGCTATGTAAACAAAAGTGTTGAAACAGAATTACAAATGGAAAAAAACTAGAATAAAAAATATTTGCTTTTGAAATCAAATATATAATTTAATGGAATTAATATTACATTTAACTATATTTACCAGTTTTATTTCATTTGCAAATTAGCAGTCATATTTTGATAGGTTCTTGCTTTTTGGCGGTAGTGTCATGGCCAGTATAAATTTCACGGCGGTCAATTTTTATTATTCCTACGCGTTTTTTGTAAATAACCCAGAAGCTAAAATTGGAGGAAGAAAAAAAAATATAGATTAAAATTTTATCTGAATAAAATTATATTTTTTAAAAATGAAAAAAACTATATTCAATCTTTTGAAACACCCAAATAAAAAGAAATTCGCCATTTGTAAAAATGAGACGCCTACTGCCATGTTGAATTTAAAAAAAAATTTTATATACATAAATTTTTTGGGAAAAAATTCGATTTTAGTTTCTTGCATGCCTATGGTAAAACATGACCAGTCGCCAGTGAAATACGAACACTACTTATCTCGATCAAAACAATCAGAGCTCTAGCATTTTGCCATTGCTCAAATGAATAGGAAGGAGTTTTACATTCGAGAAGCTCTTGTAGTATTCTTTAGACTGCTTGCTCAAGTATGGAAAGAGGTTAAGGCTTTCAGGATAGTGAATGAATCTATTGATCTTGTTGCCCATTGAAGAAAATCTCTTGAGGTGCAGAACGAGAACATGAGGAAACTTGTGGAAGGCAACCTTTTTTACGGCCGGCATCTTCTGCTTGCACCTAAAGTAATCCAAGTAGTGCTTGCTGTAAAAAGGGGTGAGTCTTTTTCCGGTTTTGCTTCTAAAAGATACTATGCACGCACATTCCCAACATTTTGTTTCAGAGAGAGAGAGGTGTTAAGTAAGAATTTGTCTTTATTCATTTTAAATGCGCTCTTTTTCACTTTAATTAGAAAATTGCGTATCAAAAAACATGAGGTTTAAGGAAGAGGAAAGATCATTTAGAAGATTAATCATATTTAAAACATATAAAAAAATATATATGCTTTGAATTAGTCACCTAGACTAAATGAAATTCGAAGTCAACACCTAAAGCTCAATAACGGCGGCTTTTATGTAGATTTGCTGAATGTGGGCTTGATTATCCGGTTGGTGTGAATGTGTAACAAAAATTTTACACTTTCCTCCGTGATCACTTTTCCATGAAAAGGAAATAAGAACTCACTCTCAAATAAAAAGTACTTCTATTTGATTGACAGATTGCGCTAAAAATGAGATAGCTTTATATTTGTGCCAAAAACAACAACAACAACTAAAACACATTTTGTGAAATTAAGAAAAATAATTTATTTTCAAGGCAAAACGAAATCAGTAGTGTGTTGTTTTTTAATAGAAGACTGAGTCTATCTATTGTTTATTTATATCATCTATCGCAAATCTCTAGTATAAACAGATACAGCATTTTTCTTGCATTCAAAAACTCAATTGAAAAAATGACTGACTTACTCCCTTGGGAACGGGCGGTCTAACCACTAATATTAGATGTAGTTAACATTTTACACCAATATTAAAAAAAAATAATACTTGGCGCATTTGTAAAGATTACAAGGACTACACAGTTGTTCTGGAGAAGTGTGAATAGATAAGGCTTTAACAATGCTTTCATAATTCTAGAAGTGAAAAGAGGAGAGCATAGATATTAGTTTTTTTTTAAATAACAAACTTTAATGTCCAAGCTGACATCTACAAAAGGCTCATAAGTGTTTGAGGGTGAATTGCATTGCTTGCATATAACTAAAGCAAAAAATGATTGAATCAAAAATAAAAAAAGGTTGTGCTATCATTAAAAAAACCTTGGCTTAAAAAGAAACCACCAAATATTGTGTGAATCATCGTGGTGTGAGCTGAAAACTTGTCTAAACTTTATAACAAAACATTTTATAGCATTGCGATTAGAGAAAATATGGAAATAGAATTAAAACACACTCATAAAAGACAAAAGGTGAGGCAACAATCTACGTCGTGCATATTTTGCTTTAAAAAGTGTAAAGATCTGTAACAGAGAAAAGAGACCTTACACGGCTTGGAGAATGCTAACAGCAACTAGATTCACCTGGACTAGGAATCCGCAACTACGGGCTAAAACGGTTAAATCTACGGTATACGGGGAACGAAAGGAGAGTAAGCAGTACAACAAATACATATGGTTAAATGATTGACAGGTTTTGCTAGACAGCCATCTCAAGGGAAACATTTGGATGTTTCAAAGCGAATAATGCCAATCACTAGAAATCAGGAAAAGAGGGGAAGTGGTAGAATATTTAGGATTTTTACTTTTAGTTTTAACTTCTTTATGACAATCTTAACTTTCTTTCTTTTATAAGGTTGTTGTATTTAAATTTCAACATGCCATATGTTTGTATGCTTTTACATTATTACCATATGTGCTTTCTTATAAAATATTGCTTATTTCAACTGTCTTATATTATTTTTTTGAAAATGATTATTTCAAAATTATTTTAAATACAAACATTATTTTTATACTTTGCCGCAGTTTGCCAGGAAGATAGTTGTCGTGGTGGGGTAATTGTCCAGTGGAGATAATTGTCAATGGTGATGGTAGAGGTGGTCCTAATACGGTTCAAATTTAACCGAAAGAACCTTAAAAATCCCCAAGGAAGCGTTTGGAGACACAAAGTGAAGCTCAAAAGGCTTCAATAGCCAAAACCGGTCATAATGTTTGTTAGTGATCACGATCAAATAAAAGAGAACTTACGATTTTTAATTGGTATACAAATCAAATATAAAGTGTAGCAAGAAAAATAGAAAGATAGCGTTTACTTTTTGTAGCCATCTGCATGACATTTATGTAAGGCTTCGATAAGGTGGATGTAAAATTCGTGAGCATCTTCCTGAGTTCCATAACGAAACGTTTTTGCAATAGCTAAAAAAACGACATTTAAACAAAAAGATCATTAAAAATTCATTAAATGTAAGCAAGTCTTTGAAGTTTCCTTTATGAAATGTAAACAGTTCAATCGGTTAGTGAAAGAATGGTAAACTGCCAGTCGCATGCCGCATAAGGGCATGTAGACAGGGAGCCCCACCCCCACCCCTCTAAAATATTCAAACCAAAAATAAGAACTTTGCGGTAAATAGGAAAATTTTTTTTTGAAAATTGAGGAGCGGATTCAAATGTTGGAACTTAAATGATCAGCTGATGACGAAGTTAAGAGGATGTACAAATTTTTGCGGATATCCGATATATCTCTAATACACGGTGATTAAGGCCAACAGTCGTCCTCAAAGGGTTAAACAAGCTCACGGCGTATACTCGCAGATAACAGCACCAAGCATACAAAGACAAGTGAGCTGGGAGTTGATCAGTTTGTAAGAATATCAAAATTTCATTTACATTGTTCCGCCAAGCAATTATACCGGACTACTCTAACTTTTCCATCGATGCTCTGTAAAGAAGGCATCAACAAATAAAGAAATTCACAATTCGAACATCCATTCTAGAAGCATCTAGAAGGGCGCTCGTTAACCTTTTTTAAATATGGGCCCAAAATTTTAAAATTAATTCTAGGTCATATAAAAAATTTTCAAGCGTAAAACCATACAATATATAAAAATAGAACAGTCTCACGATAGTTAGTGAAATATATTAGCGAGATATTTGTTGCTGTTTTCCTTCAATTCAAAAACTTTTACGTTTTGAAGTCTGATGAAAAGTACTAGGGCCCAAATCAATTTTCGCAGCGCCAAAAATGGACCCTGGGTAAAAAAAGACGAGGAAACTTTTTTTGTTAAAAAAAACCATTTACACTTACATTACATCTTTTAACAAAAGGATACTAAAGAAGACAATTTTTTTATTGAACTTAATTACTTTTTGTTTTTTAAAGAGAATTTTGATTTCAGACTCTAACATAACGGTTATCAGCATCAATTAATCCTCCAAATGTTCATATGTTAATAAAGCTGGCAGAGAATTTTTTAAGTTAGCTGAAGTATGAAAATGTTCAGAAAAAGACGGAAATCAAAATATTTAAAAGTTACAATTTATATTCTTTTGTGTAAAAGTTATTTAAAGTAGTTTTAAGTTTTAGTTCTTTAATATCGCCTTTATCTCATATTATAATATATTTCTATGATTGATCACACACTTGTACCAATCCTCTCCCATTCTATCTTTCTTATTCGACTTTTCTTCCTATCTTCACATATGGTATTGGTGAAAAAAGGATCAGGAGAGTCGAAATATCCCATTGCATAAAGTTTTGCCATCTTTATATATTAGATTATTTCAAATGGCGAACATCCTTTAAATCATTGTACTGATCAAGTCATTGCTTCAGGAATCTGTTATAATTGTAATATGCACATTTATTCTCGACTTCAAGGCACTGTTTTATACGAGTATATATACGCACTAGTTACCTATTATTGTGGCATCATTTAAGCACCTTTATCTGATTCTGAATCTAATCTACAATGAAGCGTTTTCTGTTATTACTACAATCCTGACCAAAAACAAATGCTAGTATTATCGAAAATTTGAAAAACTTTGATTGAACAATTTCCAATGCCTACCATTCAATTATTATTATTCGGGCACTAAGAAGAAGGAACTGTAAAATGTAGAAAATGGCTTTTAGAAAAAAATTAGAAAAAATACATTTGATATTTTGAAGAATTTTTCGGGGTTGCCAAAAGGATTTGGGATTAAGATTTAGACAACTTTTGATGTGAAAGCGCAATTCACACAACGCACAAAATCCAGCATCGACGCCTAAAAAGGAGAGTTTTTTTGCGATTAAGGCTTAAAACACTTCAGTTCAAAATCATAGAAAATTATTAGAAAAACTAAATTTCCAACACATATTCCTTATTTTTCGGACTATAATAAATCAATATTTTTTCTCCCAAAGCTAGACTTATCTTACACTTTGACTTATGTAGAGATTTATCATCATAGAAAAAATTTTTTCACAATACAATGTAACTAATAAAAACATGGATCCTAACTAAAGCTGTTACAAATTTTACTTATTGTGAAAGTGGTTATCTTAAAATATTTAGCAATTTTATGGTCTTATCTCGATTGTATTGAAAATAAAAGAACAAAAATTGGCGCCTGCCTCCATGCATGAACATGGAAGTAAGAGTAGCGTGGGATGTTTTCATCAAGGTATCGAAATATGAGGAAAGTAGGCATGGCGCAGGATCGAAGCCAAGACCTTGAGACATAGAAGCCGGTATCTAACGAGACTTCAATGTTATAAATTTATGCATAAAAATACTTAAAATTTGTTGTCAAAGTACTAAAAAAAAAATTTTTTCTTCTGAAATAGTGATTTTTTATTAAAGGCAAATCTTTGTTTAGTAGGAATGCAAAGGCCGCCAATTATTCTTCTATTTTTTTCTTGATATTTATTTTTAATGAAAAATAAGATAATTCAATTTCGTTCATAAAAAGTAGATATAAAAATTTGAAAGAATCTAAAAAGTTTCAAACAAAAAAGTGATATTCTTCGTGGACTGAGTCTTCAAAGTTACTTAGAAAGCTAATGGGGTCCATGTGGACCCCATTTCATTATATTTAAATAACTACTTTTTGTATGAGTTTAAGACTTTTGTGATGAAATTCTATATATATATATATATATATAAACAACATATGATGTATAAATTTTATAGTGTTCACTTGAAAAAAAAACTAATAAAAAAACGCTTTATTTATAGTTTTTTTATTTTTTATTAAAACAAATAATAATGAAATTAATGAATTTAATTTGGTGTGCAATCTTCACACATATAAAAACAGTGGACTTCACATACAGCTTTGCCACATTTTGTACACGATTTTTTTGTCTAACTGATGGGGTCCATGAGAACCCAGGAGTAGTAATATTGAGTATTATTCTTTAGAAAATTGATTTTGTCAAGATATTATTACTTATAAATATTCATGAACTACGAATGATAAAATACAGAAAATATTAATAATTAAATAAAAAAAAAATTAAAAAAAATTCTTGAGTATAAAAACTCACTGGGGTCCTAATGAACCCCATCCGTTCACCAAGGGTTAAAAAAAATTTATTATAAAATTTATCATTTTTAATGAGGATTATAAAATATGGCATGCCTTCCTTTAAGCTTAAAAATAATAAATGCATATTTCATTTTGATATTATAGCAATTGAATGCATAAAACAGCCAAATTTTAGTGGGAATTTTTTTTATGAAAAGACCAAACACGAAATGAGGGATGAAAAAATAAGAATTTACCTAATTTAATTACATAATAATTATAATGACCAGGAAGATGCTTCAAGCATCGATTTTTTTTCAAATGGTTATGCCTTTAATACCATTTAGTCTGGAGAGTGAGTGAGTGAAGATAGAAATGCAAAAGGACAAAATAAAACTAAAAATGGCGCTTATAATATTAATCCCTTTGATTTCAAAATTGTTGAAAATAAAGTTCTAATCAATAATAATAATCAATCAATCTTGAAATTAGTATTAACGTGTAAGCCTTAGATAATTTTTTAATGAAAAATTATTGTTGAAAAAGTAGATTCCATATTCAATCAAATTCAGTAGAAAATTTACGATATTTTATGATGGGTAGTATCTTTGAATTGGTGTGTGCAATTTGACGTGGGATTAATATTTCTTCCATAAAACCTTTTCATTTACGCAATTTGCATCAACAAGTACGAATCTTTACTAATGAACTTTCTTTAGGCGTATTCCTAGATTTCGTAGGCAAATAAATTAAATAAATTTATTGGATACAAAAAATTCATTAGCAGGACCACTCATAAACTCATGGTTTAAAGCTTAGTGGTGATGAATTTAGTGTAAATAAAAGAGTTATATACCTTAAATTTGGTGTAGATCTTTTTAGTTTCCAAGTTTTCAGAATGGTATATATAGGGAAACCCAGGATTCCAGGTTCCAAATGCTTGAAATTTGTTTGAATCGAGTGATGTGTTAATGGGCATTCGCGTCTAAATTTTTTTGGCGCCTTCAGCAAGTGACATTATCGTGAGGACCGAATGGGAAAAGCTTCCAGCGCTTCAATTATGGAGAGAAATTATTTTTTGTGGTTCTCTAGGTCTGATTATCATTCTGATTTTGGGTTTTTTTTTTAAATATTATGATTGTAATAACACAAATTTAGGAATATCTGTGATTCTGATTATAATCATAATCACCCCCAATTCTATTGGATAATAATGATCTGAAGGCTGATTGAATTTTCAAGTTATTTCTTTGTTCAGTTCAAAATTCATGATTTCCCTACACTTCTTCAACGATTATAATTGTGAAATGGAGTTGATTCCGTTTTACTTAATTATATTGAGATACAAAAGATGTGCCTCGAAGAAAAGATATAAATAGGTTGGTCTTATTTTGTAGGTGATTCCGTTTGACCTTGTAGAATATTCTTCAGAAGTTTGAACAAATTTGGAAGGTGATCTCGTGCAGAATTTGTGGTTATTTATCATCCTCAAAATATATATGGAACTTTCTATATATATTCTCTTGGACTTTTCAGGATTGGTCTATTAGCGATTTGTTTACAAGATTTATATGCGGAAATGTATCTGATATTTTCCCTAAGAAAATCAATGTATTATTTATTTTGTTCGACAAAGAATGCGATCAGAACTAGGTTGCTTAAAATGAAGAGCTATCCATGTTTCTAATTACATTCTTAGCGATCTGTGAATCCAAAGATTCTCCTATACCGAAGGAATAAGAAGCTCGACGTCTCCAATGTCTGATGAATGATGTAAATTGCATCGGCCGTATTTGATAACTTTTCATTTTTCTCTTGATTGACTGATAAACGTTGGTATATTGTGCAGATTGCTAAGACCGGAGTCACAAATCAATGATTCCTCTTGGAAATCTTTCACCTTCTCCTCTTTTGGAGGTTCTTCATTCGGGAGGTCTTTGCCCGATTAGTACAAAAGTTAGGTACTTTTTCAGGTTCTTTGATCCTAATTCGTTCTTAGAAGCCCTAAGATTCAGAGTCTTCCGAGCTAACCTTAACTTTATCTTCTCCTGACAACTTCGTGAGGAAGATTTGTTATAGGCAAGCCAAAAGTGGTACTGGAGTCGGAAAGCTAGATTAGGAACTTCTGGAATCATATTTCTCACATTCTTTTGATTTTATCTGATTATAAACAGGCATGAAAAGGTGAATATTCCACAATAAGTTGTAGTAGAGATTGGTAAGAGTGTTTGATAGTAAATGTATTCTTGAGGTTATGTAGAATAGCATGGCAATAACATTTACAACAAATTGTACATTTGTATTAGTACATGTTTTTATAGAATATATTCTTTTCGTGTATACTAAACAAAATACACCCGATTAAAGCGGAAAACATATTTGTACACGTATCCTCCTAAAAATGATATGAGGTATAGCATATATATAAAAACCTATTAAATTAATTATTAAAAAAATTATTAAAAATAATATTAAGGGGGAGAAAAAAAAAAAACTCCCCCCAAAAAATAAGTAGTGGGGGGGTGGTCCACAAAAAAAACAAAATCAAAAAAATTTTATTTTTTATTTTTTAAAAAAGGAGAAACACATTAATGTGTTTTAAGAAAAAATTAAAAAAAATTTTGAGTTTAAAAGGGGGGGTTGAAGGGGGAAGGGGGAAGTGGGCCCTAATTAAATTTAAGATTTGGAGTCTAGTTGTTTAAGTAGCTTAATTGTTCGAACTAATGTTAATGCTTCAGCATGAACATTTGATAAGACACAAATTAAAATGTTTCTTTTCATAGAAATTATTTTTGTTTTTTATAACCGATGCTATCAATGACCTAAAAAAATCCTTGATTTCTTAAACTACAAAGTTGTGAACTTACCATAAATCAAAAAATCAATTTAAAAGGTAAAGATAATAAATTTCAAGTCTGAAAACACTGTGACTAGGATATACTTTCTCTCAGTATTCTAAACCCCATTTTTTACAATAATATTTTGCAAATATTTTATATTTCCTCACCCTATTGATAACAAACAAATTTGATTCGTGACATCAATAATATCTATTTAAGCTTTCTTGAAGTAAAGAACAAAACAATTTCGATTTTTAGTGGAATCTTGGATTTATGTGTGTTTTTGCCAATGAGATTCCAAAATAAATACCCTAAACAATACATTTGATCGGTTCCTCAGTAAACTTTAATGAATTTGAAAATCTATGCCTTGATCTAAGCCAGGAGTTCTTAACCTCTAATCAGTCACGGACCCCTTTAAAAGATGATGGAAGCTATGGAGCGCGTCCAAGAAATTTTCACATAAAAGTCATAAAAAATCCTTGAATGCACTTAATATCTGTACTTGCAAAAAATACTTAAAATTTTTATTAGAATGAGCCATTATTTAATGTTTCAATCAAAAAATGTATATGAAAGTATATTTATAATTTTAAATTAAAAAAACGATTTTTTTAATCTGACCCTCACGGACCTCTTGAAACCCATCCATGGACCCCTAAGCGTTAGGGACCAAAGACCTAACACTAACCCTTAGGGGTCCATGGACCACAGGTTAGGAATCCCTGAAAGCAATGAAAAAAAGATACAAAAAAATTACAATCGTGATTTGAATATTGTTGAAAGAAGTTGACAAGGGGTGGGGTGTAGGTGAGGCATTGTAGTGTTGCATTGAGGTAGCAAGAATTTCCCAAGTTCGCCAGACCCGCACCAGCTCCTCTGATCTGCATCCAACTCAAAATCAGATCTTCTTCCTCGAAAAACTTGATCTTCGGAGCCGGCATCACTAATTTGTTGTTCGAAGCAGGAGCGCTTGCAGTTGATGAGTCTGTAGCAAAACTGATGAAGATGAGTAAATGTGACGATGAGGAAGATTCAAATTATGCGTGCGTTTTTGTGTGTGTGTGTGTTTGTGTGTGTGTGTGTGTGTGCGTTTGTGTGTGTGTGTGTGTGTGTGTGTGTGTGTGTGTGTGTGTGTGTGTGTGTGTGTGTGTGTGTGTGTGTGTGTGTGTGTGTGTGTGTGTGTGTGTGTGTGTGTGTGTGTGTGTGTGTGTGTGTGTGTGTGTGTGTGTGTGTGTGTGTGTGTGTGTGTGTGTGTGTGTGTGTGTGTGTGTGTGTGTGTGTGTGTGTGTGTGTGTGTGTGTGTGTGTGTGTGTGTGTGTGTGTGTGTGTGTGTGTGTGTGTGTGTGTGTGTGTGTGTGTGTGTGTGTGTGTGTGTGTGTGTGTGTGTGTGTGTGTGTGTGTGTGTGTGTGTGTGTGTGTGTGTGTGTGTGTGTGTGTGTGTGTGTGTGTGTGTGTGTGTGTGTGTGTGTGTGTGTGTGTGTGTGTGTGTGTGTGTGTGTGTGTGTGTGTGTGTGTGTGTGTGTGTGTGTGTGTGTGTGTGTGTGTGTGTGTGTGTGTGTGTGTGTGTGTGTGTGTGTGTGTGTGTGTGTGTGTGTGTGTGTGGATATAAATATGGAGAAAACTTACGAAAACTCCTCTTTTGATTCATATCAACAAGCCTTTTTTTATCAGGTTGGTCATTCAAGTTTTCTGGCAGTAAATTGATGTATTTTTGCCTGAAAAATTAAAAGCGGCATTACAAATTTCCATTTTATGAAATAGAAAAGAAACACAAAGACACAGAGAATAAATAAGAAAAAACATGAAATAAACAGAAGATAAAACATGTTAACACAACAAAATCATATGAAGAGGATATCTTTATACAAGGGTGTGGAAGCATGAGATGAAATTCTATAACATAATACAAAAACAGACCTCAGGGGTGTAGTTGTGTAACACACCGGACAATATTCACAGGACTGCAGTTCATATGGCAGTTAAAGCAAGTTTATTCAAATAATGTAGTTGAATTTAACGAAGTTCTTGTTCAGTTGTAACTTAAGTAATCATTACACTATTGTTTCACGCTTCACTCGAAACATAGGGATCATTGGTTGCCCAAAGCCTATTGGTTTATAGAGGAGTAAGGAGCGTCTTATTGATTTAGTATCAATACTTGTGAATGCAGGGTCTTGTTGATTTAGTAGTTATTAGCAAGACAAACTATAATGCAAAATATCTAGCAAAAAGGTTATCGCACATCTTGGCCGAAAAGTTCACTTTTAACCCGATAAAGATGCAAATAAAAGAGAAAAGAAATTTTACAAAGAAATTTTTTATAAACTAACTTTTATATCATTAGGTTCATTTTTTGATTAGCAAAATGTTCCTTTCAAGTGATAGAAAAGAATTAAAACAGTTTTTAAATCGAGTACTTACCATCTGGTGTGCTTACAGAGAGACAAGAGAATTGGGAAATTTTCTTGTGCTTCATACTTCATGGTACAAAATGAAAAGAACATATTTATTCCTTCAGAACTATATGATGATTTACAAGCCTCGTTTCAAGATGCTTTGTTTTGTGCTGGCAAAAGTGAAAAGTTTTTACACCTAAGAACTGTTTATTTTGTTCTAAATGGAACTGATCCTTTAGAACATTTGCTTGGAAATCTTAAAATGAGAAATGTTTGGAAATCTTCCCTTTCTGTTTGTGATGAAATTCAAAGATGAGTTCAAGAACCATGAAGCGAATTTGCTTAGATTACTCTAATCCAAAATCTTGTCATGCTGATAGTTTAAAGCTTGAGAATGTGAACGTTCAGAACTGTTGGACCAATGGCAATTATAAAGTTTGTTACTTGCTAGAAAAAGATATTGAACTGTTGAAGAAAAAGAAGTCACACTAAGATGTCCATATAAAAAAATTGTTTGATTGGCGTTAGACCTTTGGGTGAAATTTTAAAACGAAATGGTCATGTGCAGGCAATATCTTTTCTTCTAAACAAACTCTAACTGAAATAGTAAAAGAAAATCACGAACCGACATTATATAGATATATTGGATGAAACGAATTTAAGTCCACATGTTTAAAAAATCTTCGTTAAAAAATCAATTGAGAAAAGATAGATTGAAATGAGTTAAAGGATTGACAAAATAAAACTAGTAAAGATCTTAAGCATGAAGAAATTTTATAATAATGACTGCGTTTTAATTGAACAAAGATTATATATAAAAAAATTTTACGCTGAAAACTTTGAGTTTGATAAAGATAAGAAAAACTACAGCCTGCTTCTATCAAAACTCAAGACCAATTATGTTAATGCGCGAATATATTGAGTATGGACTTTTGACGAAGAAATTTTAACAAAAGCATCATAACAATTAAATACTAATTGACATAATAGATCCTCTAAATGGGTGCTTGAAGTTCTATTTTTCAAGAGAATGTGATGAAATTGAGTTTGAAGGAGATGTTCACATGTTCAAGTCCACGCATCTTGCCAAAATAAAAGGTAGTACCAAGGTTAAATTTTTTTTCTCTAGATATCGATACTAAATTTTGGGGTCGGTGGGTATTTATTAAAATTCGAAACATTTTTTTTTAATTTTTTTATAGAAATATTTTTTTAGTTTTTTTTGTTTAGCCATTAAAAAGAATAGATAATTTGGGGGAAAGATAAAGACACCTGTTTTTAAAAGAACTCGGTTTTACTCAATGTATTTGGGGGAGAAGACATTTTAAATTTAGGAATCTACATCATACACTAAACATTTTTGAAAGAGCAAATCAAATCACTGCAAAATAAAGTAAGTGGGACAAAGCGAAAGTATATTACTTCAATTTGGTTAGGATGGATGAATATTTGAATGCGGATTCTTTGAAAATGATTTCTCGATCCAAAATTCTTTTGGCAGACGTGCAAACTTTTTCGCGAAGATAACTTTCCTTCTTTTTTACTTTTTTGTTGGAGAAACGAGCTTCCAGTGAATTCTTTATCCCTTCACTTTGACAAACTATTTGGTCATCACCGAAATTTTCTAGCTCTACCATTCTGGAGGATAACAAACATGGGATTTTAAAGAGAAATATATCCAGGGTTATTTGATTTTAGGCACATGGCTAATGTGATAAAGTATAAAATGAAAGCTTTGACATTTATATCGTGAATAAACTTCAAAATATTTTTCACTTTGTTCGTTTTCATTCTGGCAAAAATTTTTTTTATCAAAATGGATCATCATTGATCTGTATTAAATATTTAAAAATGTTAAGATCATTAGGGGAGAATGCAACTCATTGTTCTGATTGGATACAAATTTTTGAATAATTTAGTTTTATAAACCAATCAAATTACATAGTTTAAGAATACTTTAATTTCGCGAATAACCATTTTAAAATTTTTTAGATATTTAGTCTAAAAATTTTGGTCTTTTCTTGTTTTAAATTTTATATAAAAAACTTAAAACTCTGGAAGACGACCCCGTCCATCTACAATAGACATAGTCTCTATGCCTATCAGACATGAGAAAATCCATCCAAGATCTTTTATTGTTGATATACAGTGTAATTATTTACCCCTTGGTAGTCTAGAATTTAGGAAACTCTGGTCTATAATGAAGTGGACAAAACCGAACTATAATATCTAAAGAAAGGATAGGACTGGACTAAACAAATTAAGGAGCGGGTGAAACTGAACTACTAGGACCGGTCTATATACCAGCAACCAGCATTAGTGTGTATAGCTATAGTATATAATAATACGTATATGTATAATCAAAGTTATGAAAACCGGATTTTATACACTTGTAGGAATATTTTTGATACCCTGGAATTTGGATGAATATTATTACCAACATCGGATTTTCACGATCTCATGCCATTTAATTTTTATATCTGTTGCATTGAGGGGCGTGAGTAAGGTTGGTCAGATAGTGGGTTTCGATAACGCAAGGTCTTGGCTTCGAACCCGCATCAAGCCTACTTTCCTCATAGCTCGATATCAAATGGCACAATTCTGCCTTCTAGATGAAAACACCCCAAGGTACCTTTACCTTTCATGACTAATTTTTTCGTTTTTGTATACCTTTCCTATATTTTTTTGTAATCAGAGCTAGTAATCTTTTTTTTTTAATTTTATATTCATAGCAAAATAACGCCTTCATCATAGCAATACTTTCATCTTTGAAGTCATTTTATTTTATAGCTTATATAGAAAAATATTTGGAATATTTTTGCTTTATCATTTTAATAAAATCAAGTCTATCCTTGTCCCCCCAAAATTACAACCCTAATTTTGATTTTTTAGATATGTAAAAATTGGGATACATGATGAGGTTGTACGATTTATTATGATCTATTTAATGCATGTAAACACTCCAGTTTTGATCTCGATAGACTCCTGGTTAATATTTATCTTACGCATTTCACAAACTAAAAAGTTAAATTTCCAACGAGTGAAAACGAATTTTCATTTTGGAATTTGATCTTACTATTATCTGTATTCATCGCTTTAAATTTTTTCTATGTTGACATTAATCTTTTCAGTAGGAAAAGTTTGGGAAATAGTGATATACTATTGTTAAGTATATATTGTCTAGTTATGGCTTGGGAGTAGTGGAAACTTTAGAATTATTCTTACTCTTATTCAGGAGTAAAAAATAATTTAGCATTGTCTTAAGAATGATCAAGCCAAATTTAGTAGATAAATTACATTATATCATAATTACTAATCAACAATTTAAAAGTAACTAAGCAAAAAATTATCAAGTCATTTGGAGTAACAAATATAATCTTACTCTTACTCCCTGAAAACCGTCTTACTCTTACTTACAATTCCTACACATACACACACACACACACACACACACACACACACACACACACACACACACACACACACACACACACACACACACCCTCATACACAGACACACATGCACTATTCACTCACACCAATCACAGCCACCGACACAGACACAAAAACCCATTCACTCACCCACCACACTCGTACTTAATTTATCCAAGACATGAAGCCGATAATTAATTCTTTGAAGGTTTATTTCAAATGAAAAGTATACAATATGTATAAACTTTAGATGAAGGAAAATGATGAAGAGATGTTGTATATCAGATGAAATAAATAGTAAATGAGAAGGTACATTATACCTGGAAGAAAATATGGTAAGCCCCACACCTGCAATGAATTGTAGAATAGTAAAACAAAACGAACAGCGAGTCACTGATCGCACGTATAATTTACTGTCAACATTTCATTTTACTTGAAAGATAACTACTTAAGTTTTTAAAAATAGTTATCCTTTTGCGTAGAATTACTAAGATAAACATTTATGATTTTTTGATATATTCAATAAAATAGTAATAAGCATATTAGAGATGTGACAATTAATCCAAAACAAATCGGTTATCGGGTTCTTTGCCGATTAATGTGTATTCAGGAAAGTTGCGCTAAAAGATTTTTTGATTTATCTATAAATCAATTCACATTTTTTTTATTTCTATTTAAGAAATGGAAAAAAAATTCGAAATATTTTCTACAACGTTCTACTTGAGACGCTATGAGGCAACGATGTTTTTTCAAAATTACAAAAAACAATTAATTTAACTAAAATTTTTAAATTTTTAAGTTCGAATAAGTTTTAAAAATTTTTGACGAGTAAAAATTAAGAAAATAAAAGTGTAGAAGGCTTAAAAATCAATTTTAAAATAATTTATTGAAATTTGAAGGAAGAGAATCAAAGAAAAGATTATAATTTAAAAAAGTGTGAAAATCATAAGCTACAATATGTAGTTTAGAAAAATTTAGCTCCAAGTTCCCCATCTTTTTTGATATAAAAATTCACCTTATAATTTTTTAGTATTTTTCATATTAATTATTACTATACTTTTTTCATTACCATTTTTGTCATGGTTTAATAATGTAAAAATCTAGCAACTCTAGATGTATGATGATACATAAATGATATTATTATAATAAGAAGATTGTGTGCCAATTTATCGTTTTTTACGTTCAGAAATCTACAATGCAAGACAAAGTATCAATTAAAAATTTCCATCAAGAAAATAAACTAAAAAATGGGTCAATATTATCAAATATTAAAATAAGAAGTATTACTGTAAATAAGAAAATAAATAGTAGACATCTTTTTGGGTTAAATTAAAAAATAATAAACTTATTAAAATAAAAAAAAAAATTTTGAAAGTAAAAATATAATAGCCTACTGCTGATAAACATATATAGCATGTGTACAAATAAATTAAATATTTTAAGAGTTTTTTGAATAAATGTAGTTGTTAAAGTTATATATTTTTGTAACATAATTTACCAAGCCTATTTTTCGAAATTTGTTTTTGATACTTTTATAGGATGGATTAAATATCCCTTTTTCTTTTTATTTATCATGAATTCTTCGTGTAAAGTTCATTTATTTCAATTTATTTTAGACAATATTATTTATATTACCAAAATAAAATTCATTCATTTTAGATTAGTTTTAAATTTGAAAAATTATTTTCAATTATAAATGGCGATTGTCAGATCCCTTTTAGATATATCAGGCATTCTCATTTTTGATATTATTCAACCATCATATTTTTTAAAGTTGTTCGCATCGCAGACAAGGGAAGAATAAATTTTCATAGTTGGACAGATGGTAAGAATAGTCAGGATCGGAAATTGAATCCACACCATATGCATCGAGACCCCGCGCTCCCACCACGAAACATTTTATTATTTCCTCTCTGCAAAATTACCAACTCTATTTAATTGTTTCCTAGAAAATATTCATGTACTACAAATGTATAAAAAATTCCGGTCAATTTAATGCTTATTACTCTACAAAAACCATCTCATAAGACAAATATATTAATGACTATAATCGAAATTTTTCATGCGCCTATATGTTGATGATAATGCAGTATGTCTATACAAAGCAGATTTCTTCAAAAACTTTGTAATTCGGTTATGTGTGAAACAAAAATTTAAATTTTATAAATTTGCGACAACATAACATGAGTTATGTAAACTAAATTTTTCTAAAATGTGTAGTTATATTTCTTTGGTAATGAATTGAATTTCACATTAACAGATTCTTTTGTAAAAATAAATTAAAACATAAATAATTTGTAAAATTTCAAATTTATTTTAAGTAAAATTGTAAAAAAAGTGAACGAAATTAATCATCTGGAAATTTTACGCGAGGAAGAACAAATTTTTTTTCAAGATTCTTTTTTTGTTGATTTCTTGCTTAAAAAGGTGTCCGAAAATATGTGTGCTTTCTGCGTTGATACTGATTATTATTTATCGCCGATATCATGGTGCAATGTTTAGTGTTGTTGAGAGTAAGAGATGCATAATTGAGGTCATCGGGAGAATTTATTTTGAGTGAAGTTTAATGCTTTCCAGATAAAGAAAGGGGTTACAATCGGTATGAGGAGAATTTTGGTTGGTTACTGTGGAGAAAGATCTTATGTTTACCTAAAATGTTTGGAAAAGGTAGACAGATGCAGAAGGACAGTTTGTGATGAATTTTAAGGTGTTTTTTTGAAACTATGGTGAAGTCAGCAAGGGAGAGGCTAAGAAGGAAAGAAGTTGAAAACGGTTTTTATTTTTTTTTAGTCCCATAGTAGAGATAGCAAATTGCAATCAGTTAAAATTATTAAGTGGGATTTTTATTGAAAAGAGATGCTAAGTTTTAGATGAAGTTAAGATTTAGAGGAAATTTTCAGAAGGAATGCGATGTGGGCTGGAATGAACAGAATAAATTGAACAAAAGATGAGAGGAAAGTTATGGCTATCAATAAGTATTCTTGAGTAGAGTTTTGAAGAATGAAGGAAAAGTATTTATATGATTTGATCATGATAAATGCTGAAAAAGTGTTACTAATAAAATAGATATAAATGTTTTGTTGAATATCATAAAATTGTTTATTATTATTTTTTCCGTTATAGAAAATGAACATTTAAAAAGATAAAGTTTTGTAAAAGCGCAATTACAGTAAAAGCTGTCTACAGCGACACCTTTAATATACGACTCTCTGTTAACAGAGACCTAAATTTTTTCAAAAGTTTGTTTATTAGTCTATGAATAGATTTTTTACCTTTATTATACGACCCTGTGTTATGCGACATGCGACCTTATTTAACGTTTTTTTTGGTATTATAAACCATTTTATTTTACCAAAGTTCTAAAATGGCTACAAGTGGTTTTTCAAATTTTATCTATAAAATATTTTTAACTTTAAATAAAAACTATTATTTAATTTTTTTATATTTATTAATTATTTTATCTTTATTTTTCAAATTACTTCAACTGTATAATTATTTTTTCATATTTTGTTTTAAAATTTTTTTAAGGTTTTCTAGGTAAAGGTACCGTGGGGTGTTAATTTGACTAGTCACAGCTTTTTTTTATTACAAAATTTATAGGGTTATAAATTCAGTGTAATAGTTATTCTATAATTTTAATCAAGTAAAATCTCTTAAAGATTTGAACCTTATTAAATAAAATATACTTATTATAATTGTGCATACAAGGTTATTAGATATAACTAGAAATTGTAAGTTCTCTTGTATTTTGATCATCATCACTAAGTGTACACTATGTGAAAGACCGGTTTCGGCTATTGAAGCCTCATCAGTTCCACTTTGAATATGTATATGATTACTACATATACATATGGTATATGATTACTACCAGCAATATATATATGCTGAGAAATGTGCCCTACTACTACTACATTGATTTGAGACCGTAACGGTACATTCAATACATAAGTAGATAATGATCATCAAAGCTATGTTTTGACGGCTAGTTGGTTGATGCTCACGCACAGCCACTGGACGTCAGTTCAAATCTCAAAGTTTGAACACCAAAGTGGAACTGATGAGGCTTCAATAGCCGAAACCGGTCTTTCACATAGTGTACACTTAGTGATGATGATCAAAATACAAGAGAACTTACCATTTCTAGTTTTACTTATTAAATAAATATCATTTTTTTTAAGAATTTTATTAGTAAAAAATTTGAGAGATTTTTTAAATTTAAAAAGCGACTTTTTCCTATTTGTTTGAGAATAGAGAAAATGCACATATATAATTTAAAATTAAAAGTAATGAGTAAACGAGGAATTTTATTTTAATAAATACCTTCTATTTGAAATTACTCTCAGGTTTTTATCTCATTAAAATAAACATCTTGTTTATTTTTTAGAGGCAAAAAAAGTAAAACGCTGTTACCAAAACATTAACATCGAACACAACATTAACCATTGTACCCTCTATCCTGCATTAAATCTTCAACACACACATCCATCCTGAACAATTGGTCATCCCTCAACATTTCTCCTCCTCTAATCAATTTTGCGATTAATAATAAAAGCATTTTTCTCGCACGCAACACAATTAGATGGTTCTCTTTTCACTGCCCAACCTATGCTTACTTTTACAAATTCAAACTACACAACAACCCACTTTGCCGTTTTGGTTGCACAGAAATAGAAACACCAATACACATCATCCTTCTATGCCCCATCTTTCAAAACATACGAACCAAACTACTCAAATTCTGCCACTTATATTTCAATGGTATCCCCAACTCCATATATGACTTTCTATATCACCCTTCAATTCTCCAAGAACTCTCAATCCTGATAAACACAATAGAACCAATTCTTAAAGCACACCAAAATCCTATCCCTCCATCACCCAACTCCTAATCTCATATATCACCCCTTTAATACAACACTTCTACATTTCCTTCCTTTTATTTTGCTCCTTTAGAACATAACAACTAATTCGATTTTTCCGTCACATAGAAACAACCAATCAAAGCCATCCATAATCATAGCAATACAGCAAGCATATCAGCCAACGCTGGAAAGTGCTTAGAGATTTCCCTCACTCACTCACACTCTATACTTACGACTGTATGTAATTTTACTATATAATATTATGATCCTTTCTTGGTAGTTCTTTTTTAATTAGAATTTATTTTCTGCAATTTGTGTTCAATAAAATTTTTTAAGCACGTAAATCAATGGCTCCTGCTCTTGATTGCAAAAAGACTCTTTGAAAGAAAGAAGTGTCGCTTCACTCTTTCGGCTAATAGGATTGAAGCTAGGAAAAATGTGTCTCTTCAGTTAATTAGCCAATAAGATTTTACTGGCCAAGGAAAAATGTGTCTCTTCAGCCAATACGATTGAAGAAGGAAGCCTAGCACTTCTGCAAGAAAATGTAAAATTCTTAACACTGTAAGCTTTTTAGACGTAACAGCAAATTTGATTGACAATAACATATTTTAAAACATCTAAATGCAAAAAATGAATCCTTAAATGATCGATTGGGCATTTATAAAATACGCGAACAAATTTAAAATTTTATCAACGAATATTTGATTCAAAAAGTGTTTTTTGTTGTTTTTTCCGTTTTTATACTTTTTTACTATTTTTGTATAATTTTATAAAAATTTTAAAATTTGTTTATTATAATTTTATTTTAATTCAAATTTAAAGCTTATTTTAAAATTTTTCTTGAAGTCACAAATACCGTTTTTATATTTTTTTTGGTACCTTTTTTTTTGAATTTAATCAAGGCTTGATTGTTTTCTTTTATCAATTGGCAAAATCTTTAGTTAATAATATTCTTCATATTTTTGTTTATTTTTATAAAATTTATTATACAAAAAGAAACTTTGAAAGGAGACGTCTTTGCTTTGAGAATCTTAAAATTATTTATGTAAAAACGATGTTGATACATTTAATTTTCTAAACTACTGAAAGTCAAGTCATGTATTAAACAAAAATATGAAGAATATTTCATTAAACAATTTTTAGAAGTAAACCGCAAATTTGATTATAAATGCAAAAACTGAGTCCAGAAATGAAACCACCATGGCCCATTTAGTATAAAACATATATTTTATGTAAAATTTGAATGAATATTTTATTAGATATATTTCTCACCAAACAAATTTTGATTGACATTTTCCAAAAAGTAGCCATTATTATTAAAAAAATTACATATATATAAAGTATTATGCATTCAGAACTGTATATAATTATAATATACACCCTAAGTTATAAGGTTAACTACAGATAATATCAAAATTGACAGTTTTTGCCTTGAGAGAGTCGTTCAACGACCATGAAAAAGGAATCAAATGATACAGATAGCGATTTTAGGAAAAGTCATGAAATTTTAAGGGATATAATTCAGCCAATTTTGTACAATCAATTTTTTAGTCCTTCTTTCTTGGAAACGAGCATGTTTCATCTCCAGCTACAGGTTAAATATAATCCTTAATCCGACGTCAGCATGGAACAGCCTAGATTTTTTGTGTTTTGTGAATAAAAAAAGGTAATTTTTAATATATAGGTTGTGAATATATAAGAAGTAAATTATATAAAATATTTACATTTTTTATGTGGAAATATGAAGAATGGTGATAATGTGATACGTTATATAAATAAAAATGTTGATTTAATTGATATTAGTTGTGAATGTTGAGTTCATCAGATTCAACAGCATAGCTTAGTCATTCCAAGAAAGACCATAAACAAAAAATTGTTATACAAATAACTCACTTGACTAATTATCCTACAATTAATAAAAAAAAAAATAAAAAAAAAATCCTACTATTCGAAAACATGAAAAGAAAGATTTGAGTTAGTTTATTCAATAAAATGTTAAGAACTAAAAGACAGCATAATTTAGCCTTTTTTGACAAAATTTATAAAAAAAAGTCATTAAACATTGTTATAACCTTAAAATTGTTACTTCATTTAGAACAGGTAAATAGAGACATGTGTTTTCTTAATTGACGCCTTCACCAAGTTATAACATTTTAATAATAAGAGAAAAGCAAATAAAAATGTGTGAAGGTAATAACTTTGGAATTTTTCTTTCATAAATAAAACAACTTCTATTTATCTTCGTTAAAAGAGCATCACGATTTTATCACGAGTTTCTCTTCGTGATTAGCAAAGCCTTTTGCAAGTATTTCACGAGATATACCATTTTGAATGTAAATGCAGGTTACTCCAAGTTTGGAAACTTGATCAATATTATTGTATTCATCGTCAAAGAATATCATATCACGGTATTCAATTCCTGATTGGTTTTTCAGCCTTCCAAAATGCTTAACTTTTGAAGTAGGATATATTTCTTTAAATTTGAAAAATCTGTTCCAGTCCAGCAACTTCAATAAATGTTCAGCATCGCTAGGTGCGGTTGTTCTGGAAGCTGCAGCTATTAAAAAACCTTTGCGGGATAAATCATTCAGTATTTCTTCTGCTTCGGGATAAGGTTTAAGAATTTTTTTTGAACTATCTCGAATAAAACCGCTTTTTCTGCAACGATGGAACGGAGGATCAACCGAGCAATCAACATGAAAAGGCCACATTGTATAATCCAAATCAAAAACTACTAATTTTGGTGTCAAGGAAGAAGGCATACTTAATATCAAAGACAAATTTATGTTAATTCTAAAAAAAATTTGATCACTTTAGTTCTAATATTTTTTTAGAAAGCATAATACTCGTTTCAAAGAAGAAAAAGTGGTTATGGGTGAAGACTTAAGCTTTACCAGGGTAGAACAGATAATTAAAGTTTTAATGCAAAAAAACTCTTAAATATATGTATTTAGGAGTTACAATCAAAGGAGTGAGATGACAAAAGAGTGACAAAAATATAGAAATTTAAAGGTGTGACAAAAATACGGAAATTAAAGGGAATGACAAATCAACGAAGAAGCCAACTGAATTTTTGTTTAACTTAATAATTAACTTGAAGGATAGCAAAACAAAATAAATTGGAAAATTATTATTAAATTTTTTTGCCTTTTTTTATATTTATTTCAAGTTTGCCATTTATACTTTTATATCCTTGATAAAGACATTCATGTAGAAAACGTTTTGATTAATAAAATTTTCACAATTTTTGCTATCTTTCAAGTTATCAAATCAACACATTCTTCAAACATGAATAACTAACTTAAGCACCCCACTTCTTTCTTTCTTTCTTACGATTTAATGTTGCCAGTCCGTTGAACGCATCCCGACTTATAGATAGACAAGAAACAAAATTCCGGCATATCGAAAAGTTCTTATACTATATAATCGTATAAAAACACATGAGACTATTATAGCTTATAGGTTTTAAGGGGCCATGCATGCATAAGAGACCTAAGCTGGTTTACAGGCAACAGTGCACTACGCGAACAGGGTTGTTGAAGCTATAATATTTTTTGTAATTTCAGGACCGCAATACATGTATGCATAATTTTTTAACACAGATAACTCCACCTATTTATATTTGTGCGACTTTAACTTTAAACATTTATAGTTATGCAGCATCAATTTTTCTATTTCAAATATTATAAGTCTTTAACTATACTGAATCTTACACGATTGTGCTTTATGTTTCAACCCAAAATGTTTGATCTGTTTTCTTAGCATAGAAATAGTGCAGACGCTTTTTTTAACAAGGAATTAACAAAGGAAGTTTGTAATAGTAGTTGCAGATTTTTTTTCAAGAGTTGGAGCAAACTGAAAAGGGACATGATGAGGATTCATAGCATTTCAAAAATAAATGCAATGACTTTAAAAAGGAAACATAGTGGTCCTAGTATTTGAACTGTTGGAAGAGGTAAAGTTGTTTTGAGGTTTGAACAACTAGGAGAACCTATCGTTAATCTTCAGTTTCTTCACAAAGGAAGTTTTGTAGCACAAATGGCTTATCTTACTGATAATTTTGAAACTCTGGATGAACTTAACAGAGAAATAAGAATAACGTGATTATGGACAATGATGTCATCAATGCTTTCATGGCAAAACGCAAAACTTCTCCTCATTCTGTTTTCCAGAACCAGACTTTGTGAACACATAATCAAGCGTGAAAGATAATATACGTCACACGCTTGACAAAACTAACTCTTATGTTGATATACTGGTGCTTAAAAAGGAGCATTACGCTTTACATTAATCTAATTCTGATGTAGATGAATAAGGAAAAATAGTTTGGGTTGTTAATAATGGCTCTCTATCTGATTTACGGTTTATCAGTATAATTCTAGATTTTTAAATAAATTAATGCCTCTTGACTACCTCTTTCTTTCTTACACATAAAGGAGGAAATCTGGATTATTGAACTGCGTGCACGGGGAAATACAGAAAAAAGTTTGAGAACCACAAATCTATGCGATGCTTAATGATTTCACTACTGGAGAAAATAGGGGTGACGTTTTGCGTCGCCTCTAGCATATTCAGTGAATCTAACTTTTCACTTGATCTGGTCCTGTATATGATATAAAATGAAGTTTATGCTATTCATACAGACAAAAAGAATAGGGAAGACTAAACAATAAAGTAAAATATAAGACATGTTTCAATTGTTTGTCATACTTTTTTTTATAACAGAGTCATGTTCAGTATTGATGTTAAGGGATAATATCAAATGTTTATGCAAACAAAAGCAAACCATATGGGGTTGGTTAAAGTTATAAATATAAGTATGATTATAAACAAATTTTATCATCATTTATAATGCAAAGAGCTTGTAGTGTTGTTGCACATCTAGTTGTAAAAAATATTTATCATCATCAAGAAATGGTTTAAACAACAAACAAAAAATACCACTGAAATTAGAATGTTCCTAATATGGAACATAAAAACTAGATATTTCAAAAAAAAGAGCGAACCATTTTAAATATTTGCTAAAACACAAATTAAAAATATTATAATTCAAAAAAAGAATTCAAGTCATTAAAATGACCTTTTATGAAATTACAATTAAATTTTTAATAAAAATTTCATTTTTACCGTTTTTCGAAGTAAAGGTTTTTGACAAAGGATTCTTGAAAATTGTAAAAAGTTTGAGTTCGATAATAAATTGGAATTTTATCAAATATCATAAAGTGTATAGATAATGCGTATGATGTAAAAAGAAATCTACAACATTAAGTATTTTTGCTTATCAGTAAATTAATAAGAAATGGTTAATTACAATAAGGGAATTTAAAAAGTAAGTATTTAGCAGTTTCAGAGAAAGGGAACCAAAATTAAAAATGGATCTTTTACAAAAGATATACTGGGAAGATTAGATTCTGATAGCTTTTGATTTTTTCTTTTTTTCCTATCCTTTTTAATGATTTATTTTGTTATTGCTGTATATGCATCCTTGATACTATATGGATTCAACAATCTTTATTTTTATATATTTTCTATAATCTTGTAATATCGGTTTTCTAAGGGGTGAAAAAAATCAAATGAATGGATAGGAAAAAAGAAGAAATCAAAAGCAGAAAATAGGGAGAAAATGTCACAAAATAAAATTTTCCAATTATAAAAAATATTTTATCCGTAAAATTAAAAAAGTGGTTACAATGTTTATAACACAATTTTCTAAAACCTTACAAAAGGTGAAAATCAAAATGAATCATTTCTAATAAATTAATATTATAAATTTGTATTTTGTCAGTTTTGGGTTATATAACAATATTTTATTTAACAACATTTTGCTTAATATTAGTAAATGGTGCCTTCTCAATTTAATTAAAAAAATTTTATTTTGTTTTTTATATAATTTAATATATTTAAAATACTAAATGATTTTTTATTTTAATATTATTATTTTACATTTTGAATATTAATATTTTTTAAAAGTATGGTTATCTTTTATAATACTTTATTAAATTTTCATATATATTCAATCTAAGGATTAAATTTATTAGTTAATCTTTAAAGTTTACCTAGATTTTTTTAAATATTCAAGTTATTTTGTTATTCTTTATACTAAATGCTGTCTTTACTACCATAATATACGATTCCATAACGTATGCTCACAAAATTGCTTACATCCATAAGGGGTCGCTCACAATTGACGTCAACCTTTTTTTTTTGATAAATTTCAACCCCCTCATGTTAAGTTTTAGATATATCATCACTTAACAAAATCGACTTATGTCAACTTTGGATACCCCCTCAGTTTTAGTTGACGTCAATTGTGGACGCCCTCTAACAATGTTTCATACAAATGCTCTCAATTTTGAACATGTCTGAAAATCTGTTAAGTGTGTGAGCATATGTCCACGCGTATAAAAACGAGTCTATAAGAAGATCCCTGACAAAAAAACCATATTTAGGTATTCGGATTTTTTGAACTAAATTTAAAATCTATATCATGATAAAATTTACAATTTATAAATGATAAATATATTAATTTTATATAAATGATCGTAGTCCCTTTTCTAGGTGTTTGGAAAAAGACATCCTATAAAGAATATTTTTTTTGAAAATAAAAAACAAAATATATTCATTTTTATTATTTCGCTTATGCTACCTCCGTTATTGAAAATTGTGAAATATAAGGAGATCCAGGCATTTGTTCAATTATTAATTATATAAAACTACATTTGGCTACCAATAAAAGTTTTTTTATATTTTAAATAGTGTAATACAGACTAACGAGACTAAACGGTCATGTACAGAATGTTCCGTAAGTGGTAATGATCATATACGAGAGACATATTCAAACAATTTCATATTAACACCCAACTTTGTAAAAACAATACTCGAAAAAATTGTTAGTTTGTAAGGGTGATATGTATGTTAGTTCTCTTGCTTCTTAATAACCAATCCTTTACTTATTTTACTCTTTATTTAGATAGTTTAATTACCCATATAATTAATTAGAATTTTAATGATTTAAGTACAAAGTATAGATACATGATATTTCGTAGTAAGTTTTTAAGGTCCATCACAAGAGAATATTTTTGCAAAAGTTCCAAAACAATGAGGATCATGTCAAATTTACTAGAAAAAAATGTATCGACAGCGCATCAAACAACCTACTATAAAAAGAGCGAAATCTTTTTATTCGTCTTATGCATAAATCTTAAAGCTCTCAAATTATTCAAAAAGTGATATAATATCCAGCATCAATACTCTTCTACATCTAGAACCGAATAAAGATTTGTGATGCTCAAGTTATAATGTTATCATCTGTTTGGCAAGGACTTATTTTTGGAATTTATACTTTTATTGAGCAGGTTTTTTTTCATAGATTTGCCCCTCACATACTTTTTCAAGGTTCTAAAACACCCAAAAATACCGAATTGCCTGGAGCAATTCCTATTTTTCTTCTAAGGCTTGTGCATCTACTGTAAATTTCAGGTATCCCTTTCATTAACCACTGATTTATAGCTTTATTCAATTGAATTATGTTCTGACAGTTTTTATTGTTGTTTTTACAGGATCAAAGTTTTTCTATTTTATATCAAATAGAGGATATATATAGGGATTTTGTTTATTCTTTTTTGTCTTTTTATAACACCTATTTATTTTTTGAAAGTCTCTACTTTTAGTAACTCAGCATTTATTACACAAAAAAAAGTTAGATGCTTCGTGCGTAACAAAAGCTTATAAATTTTTAGAGCATTGCCATTTAGACGTAGAACCAGTCCGATTTTCAAGGTATGTCTCGCAAATATGATTCTAGAACCACGATTTTCTCGCCTGAAGGAAGACTGTATCAAGTGGAGTATGCAATGGAAGCCATTGGCCAAGCTGGAACGTGTCTGGGAATAAAGTCCAACGAAGGCATCATCCTAGCGGCCGAACACCGAAATCTCAGCCCACTCTTGGACGAGAGCACGCAGACCGAGAAGATCTATCGCATCAGTGGCAGCATGGCTGCGTGTGTTGCCGGAATCACAGCTGATGCCAACGTTTTGATCAAACAGCTCCGACTCACAGCCGAATCATACAAACTTCAGTGGGGCGAGTCGATGCCGTGTGAGCAGATGGTGGCTCAGGTTTGTGATTTGAAGCACGCTTACACGCAGTATGGCGGCAAGAGGCCTTTTGGCGTGTCTCTCTTGTACGCAGGCTGGGACAAGCACTTCGGCTACCAGCTGTACTGCAGCGATCCGTCTGGCAACTACGAGGGCTGGTCTGGCGTTGCTATTGGATCTAATCATACTGCCGCCATGTCGATCCTTGAAGAAAACTATGACAGTGAAAAGGGGTGTACATGGGAAGAAGCTCTCAAACTAGTTGTTAAAATTCTGCTTAAAACTTTTGAAGTTTCACAGCTCAGTGTTGAGAAGATTGAAATGGCCACTCTCAAATTGGCGGACAAAGATCGAATTGAATTCAAAGTGCTTAGTAAAGAAGAGCGCCAAAAAATTGTGGATGAGTACAGTGAAAAGGAAAAGATGGATGCGCAGGAATTCTGATTTTGTGAAATAAAGCTTTTCTCTTTTTTAATCTTATTTCCACTTTTAACTATTTTTCCTTTAATTCCTTTTTTTAAATAGAGTTTTATTGCTTAGCGTCAAGTAAAGTTATTTCAATGAAAAATCACCTATTTCTCACTGGATACGTTACTGCTAACAACTTTGAGCTTTTTACTTCACTTGTGCATGCTATAAAGAATAAGGGCGTGCGTGTGCAAGGCTTTCTCACCAACTTCATCGTGGAGGATGGGCTGGATAAAAAACATTCTTATGAAGTTTTTGACATGAATGACACTGAAAAGCGCCAAATTCACGCAACCCTTTTCAAAAAGCCCATCACAGGCAAAACTTTTTATAAAGTATCATCAACTGCCTTCAACCAAGTTGCTCTGCCCGCAATAAACTCATACGTGGTTGGAGAGGAAAAATCGCTTTTAATTCTGAATCACATTGATTTGTTCCAATTAAATAATGAAAAATATACGACGAAACTGCGCGAAATATTAACGCACCCCAATGCACACGTTTTTGCGTCTCTTACCGATCATTTAACGCATAGCCGGGTTTTGAACTTTATAAGAACACTCCCGGAAGCGATTATATTGAAAGTTACCAAGAAAAATCAAGCTAACGCAATTGAATATTCAATGAATCGTTTGAAACTTCTTCTTAATATGGATTAATAAGCTCGTTCTAACAAATGTTTTTCAAATAAAAGTACTTGAAATAACATTTTTGCTAAAGCGAGAGACTTTTTATGCGATTATATTGAAAATAAGGACGATATCCATAGGGAAGAAAGTGATCCAATGGAAGATTCCTAATAATTTGAGCATCGCGCAGAATAGAACAAGTTAAAAAATCAAAACTTTAATATTTTTGTAGTTGAAAAAAACATTTTTTTTATTATAGATTTTACTAAATATTTTACAATTAAGACAGCATACTTGTCATAAAGCAAAGGAATAGAAACGGATACATTAGCTTCAATACTTTGGATCCTAAGTAATTCTTTTAACGAAAATAAAGTTATTACTGATTGCCGCCATTAAAAAAATTAACATAACATTTTAATAATGAACACTTTTATTGGGTCAATAGCATATTTTACATTAGACCTGTACGCTGGAGAAGTTCGAAAGAACACTTTTTTAATTTTGGTATAAAATAGTTTGTTTTTTATTTATAAAAATTAAAAAAAAAATTAATACTAATTTCTATTTTAATACTAATTTGCACATATGTTAAATATGTGTGTCTAGATCTTACTATTATTGATAAATAAAAAACAAAAAAAATAGCTGATTAGCCATTTTGCTTCAAACTAATCTCATGCATTAATTTAGTCCGAAAGTCGCCAAATGGAATTCCTCGGTCTCCTAGACTTATCTTATTCAATTTTTATTATTGGCAAACAGTTACAAAATGTTAAGGATAGTCAAGTTATTAGTCGCAGTGCATTCAAACATATACTATCTGCATTATCATATTTCATTTATGTTACTTCTAATCAGAGTTGGTATCTAATAAAATTGCGGAGACAGCGTTATTAAATTTGCTAAGTTTTTGACTACACTAGAACCTACGTTTTACGTACGACACGGGACCGAACGGCAGACGTAAAACGTAGGATTCGTAAAATACAGGTTGACCTTTAAATTGACATACAACACGAAAATCCTAGTCTGGATCACACATGGTCACACCGTGTACGACGTGAGGGACTATGGCAGCTAAAGAAGACTACTACAGTGAAGTTGGATGATCATACCTGAAGTTGAGCTGTTTTCATAATAAAGTCTTAAATAAAAAATATCAGTGTAGGTGCATTATTTATCAATTATACTCAACTTAGTCTGCTCTAGGAAAAGGCGCCGGTTAATTTGAAATAAAACTGAAAGACAATAATTTATTAACCTTTATAAACTTTTTAATACATAAAATCACAAAGAAAAAACGTATTAATAATGCATTTAATGACCAAAAATATGACGTCATTGATCATTTGGCGAGGACCTAAAATCCAGGGTACGTAAAACGTAGGTTCTACTTGGATTCGGATATATTTTCTTCGACTCTGCAATCCTGCTTTCAATTGTAGCTTACATGTTACCAAGAATATATACAGAGACTGTATTGAGCTCTTCTTGAAGAACATCAAATAGAATGGTTTAAACACGAATATGAATACATAACATGTAAAAGAGCTTTTTAAAAATCTAAATCGTTTATAATGATTCATTTCCTGACATGCGTGGGAGTCCAATTTCTTCTTGATTGGTAATGAAAGGGTAGAAGAACATCTAATTATTATGTTGAATAAAGAAGAATTGTTAATACGCTATAACCAATATTAATAAAAGGACTACGCTTAAAATGATTTGTATTTATTTAAAATAAATGAGACGAAAAGTAGTCAAATGGAATATATAGATTTGGAGACAACATTTTTCAACTTTTCACAGCCATTGAGGGAAGAAATTTGCAAAACTGTTAAGCAAAGAGCAACACTTGCCCCTTCGCCTTGAAGGAGTCTGCATGATGCTTCCATCGTACCACCTGTTGCCAAGACGTCATCAACAATGATGACAGAGTCAAAAGTTCGAACACACCCCTTTTCAATTTGCAAGCACTCCTCACCGTATTCCAGTTCGTAGTCCACGCTAACACAATTCCCAGGTAGTTTGCCTTTTTTGCGAACCGCTATAAAGGGCAGACAGAGTTCTACAGCTAGCAAAGGCGCCAACAAAAACCCACGAGCTTCAATGCCAGCAACGATCGTAGGCCGTTGATTAGCATCCTTCATCAAATTTACAACTTCACTTTTCATCTTTTGAATCAGCAGGGATAGGCTGGTTGGATTTGAAAAGATTGGAAGAATATTTTTGAAAACAACTCCTTTGCGGGGAAAATCATTGTGAGTGGAAATTAAATTAAAAGGATCTTCGCTGCTCATGCTACTCTTAATAAAAAAAATGTGAAGTTTTATGAAAATTCACAAAAAAACTTCTATTAACAAACAATTGAGTCCACGATTTTACCGACCTTACAAAAGTTAAAATCGTCTGCCTTTGTTAATGCTTTTTAATACAAATCTTCTGCATTGCATCAGACCCTACTTATTTGTAATTTAGCGACTGAAACTTTATTTATGTATCTTTTTTTTTAACACTAACTAATTATGTAACTTTGACTTTAAAAGTTTACAATTATGCAACATCAAATATTATAAGTCTTAAACTTCAAATTATGTAAAATTGCATTAGAAGCATCGGTTATAAATAACTAACTCACTAGTTAGTTTTCAATCTATAACTAATGTTAAAAGTGTGATGGATGACAGTGTCGATTTTTGAGAGGCATTGAAAGATGTCTGTCTAAATCTTTGATCCTTCTGCTTTATTTCGCAACGCAAAATGTTTCACCTATTTTTTTCAACATAATTTATTAAAATGCTGTTTTATAGATTTGTTTTTGTAGTTTAGTGTCTTCAAAGATATTTTCAAATTATTGTCTATAGCCTTTTTATCTAAGCCAAAAAATAGCATTCAAAAACTAAATTGCTAAATTATTTTTCCAAAAAATTTCCACCCATCAACTGTATTTCGTTCCTTTACAAGGTATGTCAGCTTTTTTTTATAATTTTTAAAATTATAATTTTTTTTTTCTGCTTTACATTTTATATCGTCTGATTATTCTGGTTGTTAACGAGTTAATACAAATCTTCTGCTTTATACTAGATATCGTCTGATTATTCTGGTCGTTAACTGTTTAACCCATTAAGTACCATAGAAATCAGACGATATTTAAAAAAAACGCAGACAATTTATATTCAGTCATTGAAAAAGCAGACGAAGATAAAATTACTTATGTTCCCAAATGGGAACACTGGGACATAATGCGTTTAAAATGAAACTCAGCCGTAAAATAAGTAAGGTAATATGGGAAGTCCATTCCCAAGCCAAACAAGTCTTAAAATGATATAAAATTGAAAAAATGCAAAATTATCTGTGGTGCGAAAGGCTTTCGCAACACCCTTGAATCGCACCCCCCCCCCCCCGGATGTTTGCCCGCTAATTTATGTAATAAAAAAAGTTCATTCTTTAATTTTATTTTTCAGCCTTTTTCTATGAGTTGCAAAACATATGTTGCGTTTTTGCAATGCTCGATAAAGACAGAAGTGTCAATAATTATTACTTTCTCGCAGTGAAAGTGTTTGGTATATGATGCTATTTGCATTGTTTACCATGCTCTTGCTATGTTCCTGCTCATTGTATTTAAAGTACTTCAAAATATTGATTATTATGTAGGAACAAACCCATATGTACTTTTTTATTTTATCTTTTAAAAAAGATATGCATGGAATAAAAGTTGCATGACGGCATCTCAATCAAATCTGTTGGCACTCATTGAGATACTTAAAAGCGGACTTTTTGCAAAATTTTTTCTCCACCTTATACTCTCAAACTAGTTATTAGTTTTAACTAGTAGTTAAATAATGGAGCAAACTTTTTTCTCCATCAACCGTTTGACGTTTGAGAGTACCTTTAATTTGTCTGATGTTCCATAAGCAGGTTTGAGCTCATTTATTAAGTTTTTAATTATTTGAGCAGGCAGTCTCGCAGTTTGATTTTTACAGCTGCAATATGGGGAATTACAACCTCATCTGTTATCAGAGCTTTCATCAAACTTATTTTATGTCCAATTTGACTTGGTTGCATAACTAAATGTCAATTATAAAAATGGCTATGGATTGCGGGATGATGAAATCTCGAATGGAAAAATAATAAAAAGTTCCGTAAAAAACGTCTATTCTTTTAACACTATAGGGGCATTCACATTTGATGTTAATAAAAGAAATAGTCAAACTAAATAAACAGCCAATTGTGAATGAGCCCTAATTGACTTACTAATTTTGATTTTTCTGTCAAAATTTTGTAATTTAATAGGGATATATTCTATTTTTCCCATTAATTTTACATATACCTCATTAAAGGCATTATCAAAGTTGGTAAAAAAGAGTAATAAAAAATAAATAATTTTGTCTTTATTTTATTAAGTTTGTAAACGTGATTTATTTCACAAAATGAAAAACACATTTTCCATATGCAAAGAAAGAAATTAATTCATTCTAAAAATAATAATATTACATTATATAAAGAAAATCTATATTCCAAACAATATATTGAATTCAAAGGTAAAAGTAATGTTTTCATCGAGAAGGCACATTTGCACCGCTTGTATCGAACTATGAAGAAAGGTGTCTTGAAGCGAGATCGAACCCAAGACCTTGAAACCGAATATTCATGCCCCCTACATATTCTCATGTAATCATTATATTGTCGGGATGAAATTATTTTAACCCTATTAGTGCTAGGGGGCGTAAAACGCGCCCCTTCACTAAAAAATTAATTATTGGTTGAATCATATCCCTTCAAATTTTGTGACTTTTCCTAAAATCGCTAGCTGCATCTTTTGAAACCATTTTCATGGTAGTTGAATGACCCCTTCATGTCCAAAACTGTCAATCAAAATAAAAAATTTTCAGCAAAATGTTGACATTATCTGTACTTAACCTTAAACTTAGGATTTATATTATATAATACTTTGAAAATTTATAATTATATACAGTTTGGAACGCATAACACTTTATATATTTAATTTTTTCAATAATCATGGCTACTTTTTAGAAAATGTCAATCAAAAATATATCTAATAAAATATACCTTCAAATTTTACATAAAATATATGTTTTAATACTAAATCGGTCATGCTGTTTTCATTTCTGGACTCATTTTTTACATTTACGATGTGAAAATACCTAAGTGCTAATCAAATTTGCGGTTTACTTCTAAAAGCTATCCAAAAATATTCTATAAATTTTACATGAAATATTTGTTTTTATACCAAATCAACCATGCTAGTTTCATTTATGGACTCAATTTTTGCAGTTTGAATTTGAAAATACCTATAAATATCAATCAAATTTGCGTTTAGTTTTAAAATTGTTTCCAAAATATTGATTTAAATTTTACATGAAATATATGTTTTTATAGCAAAAAGATCATGATGATTTCATTTCTGAACACAGTTTTCGCATTTAGAGGTTTTACTGCTAGTGTCAATCAAATTTACGGTTTATGCCTGAAAACTATATCCCAAAATATTCTCTCTAATTTTACATGAAATATATGTTTTTCTACTAATTCGACCATGATCATTTTTATTTCTGAAATCATTTTTTGCATTTAGAGGTTTTAAATGTCTGAAAGTGTCAATCAAATGTTCTATTTAGGTCTAATGTCTACAGAAATATTTTGAAATTTAAAAAAATATCTGTTTTTATGCCAAATGGAAGATACTGGTTTCATTTTTGGACTCAGGTTTGGCATTTATCGTTTTAAAATATCTGAAAGCTTCAATCAGATTTGCGGTTTACTTCTAGATACTGTCTTCAAAAATATTTTCAAAAAAATAAAGTATCTGTTTTATACCAAATCGACTATGCTTATATTATTTCTGTACTGGATTTTGGATAATACGGTTAAAAAATATCTCGAAGCGGCAATTGAATTAGTAATGTATGCCTGAAAATCAGTTCTGTAAAAATTTTTTCAAAAAATCGCTGCATATTAGGTGTATAGTAAAAATATACTTTTTTTGTATATTTGTAGTTTCTTTTTTGAGATGAGCTGTCATATGTAAATAACTTTTTTGACAGGTTTGATTGATTTTCATAAAAAAAATTAATAGCACCACTGAATTCAACATATTTAAAAATGGATATACATGTGTAAAAAACTTTATTTAATTATTTAGATAAAAAGTTCCTTTTTGAGATGAGCTATCACATTTAGATCAATTTTTTGACAGGTTTGATTGATTTTCATAAAAAATGAATATCACCACTCAATTCAACATAGTTGAAATATATATGTAACATTAAAAATATTTATAAAACTTGAGAAAAATAGGGGGATCTTTTCAACCCCCCCCCCCCCCCCCTTCTATTGATCCTTACTTTTTTTAAATATCTGAAATTTGAGTTGTAACTAGCTTCTAAACTTTCAAGTGTATGTTTAGACAAGGTTTAATCGCTTAAAATTTTCTGATTAGAGAATTAAAATTTCATACTCAACTCCTTGAAAAAAGTTTGTAAAAGGATAAATTTTCACTTATAGCGAAGTTAATATATTTACCTGAACAAAAAAATCTAAAGCAAATTATTTGTGTTCAGAGCACGGCGTAGTTCTCCATTTGTCTTTTGAAATAAACCCGCAACAGCTTTTATAACTGAATATAGGCTATTTTTTGAGTTAGTAATTTTTGTATGATCATTGTTAGTTATCTATATTGATATTATGTGAAGAAGTTATGAAATGTTTTTAAAGTAATGACCTCTTTGCCCTTGTGTGTGTTTGTGTGTGTGGTGTGTTAGTTTATACGTTTCAAAATTTACTAATTGGTAACCAACTTAAATAAAAACATAGCATAAATTTTTTGTGATCTCTATTTTGAAAAAAAACTTTTTAACTATTATAAACAATCGTGGTATTCCTGATATTTCAATTTCTTGTTCTCTTCTCCACTGTTTAATTTTACAAGTGCACCTTCCTAGAGCTTCCGGCTTTTTTCTCCGCACAATTAACTTTCTTTTTCTCAATATTTCTCTCATTTTCAGTTGGGGTAAAATACTTTTTATCTTTTTCCACTATTTATTTTGGTTTTGAAATAGTATTTCACATGGAACGTTCTGAGGTGTGAATATTTTTGCTGTTTTTGAAGATGTGTGTGAAAGTGAAGACAATGTTGTCAATGCGAGTTCTAACTTATTCAATGTTGTCTTTCAAGAGCACGATGATTTTGGAGAAACAGACTGGGATGACCTGGATGAAGAAGTACGCAGCGTGGAAGAGGAAGATGGAATGGATTACGGGTGGGATGCTTTGAACATTGAAAATATAGAAAACTTGTTTGAGCAGGTAAACTCTTCTGATTTACAAACTAAGAATAGGTTGTTTAGATGTTTAGATGATACTTTGTGCGAGAAAACTATTCTTTGTTTGATGAGCCACCAAATGAGGAAAATTATGTTTCGTGTGGAGATAGAGACATGGAAGAGATAACTTGGACAAGTTGTGAACCTGTTAGGGTTGGAAGACAAAGAGCTGCTGATATTATAAGAGATGTACCAGGTGTTAAAGGGTTAACCAAAAATGCTAAAAATATTTTCGATTGCTGTAATCTTTTTTTTGATAAGAAAATAGTTACAAAAATTTTGAATTATTCAAATTCACGAATTGATAATTTTATGAAAAAGCCTTTCATATCTGAAAAGCTAAAGAAAAACCGAACCACGTGTGTCAGAAAAATTTCTAGTGTTGAATTTTATGCTTACATTGGGTTATGCTACTTGAGGGCTTTCTCAGGTCAAAATCATTTAAGTGCTCATCTGATATGGTCAAAACTTGGAAACCCAATCTTCATATCTGTAATGAGTGTTAAAAGGTTTTTTTTATTAATCACTTTTTATGTTTTGATGATGTCGATACAAAAGCATCTAGATGCTTCTATGATAGGTGGGCGGCTTTCAGAGAGATCTTTGAAAACTTAATGAAAATTGTAGCAGATGGGTGAATCCTGACGATGCATTAAACTTAGAAGAAACTTTATAAGCTAGTAGAACTGGTATACATTTTAATGTGTTCAATCCAATGAAACCGTCAAAATACGGACTTCTGTTCAAATCTATAAATGCTTCCGTTATCCTTTTGCGTTTTTTATAGTATGTTATGCGGACAAACCGAAATGTCACGAAGGTCAATATTATGTACCAGGATCATCTGCCATTGTCAAGTCAATGATAAGTCGCTTTTAAGCGAAACGTAATCTTTGAAAGGACGTAATCTTACAATTGATAGAAGATACACTTCAATTGAGTTAGTTCAGTGACTGTATATAAGGGGTATTACAACTGTTGGAACAATTAACCTAAATAGAAAAGGTATACCAAGTGAAATGAAAAGTGTTGAATTTCGTGATAATTTCTCTTACAAATTTTGGTACGATAAAGATAAAAGGTATTCATCATTGCATAGCTATGTTGTGCATACCAAAAGCAAAGGTAAACAGAAGGTGCTTTTAATAAGTTCGTCGACCTTTTATCAAAGGGGTAAGCTTTGATGAGAGATAAAAGCCCGCAATATATAAGTTTTACGACTATACTAAAGGAGGTACAGATATTGTCGTTCAGAAAATGAGAAAATTTTCTACTGCACGCAAGTCTAATAAATGGACAGCAGCAGCATTTTCCTATGTTTTGGACACAGCACGAATAAATGCAACAACAATTTATAGTATGAATAACAACTTAAATCCAAGGAAGACAAATAGTATTGAAGTTGGATTAAAATTGGTTTACGCATTAATTTTACCACAATTAAAAGAAAGGCCTAGAGATGGATTGAGAGCCACTATTGTTAGAAAAATAAATGAGTCTATTCAATCTATTACTGGGATTCAACATGAACTGCCCTCAGATTCTTCTTCTCGGGCGACTACAAATAAAAGATGTCGTTACTGTGTCGAAATCATACAAGGGACAGACTACAAAGCAAAGATTTATATGCTCTAAGCACTCATGCGCCTTTTGTTCACAATGTCACTAATTCATATTTTTATTTGTTATGATAAACCCCTTATAATTTTTGTCTTCAATGTTTGATATTTCTGTTTTTTAAAATTTATTGATTACTACTTCTGATTGAATAAAATTGTGAATTTTTGCTTTATATGTAAATTCATTATACTTTTCACAGTTCTTTGAATGCTTCATAATTATACAGTTTTTGATTAAATGCTCTTATCATTTAGTTAACTAGTGACAAATTATCTTCCTGTTCGTTTATCTTTCAAAGGCATTCGTATCCTTGGAGAATCCAGCATATCTTATACCATTCTTTTTTCTAAATGCAGGTATCGACTAATTCTAAATGTAAAACAGCCTAAAAAATAGAGTTTTCTTTGCCAATTTCTCTAAAACATGAAATTGTTATATAATTTGAATTAAAATTGTCGTAGATAGGTTTTAGATAAAAACCACAAGTTTTTCTTTATCAGATTTCCCAAGTAGGCCTTGTTTATCGCAAAAATAAAAAACCACAGTTCTGTTTTACACTTATAAATTTTTACAACATAAAAGTGTACGTTTTTTTAAATTATTTTTATAAAAAACGTATTCCCTAAAAAATTCGGATACTTGTTTTAAAAGGCCAATTTTAGGGGATACCCGTAATTTTTACACACATATAAGTAATTTTCCTTTATGATTGCCAAAAATGAAATCGTCCAATTCAACATATTTTGATGTAATACTTGAAAGTATATTTCATTAGATATAGTTATATCAAAGAAAATTTTAATTGACACATTCTCAAAAATATTGGGAAATTTCAGAAAATTTTTAAATATAGAATGTTAAATGCCCAAATATACATAAAGTTATTCCTTTTCTGACATTTCAAATAATCTTTTTATTTAAAACACAAATTTTGCGCTTTAATAAAAATAGTATCAAAATTTTTCTGAAAACCTATAAATTTTGATATTCATTGACAGATTTGGACGTGAAAAGGTCATTAAACTGTCATTAAAATGGTATCAAAAGATGCAGCTGGCAATTTTCCATAAAGAATGCGTTCTGCTGTCTTTACACCATGCTCTTTTATGTATGTCTCAAGTTTTAAGCTCCTAGTTGAATGGTGAACCTCCATCACTTGACATTTCTAGTCGGACCCCAAACGTAGAGAACCAATGTAAGAAGCAGACATTTATAGTCTTTATTGTTGAGTCTTTTAGCTTTGCTTTTCAAGCCATCCAGAGTATCTGTCCATGTTATCAGGTAGTCGTGTCCAGCTATCGTTCAAAATGAAAATCTAGTTGACGAGCGATTATTGTTGATTCTGGCAGAGATGGGGCATTTTCATTGCATATTTTGCATTGGGCTAGCTTTTCGCATATCATTCCATTCAAAACAGGCCAAAAGAATCATTGTTTTGCGTTGTTTGACTTTCCTATTTCGCCTTGGTGAGCCATGTGTAAGTCTTCCAAAACTTCTTTGGGATGAGCATCTTATTCTCAACTTATTATTATTAAAGGCCTACAACAGAGTTTCTCAACATTGGACGAATCACTCACTTTTTTGGCGAAATGGAATTAAGGCGGATTCTTAGGCCACAGTTAGGCATAATATAAACAAATATTCAAATATTTTTTCAAGTAGTTACATTTTACATAAGAATTTGATGTAATTAGAATTTCAATTAGTTAAAATTTTGTATTCAGAAATTTAAAGCTGTAACATCACTTATTTTTCATAAATAAGGATTAGTTTGAACTCAAAAACGAATTGGGGGATAAAACCATTTTTCCGAAATATGAAATCTCTAGAAGAAAATTTTTAGAAAGATTTATTGAACTTAAATGGAATGAAAAACTCAAATTAAAGTCTTATAAAACTTTAAATATTTTGGATATTTTTTACTTAATGATGGGCAATTTTTGAATTTTTTTGGCGATTTATACAAAAAGATTAGCAAAACCAAAATTTGAGAACAGAAAAAAAACTGCCGCTAAAAATTGTTTTTTATTTGTATTTTGTAAGATTGAAAATATCTACTTTGAAGAAAATTTTTGTTGTTTTTCTAAAACTATCAATTTTATTTAACAGAAACTCCTTTGCAAAATATAAATTTATACATATTTTCATTGTCGAGCCTCCCTTTTTCTTATAATATTAAAGCTTTTTCCCAACTCGATATACTTAGAGTCTGACGAAAGAGATGACCCTTTCAGATCAAGTCAGATATCAAGGTCCCATAAAACAAATTGTGAGCTTCAATCTATATAAAATATCATTAAAAAATAAGCAGACGATTAGTTTTCAAAAAACTCAAGTTAAAGGTATAAAAGTTACAAATTGGTTTCATCGTTAGATAAGCAATTAGATAAATCTTAATTACTTATAGAAAAAACAAGTTTCATGCAACCAATTTAAAATAAAGCTTCATTTGAAACTTAGATAAATAAGTTTGAAAAATAGTCGAAAAAAGTTGAAATTTAATTATTCTTTCCCTTGATTTAGCCCGATTGATTATGAATGTAAGTGAATTTAGATGTATTTGGATAAAAAGACGCGCTTTAATATCATTAATACTTTTCTTGATAATTTATATCTTGATTTATTTTTATCTTGGATTGGATCATACACATATGATGTCCCCATAAAAAATTGAAATTTGCCTCCCCTTTGTCTGAGTACATCTAAAAATCAATACCCCCCCTGTCCGACGTCCTTTTTAGCTTTACCCCCCCCCCCCCCTATCTGACCCTTCGTATTAATGATAATCTCTTTTTTCCCATATTTAGGTATGAAAAAAGGAGACTTGTTATTTTTATTTTTTTTATTTAAAATTCATCATCATCTTTAGCTTCTATAAAAGAACTGTTCATAAGCAAATCAAAAATGTTAAAAATTGGGCAATCATCTTCTTCATCGCCTACACTAACCGGAATTTCTTCATCTTCTTTTTTTAAGAAGATAATCTATAAAGGAAAGTATTATAAACTATGAAGCTAAGCTCATAGTATTTAGCTATAAAAAGCTAAATATTTAGAGTTTTTTAAAATTTATTAAAAGCTCAAAATATTTAGCTATATATACTATACAATTTAAGCTCATAGTATTTATAAGCTAAGCTAAAATCTCTTGAAGAAATTGTAAAAATTTCTATCATCATATCCTGAAAAACACTTATTCATATGGGAATATCAAAAAAGACGAAGTTCGGATAATAACTCCTCCTCCCTCCATCACGAAGAATCTAACATTTGTGTGACCCCCCCTCCCCCCCCCCCCCCCCTCTTTTAGGACGTGATATATGTATGACTCCTAAGCATATCGGAAAATATTCAGAGGAATAAGTAGAGCATTTCCACAGGTGAGACTTTTTACCCAAACAGATGAAAACAAATTTAATTATTCAAAGAATAAGGTAAAAATACATAGAAGAATTATTCTCACGATAAAACTAATATAAATTATTAAAATTTGATATAGAATTATAAAAAATTAATCTATTTTTTTTTAATTAAAATTGTTTATCTATATCTATATTATAATAAGCTAGCGTCTGTGTGTGTGTGTGTGTCGCTGGAAGCATTCTCATTGGTTGAAATTATTTATATATGTTTTGTGTGTATTTTTATATGGTGTGATGAGTTTGTATGCGTGTTTGTCGCTTGAAGCATTCTGATTGGTTAAAATTATTATATGTTTTGTGTGTATTTTTGTGAGTGTCGCTTGAAGCATTCTGATTGGTTGAAATATCTTTTCTCTGTATTTTTATATGGTGTAATAGAAAAATACACAGAAAAGGTACAAATATTCTAAAAACTGATCACCATACCATATAACACTATTAGCAACTCAAAATACACACTACTCACAATCCTATGTTTCGAGAGCAGCCTAAACAAAAAAAAACTAGCCGGTCCCGTGGTCTTTCGAGCGAAGCGAATTTGAATTAGCAACTCAATATACACACTACCCAGAATCCTATGTTTCGAGCGCAGCGAGAAACACTGTTTCGAGCGAAGCGAGAAACGACCACGGGACCGGCTAGTTATAATTATAATAAGCTAGCGTGTGTGTGTGTGTCTGTCGCTGGAAGCATTCTGATTGGTTGAAATTATTTATATATATGTTTTTTGTGTGTATTTTTATATGGTGTGATGAGTTTATATGTGTGTATTTGTTTGAAGCATTCTGATTGGTTTAAATTATTATATGTTTTATCTGTATTTTTATATGTGTGATGAGTTCATATATCTGTAGTGTGAGTGTCGCTTGAAGCGTTCTGATTGGTTTAAATTATTTATATGTTTTGTGTGTATTTAAAAACAAATAACTCAACACTAAACCATATTTCACCATATACGACCACGGGACAATAAACTCAGCGCCACACCATATAACACTATTAGCAACTCAAAATACACATTACCCAGAATCCTATGCTTCGAGCGCAGCCTAAACAAAAAAAAACTAGCCGGTCCCATGGTCGTTTCGAGCGAAGCGAATTTGAATTAGCAACTCAATATACACACTACCCAGAATCCTATGTTTCGAGCGCAGCGAGAAACACTGTTTCGAGCGAAGCGATAAACGACCACGGGACCGACTAGTCTATATTATAATAAGCTAGCGTCTGTGTGTCTGTTTGTATGTCGCTGGAAGCATTCTCATTGGTTGAAATTATTTATATATATGTTTTGTGTGTATTTTTATATGGTGTGATGAGTTTATATGTGTGTATGTGTTTGAAGCATTCTGATTGGTTGAAATTATTATATGTTTTATGTGTATTTTTATATATGTGATGAGTTCATATATTAGTAGTGTGAGGGTTGCTTGAAGCATTCTGATTGGTTGAAATATCTTTTTTTTATATGGTGTAATAGAAAAATACACATAAAAGATACAATTATTCTAAAAACTGACCACCATACCATATAACACTATTAGCAACTCAAAATACACACTACCCAGAATCCTATGTTTCGAGAGCAGCCTAAAGAAAAAAAACTAGCCGGTCCCGTGGTCGTTTCGAGCGAAGAGAATTTGAATTAGCAACTCAATATACACACTACCCAGAATCATATGTTTCGAGCGCAGCGAAAAACGACCACGGGACCGGCTAGTTTTAATATATTATTTAGGATCTACTTGTCTATATTTCCTTCTATACCAAGGATTAACAAACTAAGACACTTTTTAGACGAAAACAAAATAAATTTTTAATATCTGAGACATGCAGAAATGACTTTCCTAATAAGCCAATGGTTAATCTCGCATCAAATTATCATTGTAAGATTTTTAATATATGGGTGCAAAGGCCAATAAATATTAGTGGAAATGCGGTAGGGCTTTTTGCCCAAATACACACAAATATGGTCTTTATTTACAAATAAAAACTTGAAATTAAAAATAATATTAAATAAATGCTTAAAATAAAAAAAATGCACAGATATTTAAGTTATAAAATTTTATGTTATTTATTTTCTAGCCAGGGGTTGGAGATATCAAAGCACTTTCAGCCGTAAGGCTATATGTTCGCATTATGCTTAAGATGGTTAATCACAATTTTTGTGAATTTGTTTTTGAGTTGGGAGCCTTGGGGATCGAATCCCTGACCTTCAACTGTTAAGCTGAGAGGTACACCCTAACAACCATTGAGGCTCCTAAACAAACATATTAGTAATTATTTAAATTAAAAAATTATTTTGTGTTATCAAACTTACTATTATAAAATAATTATATTATTATCTATATTATAATAAGCTAGCGTCTGTGTGTCTGTCTGTGTGTCGCTGGAAGCATTCTGATTGGTTGAATTTATTTATATATGTGTTTTATGTGTATTTTTATATGGTGTGATGAGTTTATATGTGTGTATGTGCTTGAAGCATTCTGATTGGTTGAAATTATTTATATGTGTGATGAGTTCATATATCTGTAGTCTGAGTGTCGCTTGAAGCATTCTGATTGGTTGAAATACCTTTTTTATCGATTTTTACAAATTTTCTCCACATTGCTGCTAATAACAGCTGGATAATTGCTAATCGAAGTGCTTACCCATATGTTGCAAAATAGGCAGGAATATCTTTGTAAGGCATCTAGCTTGGCTCTAACTGAAAGGTCTATGAAAACTAGAAGCGAAGGTTCATTTACTCCCATATCTACTCCAAATCTGCTTTCGTTTGCCGATTTTAAAAACAAAAAATACTCATACTTTGCCAAAAAATATTCTTCACAACTTTTTCATTTTGACTAATTCTATAACTCAAGATACATAAAAATTAACATGCAAATTTAAAGCATCGATTCTTCGTGTGTTAGTTGAACGATAGAGTAAAAATTTCTGCTGGCTCTTTTTTACTATTTTCATTTTATAATAAGCTAGCGTCTGTGTGTCTGTCTGTGTGTCGCTGGAAGCATTCTCATTGGTTGAAATTATTTATATATATGTTTTGTGTGTATTTTTATATGGTGTGATGAGTTTATATGTGTGTATGTGTTTGAAGCATTCTGATTGGTTGAAATTATTATATGTTTTATGTGTATTTTTATATATGTGATGAGTTCATATATTAGTAGTGTGAGGGTTGCTTGAAGCATTCTGATTGGTTGAAATATCTTTTTTTTATATGGTGTAATAGAAAAATACACAGAAAAGATACAAATATTCTAAAAACTGATCACCATACCATATAACACTATTAGCAACTCAAAATACACATTACCCAGAATTCTATCTTTCGAGCGTAGCCTAAACAAAAAAAACTAGCCGGTCCCGTGGTCGTTTTGAGCAAAGCGAATTTGAATTAGCAACTCAATATACACACTACCCAGAATCCTATGTTTCGAGCGCAGCGAGAAACACTGTTTCGAGCGAAGCGAGAAACGACCACGGGACCGGCTAGTATGTTAATAAACCTTTTAAATTAATATGTTACACCAAAAAAATATATAGAGAAATCACGTACCCAATCTCTAAAAATCAAAATCTTGCAAAAAAATTATTTCGTGTTGTGATAGGGCATAAAATAAATTCAACCCGTATAATATTTTTAGATGTTGGTTTAGATGAGCGGCCATTACCATTTTGGTCCAGAGAATTCTATCCCTTGTTGAATGGAAGTTGTGTTCATCGCTTTAATTGTCTTAACTTCATAGTTTCACAAATATTCTACTTTTTAAATCCTTTCCTTCTTTCTTTTTTATTAATTATGGTATATTGGGCTAGTTTAAAAGAATTCATTTAATTTTTTAGGTGTATTTAACCCATGCCAGATATAATAATCGAGAAGGAATAATAAAAATATCCTTGCAGATATATCGTATTATTATTTTTTTATTTTTCACTGCCATGGATTTTATGCACTTCTATGAATTGATCAATATTTTTGCTTACTAAAATTTGTGAAAAAATCATCATATAAGTGATTGCCTGCAAGTTTTATTCCTTAATTTATACAAACTCACAATAACAAAGTATACTCGACCAAACAGTGACACTATCAAATAATTTTAACACCCCATATTTTTTTGATGATCCTGAAACTTTTTTCATTAAGTTTAATAATAAGTTTGAAAATGAAATTTACAAATAATGTATCAAAGAAAAAAGTTCAATTACATTACTATAAATGCATTAATAATGATATTGATTCTAGTATTATAGCTGAGTTATTTAGTTCCAAGTTTTCAAATAAAATTATTAAATAAACAAAGTTATACCTGTGTTCAAAAACCAGATAAACATGACGTTACTAATTATGGTTCTATGATTATAATTCATTCTTTTTCAAAAATCTTTGAGAAGTTATTCTATAGTCAATTGTCCAAATATTTTTAACAATTTTTTCAAATTTCAGTTTTGTTTTAGGAGAAAACACAAAACTAAACATCTGCATGCATGTTAAAAGTAAATATAAAAAAAATATTAAAAATAAAGTATATATAAAGAGATGTGGAAAAAGAAAGATTCGAAGAGAGCATCAAGTTGACAATTTTTAAAATTCTTTAGCAGGGAGACTTTTTTGATTTGAAGAGGTTGAAACGTGGGAGAACTAAAAAATTACCATTGCGTAGTTGATGGTTGCAATTCTCATTTTTGCGAGTAAACCAGGAATGGAAAGTTTCAGGGAGTGATTTGTTTATGAATTTGAATAAAAAAATCAGATTAGTTTTATATATATCGTAAATTTGAGTATATGATGTTTAAAGGATTAAATATTTGTGTGAGAAATATAAGGTTTATTAAAAACAATTCTAAGAAATTTTTTCTGCGAGGAAATTAATTTAGCAAACAATGTCCATAATTTACAATGCTATACGTTAGATTTGGAAGATACACGATTTTATATAATAGAAGCTTAGTTTGAATAGGAAGTATACTATCTTGCCAATAATGCACTTCGCTTTATTTATAATATGTTCATTGTGAACTATCCAATTCAAACTTCTATCAATAAATAGTCCTAGAAAATTAAATTTCGAGACAAACTCAAAATTAAATTTATAATTACTGATCTGTATGGAATTTTTAAAACAAATTGCTTTGCATTTACTGATGGTTACATTCAAAGAGTTAGAAGTAAACCAATCAAATAAGTTTGCAATTTTGGTATTTAATAATGGATCGTCTAATGAAAAGACAATTAAAATGTCATCTGCATATAAGTAAGTATATAAAAAACATTGCACATTTTTATGAGCTTAGAAGTTCCACAAGATTCCATTAAAAGGTCATTACTATTTCATATTTTTATCAATGATATATAAAATGTAATAACAATAAAGGTTTTTTTTATTTGCGGAAGATATAACATTAAATATGACCAAAAAATAATTATTTGGCAGATACAATTGGGGAGTTGAAGTTAGCAGATGGTGTCAATTAAACAATTTTAGTATAAACTACAAAAAGTAGAAAGTAATTTTATTCCGATAAAACAATTCTAATTTAATTAATAAAATCCACTAGCTTTTGAACGTGTTACAAAAGTGAATTTACTTGGGATAATCAACTATGATTTTATCTAGCATGATCACATTAACTATATAAAAACAAAGCTGAAATAAGTTGGATTATAAAGAATTTCAAAAGCAAGTTATATTTTAGAATAAAAATGTTAGTTTACGAATCATTTTTTCTCACTCATTTGAATTACTGTAATTTGATTTGGGGAAGAAAAACTTTTCAATGTGATAAATATATATTAATAAAATTTGAATTTATTTTGTATAGACAATTTAATATCATGATACCTGGATATTTTTGTTTTACATAGCCTGGATACTTTGGTTTATACGTTAGACTGTATATTTAAATAAATCTAAAATAAAGCATGCATTTTATTAGAGAGAAAAAATTAACATAACAAAATATTTTTATTATTATTTTTCTCTTCCAAAAGTTCCATTTTTCGTAGTAAACTTTCTAAAATTTTAAATTATTCCTTTTATAGATTCCTTTTTGTAAAATCTTTCCTTATTTTTATAAATAAAATTTTTTTTCGGAGTTATGATTAAATCTATTGTAAAATTAACCGTTAATTATTAAACTAATCACTTAATTTTTTAACATTTGTTTAAAAATTTTAATTAATTATTGTTTTGGTAAGACTTTTTTTTCCTATAGAGATATCTCTTTTCAATTTATTGTTTATCTAGTAAATATTTATTATTGTTTTTTAAACTTTTCATAAAGTTTGAAATTATCAAAATAAAAAGATGTATAAATGCAATTTACTAATTTTTTTAAATGATAATTTTTTATTTTTACCCCTTATATATATATAAATTAGAAGTAGCTATATAGCAGAGGCCGCGCTACCTATTAAATTTTCGGGCACAACCCCCCCTGTAACTATTTCTCAATCCCCCTAAAAATCCCCCAGCTAATTTTCAAGCTCCCCTAAAAAATTTTTCATTACCCTAAAAAATATGACAAACATCTACCATTCATGATTTTTTTTCATGAAAATGTAATCTGTATAGATATGGCTTAACAAATACATTATATGTTTTCTTTTCGCCTTGAAGCAGATTAATCTGATATTTCAAAAATTAGCGCCCCAATGAAGCCCCCCCCCCCCCCCCCCCCCCCATAATTTTTTCTTAACGCGGGCGGCACTGCTACATAGCCCTATTTTCCTTTTCCCATTTTTCTAAAAATCAAACTTGCGGAAAGTATGACATTATATTGTACGCTCTATTAAATATACTTTCCTATATGCCGATTATTGATTTGGCTTATATAATACTCTAATAACAGGCTAATAAAAATTTATATAAAGTATTTTAAATGTAAAAAACCTAGTAAAAAATTTTCTAACGTTAATATTTTGCTATCCAAATCATCCTTAAAATTTTTGGGAGCTGTGGGTGGTAAAACTATTTCTTCGTTTATTCTTCAAAGGTGATATTTTTCGCATGTACCTTCCTCTATTCCATATGGACCCTTTCTTCAGTTTTTCTTTCGATTTTTCTTCTCTTTTCTGATTTTGAAATTCTCCAAACTTTTAATCAACTGGCTCCTTGTTAAATTTGTTCTTTTGCATTTTCTTTTACTTTATTTCCTCACCCATTTATCTTCATCTTTCCTTTCCAAATGACCCATCCATCTCAGTCTATTTCTGCAAATTTCTATTTATAAATTTTCAACATCCAAATCTTATTTTGTCCAATTCTGTATTTCCTATAATTGTATTGATCATTTTTTTCTCAGTATTCCTTAGTCTTTTTTCATCAGCTTTACGGAGCGCCCATGTTTCACTTTCATGTAATAAACAGTTCTAACACAAGATTTATACATCTTTCCTTTCCAATACTCCGGCATATTCTTTGCTATTAAAATCCGACATAGTTCTCTAAACATAATTGAATCTCTTCACAATCTTATATTCGCCATTTTCTATTTCACATATGTTTTCTCTTTCTTTTTTCCATACAACTTCTACATCGGAAACCTTTTGCCTCATCATCTTTCAGTGATTTATCTTTTAGAATCTTGCTAAATCCTCTATGAACCCATTTATTACAAGCATTGCAAAGTATAGAATTCAAAGAAACATCCTTTTCACAGACACCACATGGAAATTTACCGCTTCTTTGCATACATTTTAATAAAACTATTTATAATTTTAAAAAATTATTAATTAAATAAATTTTAAAATAACTAATTAATAAAATAAACTTATCGAAAGATATTTTACCAAAATGAGATTAAATATAATTCTTTTTGCGCACATGAGACTCAAACAAAGAGCTTATAAGAAAAACTCGTTTTCCAATAGTTTTTAGGAACTTATTTTTGGTACCATAACTTAAATAAGATTTGTTTCATCTTCACGTAGTAAATTAGACTTACTCTATATCATATAGCATTCACTCATAAGATATCTCTATCTTTCAGCGTTCTTCTTTTATCTCTCATTTCTAAATCCATAAGCAACATCAACTCACATTTTAATTTTGGTTATGAGTTGTATTATTTAATGTTCACTTCTAGTTCTAAATCAATTGGAGCGTGGTATCGATGGATATATGAGAGGATAAAGGTGTTTCTTAATTTAAGCCATATATGACAATATAACTTAAAATTTATATTACCTTCGCCTTCTAAAATTTAATATAAAATTGAATTTCTCTCTTTTTTTTATTGGAAATTTACAAATTAAATTATTTATGCTTTATTTTATTTTCCCCATTTCAACGAAAGAATCTTGATCTTCGAATTTTACAAATATTACACACTTCATACAATTTTTTCAAAAACTATCATTTTTTTTAAATTATTTTTCATATTTAATGCAAATTCACTCCATTACCATGGATATATAACTATAAAAATTATTTTTTTTAAAAAATTTGATCAAAAGAGAATTTAATTAACATTAATTTTAGGTTATGTTTTCGCATAGGTCGTATACATTTCGAATTTTGGTTTCAAACAAAGCCGCGACGAGAGTTTATGAATAAATTTGCTTTGTATAGAACCGAATTTATCAACATAGGGGGCAAACTTTGTCTTCAATACTTCTGACATATACATAACGTTTTTGTATGAGTAATAAGCATTCAATTGCCAGGAATTTTATATAAACATTTGTGGTACATGTATGTATTGGAGCGTAAACAATTACATATAGTTGGTATTGTGGCAGAATGAATATAATGAAATGTAAGATATTCAAAGATGAGAATGCCTCATTTCTGGATCTGATGATGATTTTTTTGATTTGATCATGTAATACGTTGATGTGTGTATATTTTCGAAAAGCACAACCACACTTGAAAATTTGTGAAAAATTCATTAGATGTAAATAATTTATATACGAAATAAACCACAAGCGTAACGTCCAATTGGAAAGCATGGAACATATTTATCCATTCATTTTATTTCTTTATCACTCCTTGAATTATTCAGTTATAAAGACAGGTAATATTTTGAAATATATATGAACTATGCGTGTGTATATATTATGTACAACAATCCCTTAGCCACCTATAGACTAAAAAGAGTCGTGTACGTTCCCGTCTGAGGTCTGGTCGATTCTAGATGATTATAATTCTGATTCTCATTTTTTCAGTTCTAAGCTTCGTGGGTCATCATCTACGCTGATGCATGATTTGTTGAAATGTGCATGTGATTGTTTGTCATTGAATTTTTGTTATAGGAATGAAAAATCCTTCTCTTCCCATAGTAGGACGAATGTCATCTAATTCTGTTGCCTCCATATGGAAGGTGCTCAGTTAAGTTTTTCACGAAACTCTGCTCTCTCTCCGTATGTATGTCAGCGAAGCTTTCACCACTACAATTGCTGATATGCCTTTTTGGAAATAATTATGGTGATGCTTGTGATTGCGATTTTATGATCGATTGACCTACTCTCGGCACCCAAATTATTCAAGCACATTCGTATTTACACTAATCTTAGCGCATTTCATTCTCACCTACCGATGAAAGAAATAAAAGGATTGTTGAACATTTGTTATATAGCTTCTCTATACCCCTGTCCCTTATAATTGGAAATTTTGGCTAACTGCGACCCGTATGCAATGTATGTATGTGTGTGTGTGTGTGCTAGAGTACTGCACGGCAAGGGCATGGCTACGTGGATACCCACATAAAGGAATTCGCGGGAAGGATGGATGCAGGTAATTCCGAGTTGCCAATGAGATTTGAGGACATTTAGATTTTTTTTCCATTTCTTAGCAAGCTAAGAAATTTTTTACAATTGCGTAAAATATAAATGCTAATATTGAATGCTGTTGCATCCTAGCTATAAAAAGTCAAATTTTACATATAATAATATGCTTAAGATAAGGAGTTAAGCCTTTTTGCATACCAAATAGCAAGTACATGTTCATCAGACTGAATTCAAAAATATGGGAACGTAATATGACAAAAATATAAGACAAAGTCTACAATCAGTAGAGTTTCTTCTAACAAAGTTTGGATCAGGGTTTCCCAAGCATATGCTAATCCCTGCTAATTTCTGCTCGAAAATAGAATTCAAGTGGACAAGCTTTTGACATTGAGCATAAGCCAACATTTAAATATTTTTTCAAAAACCTACCTCCTACACAAAAATGTAATGATGTCAGAATTCCAATCAGAGTCGAATTTTTGAATATTTTTGCAAAATGTGTACTTCATATTGTGCGATTTTCAAATTTCTTAAAGTCGGAGTGCGCGATTTGGACCAAAGGTTGAGAAAAAGTGGTTTATGTGGGTGTTTTAACTGCGCTCGTTTGCATATATGCGGTAAACGTGGATTTTTGTCGCAGTTAATGTATTAGCAGCATTGATAAATGATAAGATGTATTATGAATAAACATTTTCCCATTTAAAAATCCTTATATGAGTGAGTTGAAATGGACTCTTAAGTGGAGACAGACATTTTGTTTGAAAGAAGTATCTACTACACATGCACAAATTACATAATAAATCAAGTGCTGCTCTGTGATTCCTTTTAATCTAAATACAAAGAAAAATCGATAGAACGCCGCCATCATACACTATTTCATAATCTTTCTAGGATATCTCAACAAGTTGATGTTAAAAGAGCAGCACTTCATAGCAACAAGAAGGTTTTGCTCTAATTCTCGAATCTATCAATTTCACGACTTCGTATTTTCGCAACTTAAAAATTATACGACTGACACACACACATATTTTAAAAATATATCTCCATTGCTACAATAAAACTATTTCATGTTTCTCAATTCGTGCTCCATGGACCAACTTTGGTCCAGGATGATGCCGTTAAATGGTCCAAAGCATTAATGCATTGCTTTGAGCTGCGTTTCGAGCTACCATACGATTAGTCTTTCGTTAAAATTTTAATTTATTTTCATAAGAAATAAAGAATATGAAGATTCGATTCTCGTTTCTCTTTAAATCAATAAAATTTTTGTCCAAAAGCGCAGTGTGATTGTTAGTAGTTATCTCAATATTTCAGAAATTTTTATTCTGCAGATAATAATTCATATGTGCTTTTGAACATTAAGCATGGACAGAGAGGAGGCAACGTATAGTGTTTGGTCATTGGTTTTGTGATTTAGCAAGTTCAACAACGTCTTGATATTAAAAAGCTTGTAAAAAAAATTGAAGAGCCCGTTTGCAAGGATAAGAAATGTAGATTTTGCAAGTGTAATGATTTGTTCAACCATCTTCATCATAATTTGATGGCATTGGACTTTACTTATGCTTAATAATACTAATTAATATAATTTGTCTTAAAATTTTGAAAATATGAAATTATGAATATAAAATTGTAGAAGAAGTTTTGATTTGTTCTTTGTGTTTTTTTTTCAATTTAAAATCAAGTATAATTGGTAAATGGATGATTAGTCTTCTTGTTAACAAATATTTTTTTTGCTAATCATACAATTAAAATATTTAAATCCAATTCTTACTCCCGGCTTCAACTAAAAAACAGTCACTCAATATTCTGACAAAAGTAAACTTGTTTTTTTTTATTTAAAAAAATATTTTTTTAATACTCAAAACAATCCGACTCCTTTTAAATTCTTGACTTGCCAGCTCTCTTTACATCATCATCAAAAATGTTATATGGTCCGCAGTACCTATTTAAAATCGCGCTAGTGGTCCATGCCCTGAAAAGGAGTTGAGAAGTACTGAGGCTAACTTATGCAATTAAAATCAAATTGGCTACCACCTGTCAATCAAAAATTGTGATTGCCTTCTTTAAATTTTGATACCACAAATGTATATGTGAGATAACTGCATTCCTAATAGATAAAAGTAGAGTAATAAGCTCAATCAGGATTAATTGGGAAAAGTTGATTCAGCTCGCTATAGACAGCGCTGGAGATCTTAATGTGATATTAGGTGGGGTCGGAGATTTACGAGTCGGTGTAGGCGGAGATTTTAAAGTGACATTTGCCGAAGTTGGATTCGCAATAAATCGTTTAATTTTTGTAAGCATATGGGACTTCGCATCTAACCAACCTTACCCACGCCGTTATAGATAGGTGGGCGTTAAATCAGGTTTGATTTTAAAGCAATTACGGGCGACGTGGTGCCCTCATACGACTTTCGGGTGATATTTCACCCATTTCGGCCTTAAAAGCCGCGTGACACATCAACGATGTGAGATACAAAGCTGTAACGCTAAATATTCTCTTATTAGTCATAACCAAAGATTTTTGTTTTCAGTTCTGAACTTTATAAAATCAAGGAAAAGTTAGTTACTAAAAAAAGTTACCTTGTATACTATCGGGTGAATTTTGACCCATGAAATAAATTGAACACTCTAAGTTTTCCATCCCTTCTCCTATCATAGAAGTACAAAAATAAAAGGAAAACTTTATTAGAATATGCTTAAACTACAGCATTATGTATTTTATATGAGAGATTAGTTATTGCGTAGGACGATTTCATGAAGAAGTCTCGCGTCAAAAATTTGACGAATGATATATACATATAGCTCATAAAAGAAGCGATTTTGATGACGTGTTTTGCGCTAGTTCAAGCATATCTAAGTTCGTTTCTATATTTGCCTATTTTGTTTTTCACTTATTTGCTGTGCCACTTTTTCGAATTTTTTTATAATATTTTCTCTCTTGAAAAGTTGTTATTTAAAAGTTTAAACTAACTTTTCAGTTTTTATGAAAACGTAAGTGGTTTAGTGGCTGCGAGGTTAAACGGTTAGAAGCGCTGCTATCGATCTGAAGTTACGGGTTTAAGCCTCGCTTCTACTCGATGTTAGCTGCAAATTAGTACTTTTTTCGATGATGTTTTTTGATGAAAAACTTTTTTGATTTAATGTGATAAAAAAAGTGCATGATTAGATACAATACATAAAAATCTAACATTAATACAACAAACTGTCATGTTTAAAATAGATATAACCTCGCTGTTACACTATATCATTTCATCAAATTCACTTTAACCAATCAACTATAAAAAAACAAGGGGGGGGGGGAGGGGGGTTACTCATACATACTCTTTCTAGGGTCAGGCTAAACACCCCAAAACACGCCAAATAATTCTAAAGCACTACAAAAAGAGGGTTAGATAAAACCCCCAAACACCCAGAATTATCAGGAAGCACCCCAAAACACTTCAAAATAGGCCAAAACTCCTCAAAACATCGCAAAACACGCCAAATAGTTCTAAAGCACTACAAAAAAGGGGTTAGACTAAAAATCCCAAAACACCCAGATATAACCGAAAGCATCTCAAAACACGGCAAATAATTCTAAGGCACTACAAAAAAATCTTAAAAATTCCTCAAAACACCCCAAGCATCCCAAAACATTACAAAACACCCCAAAAATCCCTAATCACCTCAAAAAACTGCAAAAAACGACAAATATTTCTAAAGCACTACAAAAAAGATCCTAAAAACTCCTTAAAAGTTTTGAATTTTTTATGGGATTTTTAGTCTAAGCATCTTTTTTTATAATGCTTTAAAATTATTTGCCCTGTTTTGGGATGTTTTAGGGTGTTTAGTCTGACCGCTCTTTCTATAACTCGTTTGAGGAGGCCTAGCTCTCTCTCTCTCTTCTCTCTATGCGAATATTGGTTTTATAGTAAAGATAAAATGATATAATAATAATAGTGTTTATCGTATTGAAAATAAGCTTCGCTCAAAAGGTCTGTAAATTGTCCGTACACAAGGTGATTTAGGCGCATTCCGATACCAAAGCGGATCCATCGATACATTGCTAGCGAATGTGTATCACTCCTCATCTATTTCTTAAAATGAATTGACGTAGGAAGAAAACATTTTTTTTACCTTGACCGTTTTACTACTTTCTTTGCACGCGCAAAATATTATCTCGCGTTTTGCTTGCGCGTATCAGCGACGCATTAATCTTAATACATAGGGTTTGCTATCTCTTTGTTCTATTTTATTTTTATCACTCTCTTTATAGCAAATTTTTTTTACCTATATTTATTAATATTCTAGAGGAAGGCTTGCTGCAAAGCCGACTCTCATCCTCCATATGACTCGCATAATCCTATGCTCGTATACAAAAGAGGTTAGTTTAAGTTTTGAAAGATAGAGTTTCGTCCTCTCTTTGATCAATCATAGAATTTCTGCCCCAATGTCATTGTAAGTATGTTTAATTAGTAACTTAGTGAGTTGGGTACACGCTTGCAGAGTATGACGGAGATTTCAAGAGATCCAGGTCGGAACGGGTGGATTATCTAATAAAAATCATTTTTTTAAGAATAAGTGTTTTACGTATTTTAAAAAATGAAGAAAAGAAGTTTAGTTTGTGTAAGGATATGGAGTGCCTCCTCTTTAGTCCAAGACGGAAGTAAGAGTTCCCTAGAAAATCAGTTTAGTTAGAAAGTTGATAAATATATTTAACTAGTTTGTAAAAAAAAGTTTGAATAAACTCGTTTAGTTATAAGTACAGTAGTGCCCACTTAATATCATACCGTTTTATAGAATATCCCGTTTATTGTCATAAAATATTGAAATCCCAAACCATTTCCTATACAAAACATAGAAATTTGCTCGTTTAATGTCATAGATATTCCCGTTTATTGTCATAGAAAATTAGCCAAAATTAATTTTTAGAATAACATTTTGCAGGATTATCGCGCCGATACACGCATTTTTTCATCAACTTGAACTCCTATCTTATCACTAAACCAACAGTAATGCACCAATAAGTTACATCAAAGTCTAATCCCTTAATTAACCATGACCATGACGATGTTATCGATAAGCATCACCATGATGAGTGTTCCCATTCGCACTTTCCCTTTAAAAATCATTTCTTTAACCATTTGGTAAGACTTCTGACAGGTTAATGCGTCGATAAATCACATGTGATCACGAAAGCAACATTGTGATCACGAAGCTTCGCGCATGCACCCACGCACCATAGCAACACACACACTGCACACACACACACTCACACAAGGTCTTAAAGATCATCCTTTTGATCTTAAATAAACTTCCCAATCAAAACATTTGCCGATCTCTCTATTGTTACGGACACTGTCTAACTATTCTTCAGTTTTTAATCATGAGTGCTAAACTAAGCGAAATGACTTCTCCCTTGCCCAGAAGCTGGAGATCATAAAGTGGTCATCTAGCCAATCACAAACTCAATTGTCCAAAACGTATGTGTTTCACAGTCCACCATTTCAAAAATTCTCAGCAAGAATCCCAGATCCTCAAGATGCTGAGCAGAACAAGAACCAACCCATCGCATGACTCAACACTGATCGAACGGCCCTTTACACCTGTTCTGGATGCCCTACCCATCTTCCCATCACCACTCAGTCCTGGAGGAGAAGGTCAATCAGCTCCTGCAACCTAGGAAAGGACGATTTCAAGACAACCAATCTGATCTGCGTTGGAAGACCGTTCTCGATCAAATATAAAAAGCACATGGGGAGAAAAGTGATGCTGACATCCCAGCTGCAGACACATCTTTCAACTTCTCCAGCTTTGAGAAGTATGAACCCTGTACGTCTACAACGCAGATGAGACGGGAATCTACTTCCGTGCCCTACCTGACCACGTTGGCAGATCCACAGAAGCTGAGCGCAGCAAGAAGGTCAAGGGCTCTCACGCCCTCTCACTGCCAACATGGAGGCAGTGACAAGCGTCCTCTACTGGTGGTTGGCAAAAGTGCCAAGCCCAGGTGCTTTAGAGGAGTCCCCCAGCTTCCAGTCCCATACATGAACAATAAAAATCATGGATGACTGCAACCTGTTTCGAGACTGGCTAAGAGACTTTGAACGTGACATGCCAGCAGGGCCACATTGCCCTTGTCCTCGACAACTCTCCTCACCCCAAGGATGCAGCAGATACCTTCCCCACATTCGCCTCTTCTTCCTCCGCCCAACACGACCTCCATCATCAGCCATTACATGGGATCATCCAAACCTGAACACTCTACAGGAAGAAGGTGGTCCAGAAGATTGTTGCATACATCAGCAGGTAAGCTGAGTTCTCTGCCACACCTTCCCCGCAAGTTTACAGTCCTGATCTATCACATGTTGAAAGTGCATGCAGGATGTAAAACAGTCCAGTGTCAAACTCTTTGCCATCTCTTCCCATCCCCTCTGCTCCAGATGCTCCCACTGCAGACCACCAGGACCAGACACAAGATGGGATGACAAAAAAGATAGTTTAATAATAATAATAATACAAAAAATAGTTTAACGATTATGTAAAAACTTCACTACTCCTTATATCCGCAGAATATGACAAATTTAAAAGCGAAAATTAATACAACGACTGCTTATAGCTTTTATGAAATATGTTCAAGCGTAAGCAATCCAGGAGATTTTTACATTCAATAATTCTTATTTATTCTTATATCTCAAAAATAATTCTCCCAAAGATCTTTAATGATATCGGAAGAAGGTCCTGAAACACTATCTTCAAAAAACAAAGAGGGTTATTATTCAACTCATATTGTTTCTTCATTATATTTTAAGACCTACCCCACTCACAAGCCTCACAAACAACCATATATTAGATGATATAAGCAGCCATATCTGCAACCAAATTTAATGACACTCTTTCTCTACTACCATCATTTTCAAGTTTAGATCTATGAATTGATTCTTTCTCAAATAGCAATTAAACTCCACCCTTAAAGTTCTAAATTGATTCAAATGATCTCTACATCACGCATAATGCTGAATTAAAAAATCAATTACTCATGTTCATCTTTCTCCGTATCATCAATTGAACTTACATCTGATTACTTACGCTCCCCAATCCTCAATCTGTTTACCGAAGTGGCAAAAGAAGCTAAAAACTTTAAAGAAAACTATGATAGACTTCTAAAATACATGGATCAGATTTTAGCATCTCCGAATTTTAAATCCTCAAGATTTAACTTTTTTACAATCAACAGATACCCTCATTAACCTATCAGCATTAGAGTATTCACTAATAAACATCATTAGGAGAAGGATTTGTTATAAAAAAGAGAGAACCTCAAAAATTCTCAGAGATCAAATTGATTCAAGTATAAGAATGGCAACAAGTAAAGGTACAGTGAGTATGGATCCAGAGTATCAAAAAACGATTAAAATATTTGGTCTAGACGAGATAGACCTGCGAGAGTCTGTGGAGCTAGAGACGTTCCTGATTCAACAATATCCCACCTTACTTAGAGAACTTACTGCAAAGACCAAAACTAATGTCTTAATTCTTTATTTTTTGCTTCTTGTTTAATACTCATTTTACTGTAGTTTATACAATTGTTTAGTTTAAAAAAAAAAAAATTTCTCCCATCCCCTCTGCTCCAGATGCTCCCACTGCAGATCACCAGGTCCAGCACCAGATGGGATGACAACAGAAGAGTTCCAGGTCTACGTGGACGTGGATTCCCAGACTGAGTGCCATGGGGTCTTGACAGATGACGACATCTGTGACACAGTACGCCAGCCAGATGTCTCCCCACTGCTGACAGTGACGATGAGTCAGCTGAACTGCCTCCACCACCAAAGGCCCATGTTGCCCTCGACGCCTGTCATCTGTGCGTGCCTATCTGGAAGCCATCAGCCACGATCTCACCACCTTCTACACTCTGGAAAGGGAGCTGCAAACGGCGGTTGCAACATCTGCCAAACAGACCTGCATAACAGACTTTTTAAATCTAAATAGACAATTCGCAGATCCACAGCTTCAAATGAAAAAAAAACTTACCTGATGGATTGTTTAGGCCTACTTGTCAATGCGTGTGTATATATTTTTTATTTGTACATTTTAATAAATAATGTATGAAAAAAGTGATACTAAATAAATTTTTTATTCTTTTATTTGTATATTGTGATAATAATGTCTGAAAAATGTAATAAATACTTGTTTTAATTGTTAACCATCGTGTAGCCACTTATCAGTGTAGGCCCCTACATGTATAACCCCGCACAGTTAAATCGTTATAACCACCATAATCATGAAAATAGCTAAGCCCGGATATTAGAATATCCCGGATTATGTCATAATTTATTCATACACGGAGGGTATGACAATAAGCGGGCTCCACTGTACTATAAATGCGTTAGTTACCGATTTTATGAGTTGGGGAATATGCTTACTTAAAGTTATGGTTAGTTGGGAATAAATCAAAGTATATATAGTAATAATCTTTTAATTAAGGAAATAAAGGTCAAGATATGTTTAGAAAGGTGAGAGGTTTAGTATTTTTATGTGGCATGGAAAAGTGCTTGTGAATGTTAAATATTGGAAGAATTTAATGGAAATGAAAAAATGGCGTCTTAACTCTGTGAGGACCAATGTGGTTTCCGGTGTACCAAGAAATGAAAATCGCCTGCTTTAAATTAAGAAATCTGTAAGGAAGCAAATGTTGGGTCTTTTAATTTATGGTTTTCAATATCCTAACAACCTATCAACCACTCTGTTCCGAGATTTTGGGCGCAGCTCATTTTCATAGTCATGGTTTATTCAGAAAATCTTCAAAATAATTCCTTCTATTCTAGCGTATTTGATTGGTAAAAGTAAAGATTATTCAAAACTTTTTATCCAATTAAATGAAAGAGTTTGTGTACGCCTAACTTCTTGATTATATAATATGGATTAATAAACATGTAATTATTCTGGTAGTTAACCCGTGGTTAATTGTGATAGGAGAGCTATAGTTCCTCTTGCCATTTTGCATACCTATAAAGTGCATCTGTATTTTTCTCTCCCCCCACCCTTTGAAGTATTATCAGAATTTTTTAGGGACCCCCAAATTAACATCCACCACCTGCAGCACATGCGTTTTGGATCCTACTGTTATGGCTTACAATATATAAGAAGTTGTCTTTTGAATTAGATTCAGTGAGTCCTCCCATTCTTGTATGCCTCTTTGATGCATAACACCTTTAGTATCATCCCATCACTATTACAAACATGTGACAAACTTCTAGTAAAGTAAAACTATGATGGAGTTGATAAGAGGGAAAAAATTATAACAATCCTCAAAGCAAATAGACATAAACAATATTATATGAAAATTAAATTGATCAGTTCACAGAAAAGTAGTAATAAATTTTGTCTTATCTTACAGATTCATTTTATTAGAAGCTGTATTAGATAGTTCTATGAAAAATTTGACAAAATAATAATTGTTTTAAAAAAGTTTTGTTTTGAAATTTTTTTATTTTCAGATTTTTGTTGACGTTTTTTAAATAAATTACATTTGACAGATTGAAAAAAACATGATTACAATTCTTTTTTTCTGTATAAAACCATTTATGCACACTTTTGAATGTTATTTTAAGGAATCACTGACCGTTTTAGCTTTTCAAAGGGCCATGCAGAGATCATTTTGCGAAACATTGGATTTATTAGCAACCCACTTTCTTAGTTTCTTCTACATGAACACTACTTGCAATGCAGAATAAACAAAATGAAACTTCAACACATCTAGTTTATATGTAACATGGTTTCTGTGCTCAATCAACATATTTTATAATGGATAGAGAATGATTGAATAAAATTTCAAACGAAAGCCAATTTTATTAGAAAGAAATCAATAAAATACAGAGAAAGATGAGAACATGATGCGATATTGATATTTACATGTTTATAATTGTATATAAAGCGTGAAAAAAGAATCAAAATTTATTGAAAGAGAATTTTCAAATATTTTCGAACACGACTGTGTCCTTTTTCAAGAGAATGGGAGTAAAACTAAATGAAGAAGTCGAAGTAAGAATGAAGTCTTTTTGGAGGTAAAACTTTGGTGGAACAGACTCCATTCTTACTTCAACTTCTTCATTTAGTTTTACTCGTATTCTCTCTTGAAAAAGGACGTAGTCGTGTTAGAATGAAAATTCATTTTCAATAAATTTTGATTCTTTTTTCCGTTTTATATACAATTATATAAGTTGGAATCGCTTTTTTTTAAGTATTGGAAAATGATTCTTTTAGGAGTGTGTAAAGTAAGCATATGAAGCTTGTTCCCCCTTTTTGTTCGAAGCCCGGGAAGCAAGAGTTTGGTTTAGATGCGCCTTAACAATTTCTGCTCGTAATATTGTACTTAAATAAGGTTTTGAACCGTATCATGATCCCTCTCTCTGCCCTTATCAACGGCTTAGCCATCACACACACACATAACTCTTAAAATGCAAGAAAAATGGGGAATTTTGATTTGTCTTAATTGCGCCTGATTCACTCCAAAATGGACATTTAGAAGCAAAGCTCTCCCCTCGCAAACGTGTATGCGTGCTCAAAGCACATTCGTTGAAAGTTGTCGCAAGTCTTTGGACGGCTTCACTTCCAGAAGTGCAACCCCCAAGTCCGTTCCCGCTGCCCCCGACATCGTGAATGGCGAAACGGGCAAGATGGCCGCTGGACACAAGGAAAGGCGGTCTTTCCGCAATTTTGCCTCCCTCAAAAAACGGATCAAGCACAAGCCATCTCTATCAGCCATGCCTGAAGGTAAGGCATCTATCCTACTTCAAGTTCGTTCTTATATCCTTCCTACTGACTCACACTTAGAGCTAACAAATTATATTTAAACCCAAATAATTTTAAAATACATTGGTTATTCCTTAACTTGTAAGTTTTAAACTAATTTTTGGGATTATGTGAACATTACTTCATTTTAAATTAAGAACCATTTCACATTATTATGAAAACAAGTAGCTATAATATCGAAATTATGCATATTGTGTCTACTTTAATTGTTTGATTCGATCAAATCATTTGCAGAGTTTTATAATATGAGCTTTTCTCACGCCTTGAGATTTCTCGCTATTGTATGAATTTAATCGCGTATTTTTCTGGCTATTTCTCCAGAAATTTTCTGAATTGTTTTTTTAATTTTTAAACAGAATATTATTAATTTTTTTTAATAAATATTAAAAGAAAAATTATAATTTCAAAACAAGACTTTAAAAAAGAATATAAAATTAATGTTAGATTTAGTTTGAAAAAATCTGTAAAATGAGAATTGATTGAAAACACGTATTCCAATTTAATGAAGAAATCAAATTGTTCGAACGAGAGCATCTTGAATTTTTTTTTAGATTCTTATAATAAATATAAATCGAATATAGCAAATTAAAAAAAAAAAGTTAAAGTAAATTTTTTTGCTGACTATTTATAACTTTAAAAAACGATAAATTATAAATTCAAGTATATTAAAAAATTAATATGGAATGATTATTTATTACTTTTTTAAATAACCGCAACTTTCATGGAAAACTAAATCTTCTCAAGATGCTCTCACATTCACAAACTCAGAAAATCTCCGAGAAAAGAACAGTTAGAATTGTCAAATTTTTCTTTATATAACAAACACCTTTACTACAAATTTTAATATAACGAAGATTTTGGATGATAAGTGTACCTTGATTAGAAATAGGTTTAAATTAGCGGAATTTTTGATTAAAAATATTTGTTTAGTTTTTTATTGATTTTTTTTGTTTTCTGATATACTTTCATTTACTACAAAAAAATTGTAGCTTGATGTAGGGATAAATTAGTTTAACTTGTTGAATAAGGTTTTTTGATGCTTCAACAATGTCATCTCACAATACTCTATTTGAAAACTGTGATTTTTGATTATTTTTTGTAATTTAACAATGATAATTATTATTAATTGAAAAATTGTTTAAACAAACATCCAATTGAAATTTAGAATTAATTGTTGTGTTTGAAAAATCAATATTACTGAAAATCAAACAACTTTTTTTGGTGATGCTTCCTTTCAAGATTTAGAAATCTAATGACATTAATTGTTGAATATAAAAATGGTTCGCTTTAAAACCCCATACAAAACTTTAGTAGCATCCCATCAATACTACAAAGATGCAGCAAACTTTATAACAACAGCCTCAAAGCATACTAATTGGGTAAAATATTTTTTCCAGTTAATTACAGAATAAATTTTAGTGTATTGTCATTCCATGGAAACGAAGCTAATAAGCTTCGAATTTACGGTATCTAGTAATGATTTTGACTAGGAACCCAAATCTACTAATAGTATATAGTTCACTTAATCATATGTGAATTAATCCGTTTAATACAAAATTTCAATTTCTTACTTTTCATGAAACTTTTAAAGATTTTCTTAGGATATGGAAAAAAAAGTTTCCCAGTTGAAGGGTTGCTTAGGAAGTAATGTTGTATTTGATCAAGTCGAAAATCTAAATTACAGGTCTTAAAACAAAAAAAAAGCATAATAATCAAACTTGTTAACTGCTTTCTTTGATTGATTTATTTCATTTTGTGATGATTTTGATCTAAACAAAATATTGTCTATTTTATTTTACAAATAAAGTCAAATTTTTTTAAAACTCTTTGTAATTTTTATTGAGAAATATTCTGAAAGCGTCACTTTTCTAAAAGATCCAAATAATTTTTTGAGCCTATTGGAACTTTGCATTTGTGTAAAATTATGAAAATCTTACTAGAAATGACGTTTCTTATATATGTCAAATATAATATGTAGGAAGTGTAAATTGATTGAATTTTAGCCAATCAGATCCAAGATTTTTGCGCATTTCATTTGAATAGTCAAAATATATTTAAAAAAATCTTCAAATGATTGTCTTGATTCTTGCGTAATTTGATTGCTTGAAACAAAATATTTTTCAAAAATTTTTATCCAATGATATCAAAGAAGTTGGCATAGATCTCACTTGACAAAAAAGAGACCATAACTTTTTAAATAAATAATATATACATAATACATATATCACTTTTTTTTCTCGAAATTTTGATATAAGGTTCCATTTTTATATCTTATTTCGTGGAAAACAAGTTACACGCGCTCAAAATTTTTTACAAAAGGATATATGTATAGTAGGCTCTCGCTTCGTCAACAATTTTTTTTGTGTCCTGAGTTAGCAAAAAAGATAATAAAAATGAAGCATGCCTGTCAAATTCCTTTCATATGTGTGAGGACTTGCCGCAGACGTGAGAATTTTCACATTCTTGAACGACTCTTTAAAGTCTTTTATTTTTGAACAATTTTAATGTGTTTTTTTTTATATGGCTGCGAAATTTTTTGCTTCTTCTATGTAATTGATTGATTAGCCAATTGCATCTCCAAAATATTTGCAAAGCTTCACCTCCGCTTTGGAGACATGATAAACTTCTATTATATAAATGTTATATTATCCTTCTGATGAATCATCCATCCTTCATAAAGATCTCTGCCTTACTGCCTCCATAACAACTCCTCAGACGTATATACTATTTATTTTGCGAGCATATATCAATTCATCACTTGCCTATTCCTTCTCCACCAGAAAGAATGCACATTTTAAATAGGGAACTTGCCTTCTCGCTATTTTGTTTGTAGTGAGGAGTGAGCTACGTCTAGAACATGCATCATCATCATCATTATTATTATTATTCAAATGCGCTTCTCTCATTCATTCGCTCCATTGCCATCATGAAGTTTGGACATGAATGGAGTGTTAAAATAAATTCTCAATTTTGCGCTTTTAAATCCCTTTGGCTTCACGCTATTAACTTCAAACAAACACTAAAATTTGACTCTTAACCCATTGAGTCCCAATCCTCCCATTTGGGAACATAAGTAATTTCATCTTTGTCTGCTTTTTTCAATGACTTTGAATATAAATCGTCTGCGTTTTTTTAGATATCGTCTGATTTCTATGGTACTTAATGGGTTAACCCATTAACGGCCAGAATAATCAGACGATATCTAGTATAAAGCAGAAGATTTGTATTAACCCGTTAACAACCAGAATAATCAGACGATATAAAATGTAAAGCAGAAGATTTGTATTAAAGAGCATTGATAAACGCAGACGATTTTATTTTTGTAATATCAACTTAGTGATAAAAATTTAAAAATTGTGATTAGAGTTGTGTGGAAATGTCTTTTTAATAGTCCCCCTCCCTGTCTCAATGAACAAAAATTTTCACGGTGAACTTAAATTTCTATCAAAAAATGGGGAAAGATTTTTCCATCACCAAAATTTTCTTCCTTTTTTTCTTTGTATTTTTTGTCAAAATTCTTTTTTATCGTCTTTTTTATTTTGAATTTCCCATTTTTGTATGCTTCTTTATCTTTGCTTTCCGATGAAAAGGATCCATAGTAAAAATCCGTCTTCTTTGAAGTATTTTACATTTTGAATAAGTTTGTGTGTTATTTTTTGCTACAGCTCTTCTCATAGTAGTCATCTAAAGGCAGAATAGATTTGTCTTTTTTTTTTATAAAAAAAATCTTTTAAGCAAACATAATTTAATAAGAAAGACAAGTTTTGACAACGATACTGATACTATTAATATAGCGCAGAATTTTGTAATCGATAATGCAAAGCACATAATTAAAGTTTGTACTATTAAGCTAATTGGATATTATTATTATTATCATCGGTGAAATACTATATCCCCAATAACTTAACCTTTTGACTAGTAAGGTTCAATAAGCATACTTTTTCTAAAAAATCATATCATCAATTCCAGATGATATGTTGCGGACAGTGCCCGCGCTACATATATAATTTTGGGGCACGTGCCCCCCCCCTGTATTAATCTTTGCCCCCTTAAAATTTTTGGTTTTGCCCCATGCACTTTTTAAAGGAAAAATAAATAAGCAAAAATTGTACACAATAATCTTATATAAATGCTGGTGTATGTGTATGTATAATATGAGATTTCTATAGGTTTTTATACAGAAGTACTTCATGCTTTTCAGCAAAGTAATATAGGATATAAAGTAATATAGGAAATCAATTTTTTGCAAATGTGTTTCTTTGCCCCATTTCAGCCCCCCCCCCCCCCCCCCCCTTGAAATTTTGCTTTAGCGCGGGCACTGGTTGCAGACATCAATCATAAAGATCCACTTCGACTGAGGCAGTAATAAATTGAACTTATATTCATATGAACACACATAAGTGATAAGATTATGTATTTTGAAGAAGGGACATTAAATTAGGCCCAGAACGCCTGTATACAAAAATTTTTTTTAAATTTCTTTCCTAGGATAAATGCTTATCTACTCAAAACGCGTCTGAAAGGGACAATTTACCTTCTTTAGATTTATGGATCATTTATTAAGTTTGAATTGATATGCACATTGATTGACCAGCAACAATGGTATGCACTTTGAAGAGAGGATATAAAATATAAAAGTAACACTGGAAGGACTGACCGTTTTGACCACGATCAACATAAAAAATGCATATAAAAAATATGCAGAGTAATATTTAAAATATGCTTTCCAGGATAAAAACTTGAACAAGAGGTCATTTTATTTTATTCGCGTAAATTGAATCCTACCTCAAAAGATTCAGAGAAGAGATTAAATCACAGCGATAAGAAATTTTCTTCTTGCAAAAAATCTGAAGTTGAAGATTATTTTTGCAAGAAATAAAAAACAAGCGAAAAGTGACAGGTGTTATACCTTTCGATTTGATCTAGTATGTTGCTGCCTCCATGTTAACTGTTATTATAAAATTAAATGACTTTCTGTTAATTTTTTTTGCATGAGAATTATTATTTTGACCTAATTTTACAACTTGTTCCATTTGATTGATTGATTGCTTACAATATAAATGAATATTGTCTTTTTCAAGATATAGAATTTTTACACAAATGTAGTTTTAAAAGAATTTTACGTATCAGGACATTTTTGATCATTTATTTGTCTTTGTAAACTATATTGTGTTTTTTTTTACAAAAATTAAAAATAACTAAAAGAAATTATTTTATCAGCAATTTAAGCCTCTCCAGAGCTGTTAGCCGCTCCAGGAAAGTTGTTAGGGTGGACCTCTCAGCCTAACATTTGAAGGTCAGGGGTTCGATCCCCAAGTCTCCCGACTCGTAAAAACAAAATGACAAAACTGTGATTAACCATCTCAAGCATAATGCGAGCATTTAGCCTTACGACTGAAAGTGCTTTAAAACTTTATTATCTACAACCAAACCAAAGCCAAGCCTCTCCAAAAATAGTTTTTTAAAATTGAAACTCGTCAAAAATGACCACTTTGGCTTTCTAGGTATAAGGGAGGCATCTTTTGATTCATAGATTATTATTATTTGTTAGGAAAGAAACATGTCAACTGATAGATAACATTAAGGATTCAATATGACTTAAAGATCATAGAAATGATAAATAAAAATTGTTAATAGTCTGCCTTAAAATTTCACTTTCATACTTTTTGCTGGAATGGAGGAAAGGACTTGCAATATTTATTCATTGAATTTTTATTTTTTAACTTTCTCCTTCACAATTTATCCCCAATCAAGTCCTTATTATAGCAATCATCTTGAAAACATTTTATAAGTTATTTTTATGCAATGATTAAAAGCTTTCAAAGCTTAAAATCATTCTGCCTTGAAGCTTGGTGTATCTGATTCGCTAAGATGTCTTTATTTTCGCCATTTTGAAAACAAGATTCTCTAACAACTGAGAAGCTCAAAGATTCCAAAGACATTTCCTACATTTGCAAGCTCATTGGTTCCCTGAGTGTGGCGGAGCTGAGAGGCAAAAATATCTGCCGACACGCTTTGAAAGAAATAAAAGTACACTTCCATTTTTCCTTATTTAATTAAAAGTCTAATTTCATTTGCCTCATTTTTTTAGTCCAGTCTTAAGGAGTGTGGCTTGAAGAAGCAAAAAATTATTTTCAAAATTAGTGTTCTAGGCATCCAGATCTTGGATGAAAGGACAAAGGTAAGCCTAAGAAAGTTCTATTCACCCGCACCTTTACTAGAACTATTGACACGCTTTGAATAACCCACTCTCAAGAAGAATTCGGTGACAGTTTGCTATTTCAACAAATACCAATTTCGTATCTAAAAGAATTTGCTTCATGGAACATCCTTCTCCCTATCCTAAATGATATACTCGTCAAATCCAAACAGAACATTTCAAAAAAACTTTTCTAATTTGAATGTTTAAAAAACAATGTTATCTTGCTGTCAAATTGACGGAGTTAATATTATAGCATTTTATTACCCAATTATTATCCCATATAACCCCACATATTTTAGCAAAAAATCTTGAATGCTCAATTTTTTCTCCCAAATGTTATTTTTTTTATCTTTTCCGGTATTCAAAGGCGAAAAGAGGGAGAAAAAGTTTAAGATAAAAAAAATGATTTGTATGCTGATATTAAAGGATCATGGAGGATTGACTGTATAGATGATATGTAAGAGGGGGGAAAAAGAAAAATAAACAATTAAATACGTCTATGTATAATGATATAATAGGCCAAATGTCCTGTCGCGTTTTTAACTACTTTATGCAGCGCATGTCCCCCCATTTAAAACTTTTTCAACCCGTTCTATTTAAGGCCGAGAGTATTCGCTTTTGCTTTTTTGCACGAGCCTATAACTTTCCACCATTTTTTGTTCTTTTGAGAACATACGATTTCTCTTTTTTATATCGCCATTTGAACTTATTCATCACACAATGTTTTTTTTCAAATCACTTTCTCATTCATCTTCAATTCCATTCTCAATATTCATGAAAAATGGAAAGAATTTTAAATTCAATTTATTTGACTATCAGATTTTAGTTGTTTATAGCTTGGATGCCGGCGTTCAAGACATGGAGCAAATAAAATTACACATATGTTACTTCCTTCGTCCACCATACACCGCTTTGCAGCGTGACAACGGCTTGTGATAACTTGTTATATGAGAAAAACTCAATAGCGAGCAAGAACATGTGATACTGTGTTGTGTGGTGTTGTTAAAAGTTATACTCTCGTACGGGTCTTAGCTGTACCAGGGGCGCACATCCGGGGGGCGAGGGGGGGGGGGGCGAAAATGACCTTCGCCCCCCCCCCCCCCCCCCCCCCCCAATAATTTTCTATAAGTAAGAGTTGCTGCTTGTTCATAAAACATGTATGCAGACTTTCGAATCAATAAAACACCATGCCAAACTGCTCTGAAATTCCAATCGAACATATTTTACAGACGATGCGTGAGAGCTATATAATAATAATCCATTGCTTCAATATGCACACAATAAGTAAGCAATGTTTATCACAGTTCTCGTAGTATTTTTGAGGAAACAAATGTTGATGATCCACTAGATTTTCTCATCTTTTGTCACAGTGATGATTCTATTTCTCTTTCTCTCTCCTCTGTTTTTCTCTTCCGCTTTCTCTGCTAAAACTCAATCATTCACTCAAGCTCTCTTCTCTCATTCAAGCCCTCTTCTCTTCTTAAGCTTTCCTATCTCATTCAGCTCTCTTCTCTCCAGTGACGTAGCTAGGCTGGGGCATAAGGGGCCGTGCCCACACTCCTATGTACCACATGGTGCCCCCATGCATCTTATACGATATCAGTTTTTGAAAATTTCTCTAATAAAAGGATCAAGAAAGTATAAATAATATTACGGAAGTTTTTTGTTTTTAAATTGTGCCCCTTCTATCAACTTTTTTTTGGCCACACCACTGCTTCTGTCTAATTTGCATTTAGAGTTAAATTAAAATAGTTTTCAATCGTTACAATTTTATATCAATGAAATTTTTAAACTCGCGCTAAGAATTTTTTTTCAACAAAAGTTACTTAATCTTTATCACTACGTTTGTTACATTTTGTAACATTTGAAATTTTCAAGTCAAATTTTTTTAAAGAGTTATTTGGGTATGAATATTTTGATTATCTATTCACTTTAAAAGCAAGAATACTCTATTTGCTTAATATTTGAGCAGAGATATTTTTTATAATGTTCGATTGTTAAATTTTATAAGTAACACTGTACATAATCAAATCACTTTTTTTAAGAAAATTTGTTGATTATTATTATAATAAAATATAATATTGAAACAAAATGTTTCAGTTGTTAAAAATGTACTTGATCTATTTATGACAGCTGTCAGAATTTTATTTGTAGACAGAAATATTCAAAAAAACGCAATAATTTTCTTTTCTCGTATACTTTGATTTATGTTAGTTTCGTCCTCGGACATTTCGCCCCATTATTTTCATAAGACAGTTCGTCCCATGGACAATTCGCTCCATTATTTTATAAGACAGTTCGTCCCATGGACAATTCGCCCCATTATTTTCATAAGACATTTTGTTTCATGGACAATTCGCCCCGTTATTTTCATAAGATATTTTGTCTCATGGACAATTCTAAAAAATTAAGAGATAAAATGATTAATTTGAAATAATTTAATAGGGATAAAATAAACAAGAATATAACATTTTAAAATAATTTTACACATAATAAGCAAAGATGGATGAAACAAATAGCCTGTGAGACAAATTGTATTTCGCATAGCCTGCGAAATGTCTGTCGACCGTTATTAAATAATTTTTTAATTATACGGGCTAGCTACTTAAATGTTGGCTTTTGCTGCTTATAAAAACTTGAAAATATCAAATAAACTCTAATTCTTTATTCCTCCTATTTTTTTGAAATTATTCTGAGAACAGACGGTTCCATTTAATAGTGAAATTTGCTTTATTAGTTTATTTTGTTTCCTTTCTCTCTTATGTTAATTATGTAGCAAATTTTTCAATTTTGAGTGGTGCAGTGGATGTATTTTCATTGAAAAAGGCACTGATGTACCGCTTATGTCAAACTATGAACAAATTCGTATCGATGAGGAACCGAATCTAGAGGTTTCCGTGCTATGTCCATCATCTCAACCAACTTGCCATGCTACCCATAGAGTATGCTGTAGGGGATACATCAAATTAGTTTTCAAAAAACTTAAGTTATGCTCTAAAATTTTTTAGTTTTTGTTGAAGCTCTATAACTTTTTCTGATAGACTTTTTTTCCTTAAAAGTTCTTATAAAAGGCAAATCATTGCAAAATGTTAACAGTTATTTTACTTTTTGTAGCTTGTATCAATTTAGCTTTTAAACTATTTTTGAATGATGCTGAGTAAAATGAAATAATGCGATCTTAATTTTTTGTTTTATTTTTGTTTGCACAATTATAACTTCATTTTATACCCTTGCCCCTGAATCAATCACATTTTTTCATATAAACATCATAAGGTGTCTAGTAGACTCTTTGCCTTTAGACTACATTCACTCATATAAAACTACCCAACCTTCAGTTATTTGTTTTCTCTATGCATCAAATATCCTTTCATCAATTCCTGTAATGTGCCTGGTAGACTACTTCATTTTTCAAATGAAAAGCCTATTCTATCCCCTAACATTTTTGGATTTTTTTAAACTAGTGTATATTCGATTGTTGTAGGTAAAAATTCCCCCAATTAAAAAGTAGGAAACACCGCCCCCCCTAATTTATGATTTTTAGGATTTTTTTTCACTGAAATAACACCGACTTAATATTAAATTAATTAAAAAAAATATAAAATAATTTTAAAAATATTTAAAATATGAACACATTTCAAAATTCTACCTAAAATCAAAAAATTAATTTGAAATTCATTTTATTTCATAAAAATATATATGAAATGTTTATAATATAAAAATAAAAAATAATAAAACATACCAATACTACTTTTTAAATTTTTATTTTTATTTGAAGAAAGAATTCAACTTTTTTCAATATTTCTTTTAATATATATACATTAAATACTTACAACAGAAAATTATTTTCAAAATTTTAAAAATTTTAATAAATACTTTCTAAAAATTTCTAAATTTTAAAAATACACCACCTTTTTTTAAATAATGAAGATTTTAAAAAATTAATGAAAAATATCATTAAAATATTTTAACATAAGAACAAATAAATATATCATTTTCCAAAACTCTTTTTTAACAATTTTACTAGTTTCAAAAAATACCAATAATAATAATTCTTAATTAATAATATTTCAATATTTTATATCACAAAAAATAATTTACATTTTAAAATTTCATAGTGAAGAAAATTCAAAATTAATATATATTTTTTATTTTTATTCATATACACATATAATTTTTTAATAAATTAAAATATTTTTAAAGGAAAAATACAAAAATTAAACTGAAAATAATTTACAAATAAATATATTTTATTTCCAAAACCCTTAACACAACTTTTATCTAGTTTCAAAAAATACAATAATTAAAGATTAATATATTCCAAAATTTAATCACAAACAAATATTTTAAATTTTAAAAAATAAATAAAATCAAAATTAATATTTATTTTTACTTTTTAATAATACAAAATATTTTTAATAAATTTAAATATTTAAGAAAATCATAAAATTTTTAAATAATTATAGTAGAAAACCTTAATTTTAAAAGATTAAAACCACAGAAAAACACATATAATAAAAATATAAGAAAAAAAAATCTTTTGACAGGAATCTACCCAACCACACCACATCTTTACACCTTTATTTACCAGGCTAGTTTATTTAGGTTACTAAATCTAGTCAAATATAAAACTATAACTTTAATTCCAACAAAATCATCATGCAAACAAATTAAATTTTTTAGTAGAATACATACTATACACAATACTTAAGAAATACTTTTATTTTATTCCAAACATAATAGCAGATAAGGGATATTTTAAACTAAACCTTTATAGGACAAATTTTTATATATAGTACAATTTCCACACAATTATAAAGACCTACTCTAGAACTAAATTATTTTAATTTTATAAAATAGTATTTTCTTTTTTAAAAAACCTTTTTTATCAATAATTTTAAAAATTTAAAATTTTTTATAAACATACTAACAAAATTAAGAAAACTTTTTTTTATTCAAACCATAATACAGATAAGAATTTTAAAATAAACCCTATAGGAAAATTTATATATATGGACAATTCCACACAATATAAAGACTCTACTCTCAGAATCTAAATTATTTTAATTTTTATAAAATAGTATATTTATTTTTATAAATAACCTTTTTTTATTGCAATAATTTTCTAATAAATTAAAATTATTTTAGTAAAAAGAGACGAAGACAAGTTTGTTGGAAAGTGCACTATTTATTTTTAGATTTTATAAACATTTTTTTTTTTTTATAAATAAATTTTTTACTCTTTACCCAAAAGGTTGTTACTTGATCGAAAAAAATTGGAAAAATTTTTTATTTCATATAAATTCAAGAAAGAAAAGACAAAAATTTAACAATTTTTCCAAAAATGAAGAGGAGCAAAAAGAACAAATGAATTTTATTTTAAAGAAATTTTCACTGCGAATTTTTTGTTTGCAAAAATAAACCAAAGCAAAAATTCAAAAATTGAAGAAAAATTTCGAAAAGGTGAAAACCTCCAAAGTAAGATAATCCAACCACGGACCCCCCACCCCCTATCTCGGCACCCCCCGCACCCAGACCCCCGACCCCCATTCTTTCCGCACGGGCAACAACCCCCAGAGAGAACCCGGGGTACCCGCACCCCGCCAAGACGAAATTTAACAACAACCATCCCCCGCAAACCCCCGATTTATTGCAAACAAAAAAACAAACAAAAACAAAACAAAAACAAAAACCCCCACCTCCCAAACTTCGCCCCCCTTTGGTGATTGAGATTCTCGATTTGATTTCTTCTCTTGTATCGCAAATTAAGCAACAAACACGGGCAAAACGGTTTGTTTAAAACGGAAGGAAGGGGAGGGAGAAGCCCGGGGCAACCGGACGAGCGGCCGGGTAATTATATAAATATTTTTATTTGGTACCGTTTTGAAAGGCTAAATTTCTAAAATTTCTTAATCTATAGGGTTTTTTCTTTATAAAGTTCTTGAAAACAATAGCAAAGGTACAGATTTGTGGGAATGTGTTCTTAAAATCAGTTAAAATACAAATTAGATTTAGAAAGTGTTCTGATACACACAAAGTCCAAAAATATTTGCTGTTTTATAAAAAAAATTTTGTATTTAAAAAATTGTCGTATGCTGAGTTTTTTAATTTACTTTAATTAAATTTTAGATGAAAAGTTAACTTTTTTTTTTACAAAAATCTTTATTTGACATATCTTTTTTAAAAATTTTAATTAATAATTTTTTGTGTTGGGGCATTTTTTCCTAATTTTAAATTGGGGCATTTTTTTCGGGACATTTTTACTGGGGGCATTTTTTCCTACTTTTTAATTGGGGCATTTTTTCCTACTTTTTAATTGGGGGCATTTTTTCTGCGCACTATATTCGATATGCAAATTTAATTGAAATATTTTCGCTGGAAGTATAATATTTAAATTCACCAATTTTGTAAAAAAAAATATAAAGTAGTTTTATAAATTTAGGACTTTAGATATCGCTGAATACACTGTATTTTAAATGATTGCTTGAATATTTGGTCTCCTGTGGTATTTCCAGACCACTAATTTTGAAAATTGCAAAAAAAAATTTCGCCACCCAATAATTTTGAGGATGTGCGCCCCTGAGCTGTACCTATGTATTTCTCTACACTGAGGTTCTTGTTTGAGCCAAAATTTAACGGACAAGTGCTCTGGAGTCTTCCTTTGCAAGTGAAAAATTGTTGAATTGTCTCTCGAAGACGAACTACCTGTTAAAATCTATAAACTTCAAAAGAAAATATTAAAACGTTATTTTCAATATAAGTATAAGCTTTTAAAGTCAGATATCTAGAACATCATTTGGACTCGGAAGGTGCTGGATTAGCCACGTATTACGTTAAAATACACTAAACTTACAAACGAATCAGCATATTGTGAATTTAAAATTTTGGATTAAACGCGTAAACCTATTTTTTTGTAAACTTTTCTTAAAAAAAAACTTTAACGTTTTTGGAAACAAACTCAGAACTGAAATTGTTCAATTGTCTCTGAAAGAGGAAGTAACTGATGAAATCTACAAACTACACTTGAGTGTTGGAATGAGTTTAAGTGTTCTCATCAAAAATAGCTCTTCATCATTCGATGCACTTTCATACTTCAGTTTGATGTTCTTTCTCTCTTGATAGAGACTACCTTAAGGAGAAGATATCAACAAACATGCAGGAAATATTGATTTTATAATCGATCAGTGTATAAAAGTGGTGTCAGTTCAAAGCTCTCTAGTAGCGGCGTTTTATATCTACTTTTAACATCGTGTGCCTTTGAAACTCAAATAAACAAAAAGGCGATTGATTTAGCTTAAGTTTAATTTTACGTGATTGTTTTCAAAAGGTTAAAACTGTGAAATGGCGCTAGGAGAATTGGCTATTAGAGAATTTATTCTCGGACTATTGCCTACTAGTTTGCCCTTTTATTTTTCAAGAAGTTTCAATAATAAGACAAAAAAATACATTTAATTTTTCAAAGTGATACAAAAATAATTTTTATTTTTCACAGTTAAAAGACGTTTACATGAATGTAGTAAAAAAATTATAGCGCTTTTTGCTGAATCGTATAATTCCAAACAAAATGTAAAATACGCATGCTTCACCACTTGCTTCACTTTTCGCAGTTTTGTTTTATCGAGATGGGACAATTGCGTCGCTTGTGATGAAAAAGTGGGCTTGATGCTGGATCGAACCCAAGACCTTGAGTTATCGAAGTCCAGTATCATCTTTTAACGATTCTCCTTTTTACTTCTTTTTCTCATAGAAGTTCGTTTGATAAAGCGTTTGTTGGCGGAATTGCAATCACTTGTTTACTCTTAATTAATAGTTTTTTTTTTACTTTTTTAGAATGTTTTGCATAATCACACTGTGCGAAGAATTTCATTTGTTTCCAAGGATAGTGATGATGCTCGCTCTTTTGGCTACATCGTTTCCCTCGATGAAGAGAGTTTGCCTAGGTACTTTGGCTTCAAATCCGAAAAATCAGTTAGTCGTCTTTCTCATTTCATCTTCATTATCACCATCCTTCTCGAGATTATATCCTTCCTAGTCAGGGAAGCATGGAACACCATTTTTTTCAGAATGGGAAATGTATTCTCCAAGGCCAAAGGATAATGATTGCTAGGAGTTCTAGATCAGCAATTTCCCAATTCCCTTGGGAAATATTAATGATTGTGGAAGATTCTTCGAGGTAGAAACCCAATCTTACGAAGGAGGCATCTACGTTTAGAGTTCCTTTCGCCTTGGAGAATACATTTCCCATTCTGAAAAAATGGTGTTCCATGCTTCCCTGACTAGGAAGGATATAATCTGTGGGTTCATTGTTTCTTCCAGGACTTTAAATCCTTATGAGAAAAGTCTTGGCCAATGTGTTAGAGTTCCTAGGTAATAGCTAATCACTCCTAAGATTCGTTGCTTCCATTTTAGTGATGGAACCCATTTGGATAGGGCTGCGAGGATCAAGACGTGATTGCTTTAACGACAAGGGCCTTATTTTTCTCTGGGATGGCCATGGTATGCTTGCATAGGTTTAATTTGGCTCCTAGGAATGTCAGGATTTGTGTTGGATTGGTTACTGATTTTTCTTTGTTAATTATCTTCTAGGAAGAGGATGAATTATTTTCCCCATTTAAGAGTGAGATTATATGTCGTGCCGAGGAAAAGGAAGTCGTCAAGGTATAGTAGGATTTGGATTTTTGCTTCTGGAAATCTTTCAAAGAAAACTCCCTTGAAGGAGCTAAGGACTCCTTGGAGAACGGCTGGGGAAAAATTTGCCACCATGGGTAGACGTGAGAAGGCGAATATTTTGTGCTTCTGGCTTCGGATACAGAGGAGGTCTTGCCATTCTGTGTGAATTTTGATTCCGTAGAAAGCGTCTTTTAAATCTAATCTCATGGCTCATTGATATTTTCTTACAATAAATTTCAGTTGAAAGGAGGCGACAAGTTTTAATTTTGGTAGTTTGAAAATTTCTTTGGAGAAAGTAAAGTTGGCCACTAATCTAGTTCCTCCATTAGTTTTTGGTACGATGAAGCAGGGACTGATAATCCTAGGATTTTCTATTGCCGAGATGATTTTAAGTTCTGCTCATTTGGTTAGTACCATTTGTGAGATGAAATCTCTTTGTTGTCTTGGGGCTAGTAAAAAATTGGATACTTTTCCAAATTTGGTGTTGCCTTTAAGTATGGGCCTATAGCCCTGTTCTAGGATACGGGTAACTTGTTTATTTCTGAGTCCCTTGGGTGCTTGGAATAACGGGGACGTTACTTGAAATTTAGGATTCTTAGGTAGGCAAAGTGATTTGGTGTCTAGTTGGAATTGCTGTGTCAATTCTTCTAGGTTTGCTAAGTCTAGGATTGACTCAATTTGACCTTGGTCTTTGTCTTTCGTTGGTTCTTGTATTCCCTCTTCTGAGGGTGGTACTTTGTCTTTGACCGTTTCGGGAGGTTTTCTTGGATTTCCACTCCCTGTCCACTGCCATACCCGGAATCCGGGTAATTGCTATCGTCTTCGATTATTTCCTCTGGAGTATCCGAAAGGCGGGCAGTAAATATTCGGCGCCACTCCTTAGGGGATGCACATTTTTATTGTTAAGATACCAATTTATAAAACGAAGCATATCTTCTGGAGATTCTGCCTTCTCGGGTAGGAGTACGTCAATTTGAGGGAGATCTTCGCTCCGAAACGGCACTGGGCCTGGACGTTCGATTTCGGGAGAGGTTGGTCCCAAGATCTTGTCCAATTCTGAATTGGACACGAAGCCGGATGGCATTGGTGGTGGAACGTCCACTTGCTCCAAAATTATTTTGCAGTTTTTTTATAAAAAAAAATCTAAAAGTAGCACTTTTTTCGCTCACGTGTAGAACAATTTTTTAGTGCTTCAACAAACAAATAATTGCCCATCTTCTTCTCATAAAGATATTGCAAAAATTCTATAAATTGCATAGCACTAATTTATCAGGCGGAACGCGAGCCAGAGTCGATATCTAATAATAAAAAAATCCGTTAAAGGAAATTAGCTTTATAATTTTTGTGATTTTTTTTAGTGTGAATCAATAGTAAATTCTATTCATGATCTATTCCTCTATGTCAAAAATTTAAAGTGTAAACAGCAGCCAGAACAAACACTACCCCCATTTCTTCCTCAAACAACTTCACTTTACCTCAAAGAAAACACATTTCCTTCTTCTACAAAGCCAGACTTTGATGTACGCATTTCCTTTTTCAATCCATCTCTTCCATTTTAAGCATTTTTATGCGTCTAAGATTTTCATAAGCCCCAAACTGACATATTTGGAAGTGTTTAATGCTTTGGAATGTTTCGTGATCAAAATGCGTTAAAAATGATGATTGATTTTACATAAAAGTTCATCTTTTTAACTAATTGTTCTATTTTGTTTTCTTTCAATTCTAAATTGACTTTTTTTAATTATATTCTAATTAGTCTCTCTTATAATACACGATTGAATTAAAAAAAACAAAATAGAACTAAAAATGGTATAAAAAATATATACATGGACATCAATTATGGTTCACGTAGGAATAGGTAGGTCCGGGTTTACTTGCATTGGTTTAATGCCAAACTTCGTTACTTCTTGCATAATGCATTTTCTCTTCTCAAAAGTAGAGTTTATTTTCCAGCATCCCGCATATTTTTGTAAAAATTCTCGAAACCTCGATTTTAAGATTTCTTCGACGAAGTCATGTTTTCCCAAAGTGACGTAGTGAGAAGAGTTAATTCTCTACTCTTGATTGGATGCTCTATTTGGAATAATAAATCTAATTTTTAGCAATATTCGATAAGAGTATGAAATTCTTATTATGATTCCTTTCAATGAATCAATACTACTTGTAGATAATATCCATGTTTAAAGGGACAAAGTGAATATGCGTATATCCCATGCTTGTCTTAGACAGAATGCCTCTTATATGTTAGAATGCATGTGACCAGTGCCTGTCTATACTTTTTGTTTTGCCGTAGAACAAGTTTGGTGCTTTCCAAGGCAGAGCGGTTTTTAACGAAGATTTCTTCTCGAGAAGTAATTCTGAAATTCCGTTCACCCAACATACAGACTTTTTCAACCAAACTGCATACTCTTCTTCATCCCTCAGAAATAGCACAGATGCGATTGTAATCCCTTCTTTAAATCCCTTCTTTTCTTTTCTATTCAGAGCGTACTTCAAATTGACACAATACTATAATTGAACTATACGCTCTTTATAACAAATATAAAAAATTGTAAAAACTGGTAGTATAAACTCCTTTTTCAAAGCAAATATATAAATGATAAAATAGTGGAAAATGAGATGTAACGGGTTAGGGTTAGCTTTGAAAAAAGAGAATATACTTCGAAACTAGTTAGCAAAATCAGCAATAAATAAAGTGTCCTGTTTTTACAAGTTTTTATAATTGTTATAATTATTTCACCTCAATGGGCATATCTGTCAAAGGTTTTGTTTCTATATACGCTCTATCTCTCGTATGAATGTAAATATCTCTATGTGTATGTTGTATCCTCATCATCGCAGTTAAACGCTAAAAGGCGTTTCAGTTAATTAAATGATCTAAGCAAAAATGCATTTTGAAAGAAATTTATTTTTTACCATACGCAAATTTTCGACTCCACGAGTCTTTATCAAGTCAAAATACTTAATGTCGTAGATATTGTAGAATGCTATGAAGTAAAAATAAACTAGTCCGAAAATTGTACCTTTTTTTGTTTATTCCTTTCTATTTCAAATAAATGATCCTTCAACAACACTTTACTTATTAACTTTTGATTGCACTGATTATAACTGATCACAACAACAATATCAAAATACCATTAATTGATACGAACAAACGGAGATTAGCGCTCGATCTTCTAACTTTGACAATTGGTTCCAGAAACTTCTCTGCAAAAGATATATGAAAAAGTAACAAAAATAACTATGTAAGATTGACATATATTTAAATAATCAAACCGGCGAAAAAATGGTCTTGGAAAAAGTGAATATACTATGAAAAATACTCTAAACGCAAAAGAATGAAAAACGAGGATTTTTTATTAATCTCCTTCTATTCCGTTCGCTAGGGACTATAAAACGCCACATCTGGCAACCTCATTGGAAAAAAATTTAAACACAAATTCGAATCACAAAGTATTTTGTTTACTTTGTTTTAATAGTTGTCATGTAGTAAGTATTGCTGTTAAGATAGAGAATTTTTCAAGGAGTTATCTCTTTCTTCTTGTGTTTAGGATGATTTCTTAGAGTATCCGTATAGATCGCACAATAGCGCTGCTCAAACACTGTCTGTATCCGAAAATCTTTCCACTGGTTTTTACGAAAACTACGTCAAAAATGAGAGTAACAATAACGATCAATTCAACGTCTTCGACAAGATATCAAGTGTCAATCACTTGAGTGTAAACGAATCAAATCCCCCACTCCTACCCACACCCCTACAACTGACATACATCAAAACGGTGAACTTCGATCTTCCCTGCTCTTCAGAAATGGTTCGCTCTCACACCAATGAGAGTTTGTCTACACCCTATCTCACTCCCTCCTCCACCTTCGACTTCAAAACTGTCAATGACGTAGACACGCCCATCACAAACTCTTCCTTTGAAACTTTTTGGACTCCTCCTCTTGGTTCTCCCTCCAGCAATACAATGAATGCTGACGACTACGCGTCTACGAATGCACCCGAAGAAAGTGGTGATGAAGAGAACGTTCTTTCCGATATTTTCGTTGTTGATGAGTTGTTGTTGGGCGGAAGAAATAAAAGAGGAGACTCCAGTGGTGATGATAATGATGACTCAAATGATGTGTGTCCGCTTCCTCCTTCTACGCCAGCACCGATCCAGCCAATCACGAGTTCTCTCTGTCCCAATCTCTTTGCGCATGATCACTTCACTTCCTTTTTCCAACCTCGTCTGCCACCAAGACCTTCTGAGCCTTTTCCACGGTTTGCAAGTCAAGATGTCGTGTCACTCGATCAAACCATGATCTCACAAAATGAGCCATCAATACCAAATCCATTTAGTAGTCAATATATCTTCGTGAATAAAAGCTATTTAAACACAAGCACGACCATGTTTAATGACAAGCAACCGTTGTCTTCAGAAACGGGCATATCTGATGCTTCAACGATGAAACCATGTTATGAAAAGAAGTGTAAGATTCATTTATCTGTGTTTATGTGTGTGTGTGTTTGATGTTGCGTATCTTTATAGTGAGCAGGTGCCTATACTGCTGTTTTTCTCGTCATCGTCTTTAGCAGCACCCATTTACTGTGCATTTGCTTCACTTCGAGATATGACTTTCCATCGATTCCTGTCATTTGACTGTGTTATCATGTGGTAGAAGACATAGAATAAAGTGTCTCTGGCTAAATTACCGAAAAGGCACCAGAGCTCCATTAGCATCACACTGCTTAGTTGCAGTATGAAGGTCCACCACTACACCAACTTTGAGGAGAAGTTGGCTTTATATAGTTTGTCAATAAATGTATGTATGTCCGATTGGGCGAACACTAAACCTAATCTCAACCCTGACACTAATGCTAATTCTACACTAACGCACTAACCTTCTCTAGGGAAATTCAAATAGCATTTTTAAAGAATAACCTTACAAAATGATGCACAGGCTTCAGATGTGTTGTACTATCACTAAAGTCATTTTGATACCGAAAAAAAATCTATTCTATTAGGGATTGATAGCAAATCTTAAAAAAAAAGTTTTTTTCTCATTTGTAACAATTGAGGTCTTTTTCTTGCAAGGAGGAAATCAGAAATTTTTAAAGGAGGAGGGACAAAAGCTAAAAGTTTTGAATAATACCTTAATTCACTTCTGAAATTTATAAATCTTAAATATTGTTTTTAATAGAAGTTAAAGAGGTTGATTTTTTTTAATTAGAAATTTATTTAAAAAGTTTCAAAAAATGTTAACATAAGCTTATCTGACAGGGAACAACTGCCCCACCCCGTCTGATTCCGCTCTTGATTCAATGTATACATTTTTTTATATTTGAAAGTCCCAAAAAAGTGTCGTCATCGGGCATATGACCCTCTCCGCTATCTGAGGGCCTTTAAATAAAGGATATGAATTTTCCCATAATAAAGTCGAATTTCATTTCTTGTTTTTTGTCTCCTTCATATGATACATCTATTAACTATTTCACAATTTCATACATTTAAAAATATTATTAAAAACATGGAATCTGGCAAATCTAGCATATATTTTTACCTTGTCTTTATGAAAAGTAGGATTTATTTAGCGCGCTCCTATGTCTATGCGTGTGTGTCTACATATGTGAACTTTTAGGATGTCCCTCTTTAGCATGTGAAGGTATTTTGAGTTAGAACGCCGTATATATCATGCTTCTAGATAAATTTTTCTACGCCCATAATATTGATATTGAGTTAATGGGCATATTTAATTCGAAATATTTTGGTATCATTTTACCAGGGCTTCGGAGTTGCCTCAAAATTCTGTGACTCCGGCTTCGGAGCTCAGAAAAAAAAAGAGAAAAAAAGCTCTTTTTTTTCTCTGTAAATAAAGTATGAACATGAACTAAAACTTATTATTATTTGTATTTCAAGGTTATATATGTAACAATCGTGCTTTTGATACATCAAGAATTATACGCTTGGAGCAAGACATAGGGAGCCGCTTTTTTGTTATTTGTGACTCCGACTCCTAGTAAAAAAAATTTGCTGCTCCAACTTCGGCTCCGAAGCCCTGGTCATTACTATCTCTTTTTTATGGTACCCGAACAACTGTCTGATGGACAACTAACTACCCGACAAATATCATTTAAATTAAATTAATCTCTATGTAATTTTTTCAATCACACATTAACTAAATTAAATGCAATTCCTTTTAAAAGCTTATTTAAGCTGTATATAATAATATATGTTAAATTATAATGTTGATATTGTTATACGCATATAACTGCATCATATTAATTTATCAGTTATTTTTTATTTTATGGCGATTTCAGAAAAATTAAGAAGAATGTGTTATTTTTACCTGAACGCAAAATTTTATCATTTATTTCTTTTTAATGGAATTTATACTCACTTTTATAAAAAGTAAAAAATGCTTTAAATATTGTAAATATAAAAAAATATTTTTTATATTCTTATTTACCATTCGTTATGCTGCTGTACTAGCACCATTTTTTATATTTAACAATTTCTGGACTCTTGAATGCTTCATGATGTTTGAATCCTTTTTTCTTTTAGACATGGAAAACGCGTATAGCATAAGTCACCTGCCTTTGCTTGAAGAAGAAGAAGGTGTGGAGAATGAGACGCTTTCATGTCTATCCGACGAAAATGAAGTTGTTTGTGTCACACTCGCCAAGCCCGAAGATGAGTCCAGCAGTGGGGACGACGAGTACCGAAGTTTAAAGGGAAACAGCTCCGAAGTCGAGATCGATGCCAATTTCATTCTTCACCACTTTGATCACGTGCCCGCTGATGACAGCGCGAAATCATCACCCATCGAAGAATTTGATCGATTTGATGACTGGCATGTCCCTACGCCCGTAGTACCAATGCTACCAAATTCCAAGGTTGATAAGGTTTGCATTGAAACTTTTCAAAGTTTTGTCGATTCTCCTTTCAACGTGGATGAAGAAGACAAAGATTTCATAGCTGCTTTAAACACTCTCACCATTTGAATATGCATACTCATTCGCATCATATTTTGTGTCAAAAGCTGTTTCATTTGAAAATATTTTAATTTATTATTTTTTGCTTTTCGTATGTTTGTGCGTGTTATATTTAATCAGCGTAATCAGTCAATTTGTGTAATTAGTACAAATTTAGTCATTTCATGAAATGCTGATTACAAAGATTGACTGAGGTAGATTGTTGGCGAAGATTATTTTTTTCATTAATCTTCATTGTTTTTACTGAATTGTTAAACATTGATACACATTTGTGTGAATCTAAATAATCATTTATTTTTCTACGATATCAAAAGATAGAGCATTTTTAATACTTTAGTTAAAGTGAAAACAAAAACAAATTTTCACCTTCTCTTTTCCTTATATCAAGTATTTATGTTTTCTTTGTTGAATAAAAAGCAGAATATTTTATTTTCCATCCTCATTTATGAGTATAATTTTTGAAAAGAAACTATTTGCTCTAAAAGTATGAAGTATTTCAAACTCTAACTACATATATAAATTACTGCCATTGTTATCAGAGGAAATACACAACTTATAAATCAAAAATCATTGAGTTTCCTTATTTAAACTTATAAAGATAAAATGTTTATTGTTTAAATTCATGGAATTAATAGAGTCAAAAAAATTAGTTTTTGAGATGAGGAAGCGGTTTAAGAAGTATAGAAGCGAAAACAAAAAAATTTAACTTAATTTTTTTCATTTTAGATTTAACTTAATTTTGACCACTTTTAAAGAAATCTCTATTTAAGACTATAAAGTTTACTATACGACCTAAGAATAAACTTAAAGCATACCTTTTATTTTAATTAAAAACCTGGTTTAAACTTTAATATGTTTATTTTAAAAATTTATATATTTTTTTGAAATAGTTATTGCTTTTTTACATCAACATTTTTTATTTAATTGAAATCTCGCGTGGAAGTAAGGTTTACAATTATATTAAAGAAGAATTTTACCTTTCCTGCAGTTATTTTTGAATGGAGAAAAAAAATAAAAACGGTTCTTCTAATTTGAAACATCATCTTCTAGACATAAAGATATTTTAAGTTCGTTGATGAAAAGGACAAGGAAAATTCGATTAAAAAAGCAAAAATTGAAGCAACTCAAATTTTTTGTCAAACTATTTTGTGGAAACAGAAGTATCAGCAAGCATTACAGTTTCAAAAAAAGATTTTGAAATGGCAGTAGTAAAAATGATAGTGGATAATGGTTTTTCTCTAATTTTTTTCAACTGATAAAGGGTGCATTATCGAAAAAGGTAGAAATTCCTCTCAGTCGAAAAAGCATTAAGTCTTTGTTATTGAGAAAATTCAACAAAGAAAAGATTAAAACAAGTTTTTTTGAAGTTTGATTGTGTAGCCAGATTGAAATGACATTTTATCGGAGTCATTGCTCAATACTGGTGTGAGAAGAAGGGATTAAACGAAGTGATGTTTTCTTTAGTTAATACGCTTTCTTTAAATGATTCAGCAAACCACAAAAATGATATTTTTAAGTTTTGGGAGATTCCGATATCAATATCAAAATTTTTTTAGTTTGCGTTTTTGATAATGCAGCAAATATGGGATATAAATATTGAAAATTAAAAAAAACTAATTCAGGCTCGATAATTCTGAATGTAAAGATAAGCAAAGTAAAGATATTTCCAGAAATACACCATATGGGATGTATGGAACCTAACTTGCAGCTCGGAGTAAAAGATGGCTTGAAAATTAGGTAAGAGTTTTTAATTAAAATAAGGAACATAGTTTCAATTTTACGTGCTCCACATGCAGATGCCATTTTAAGAAGAAGATCTGGTAAGGCAATGCTTTTAGATACTCCTAAGATGGAGTAGTACTTTTTTAATGTTGAATTCAAGCGATATGTTCAAGATATACGTTTGCCACAAGTTGTGTAGATGAATGGGAGGAAGTTAACTTTATTATTTCAATTCTTTATGAATCGACGTTCTATTTTCAAAAAAAGAGGATAACAGCAAGTGAAGTTCTTTTCAAATGGAGAAAAACTATACTCGATTTGGAAGGAATGGGATGATAATCTCATGAATTTGTGAAAATTTGAGGAAAATAATCTTCTCTTGGCTTCAATTTTAGTTCCAAAGTTCCTTTATCCAAAAAGAAAAATCAAAGAAAACACTAGAAAAATAAATGAGCAAATTAGATATTTAGTTGCTTCTGAAAGTTTATCAGTAGTTCAAACAATAGTTCCACTGCTTCTTGTCAAAGCCAAGCTCTAAACGCAGAACCATTTCCGAAAAATACCTTAAGTCTTTTGATGAGGACCTCAATGATGAAACTGAATGGTACAAAATTTTTGTAATGTAGAGGAACTTAAAGTTTTGAAAAACTTCAACAATCTTTGGGATATAATAAAATTTAACAACAAATAAATGTAAGCTCTAGTTGGATTCAAATTTTTTGTCAGCTGGTTCTGATACAAAAAAGTCTAATTTCTCAGCAAATAAACTTATCAATTTTGATTATTTTCCAATCAACAAAATTCTATGAAACGTTTCTAACGAATCGGTGCGAAACGGCGGAATTCCAATATTATAAGTAAGCAAGAAATAGGGTATCCTAATTTAACCAAAGAATTTAGAAGCATGAATATTACAGAATTAACGCATTTAAGTAACAACTCTTTTAAAAATTGCATCAAAATTTTATTGATAAAATCATACGATACCCCCTGTACTATAAAAAATTGTTTTTTTGCCCAAAGAAATAGTTTTGTTATATCACACACTATATTAAATATTTTTTAAACACTTATATTTTTCATGTAAATTATTTTTTATGCATCACAGATATTAAATATTTATTTATCATCAAAATTAAATGAAAAGAACGTTTATCGATAGATCTATTCAGAATTCGCATCTCAACAGTTTCACAGAGGGATTTTCATCAAAGTATGGAACAATCATTTTACCTGACACATGCCAAAATCTTCTCTTTCTGTTAATCTGCTTTATAATATACAGATATATTTACATAAAAGTAATACATCTTTGTCCCCCTCTCTCTCTATATATATATACTCTATTATATACATAACATACATAAATATATAATTGCTGAGTATGTTTAAAATTTTTAAATCTTTTGTATTTGACATTAATGTTTAAACACGAAAGCGGCTTTGAGTAGTCTTTGCGTAAAACATGCTACATTACAAGTATTATTTTTGTAATATAAGTGAAAAATAATTAATTCTGTCTATTATCTCAACCAAACACAGTTCAATTATTTTGTATTCTAAATAAACTTCGTCATATTTTTTTTAAAGTTCTCAAAGTATTGCTTTGGATGAGGGCATAAACAGTAATGACATCATCTTAGTTGTATTTTATCACTTGATTGTCTATTTCGCTTGAAAACTATTATTTTGCGTATTGAATAATTAGTAATTTTGTTAATTCAATTTTAAAATGGATCTTTTTGCCCTTAATTTTAATAAATTGTAATATTTTTTGAAAATTTAAATAAGTTTAGTTTGATAAAAAAACTCTCTTTTTTCTTCTATAAAATAATTTTGAATATAAAAACAATAGTTTTATTTCGTTCCTAGAATTTATTGTATTTTTTAAGTGTTCAAAATTTTAATTTATTAGCTGAGACTTTTATCTATATCCATATCTTTTATACTTATAGATTATTCATTACATCAATTGTACTTCACAAAATGACTTTTGTTTTTAAAATTGAATGGTGATTTCTTTAGTCCTTTCTCTGGTCTATTACTTTTTAATAGGCCTTTAATCCGATTTTTTTTATCTTTTGAACCAAATTTGTATTCAACTTATGTAATTTTTTGGAACCAGATATTAGCTTTTATGTTATACTTTTAATTATATTTACAAATATATATTCTAGAGCAGGCTTGCTCAACCTAGGGCCTATTTTGGTTTTTGGAAAGAATGATATGGGCCATAGTACTTTTCATCAGACTTCAAAATGTAAAAGTATTTGAATTGAAAGAAAACAAAATAAATATTTCACTAATATACTCATATTTGAATATATTTTAATATCTAAAAATTAATAGCTTTTTAAATTAAGCTATTTTGAATCTTATATTATATATATATTTATTCCCATAGAGTTGATCTTAATAAAATTTTGGGTCCCTATGTAAAAAAATGTTGAACCTTGTTCTAGAAGATTTGTTTGTTTAGGTATAAACATACAAACTGAACGTAAATCATACTAATATCAAAACAGATTATTTATAATAAAAAAATTGTTGAATAAGATGAAACTTATTTTTAATATGAAAAAAATACATTCTGGCTATATACATTTTTGTACATACTCGTTTTAGTAATCTTTCCTTTTTAAAACATTTTAAGTTTTATTGAGAATAACAACCCATATACTTAATCATATAAGATTTAATGAACATATATGACTACTATTTCAAATTTCTAATAAAATGGTAATTATGTATGTTTTATGATGTTTAGAAACTTGTGAAACACATTCTAGACAAAAAATACTAATAATATTATAAAAATAAGAAAGTGTGTGGGAAATTGTTTTGTGAGCATATGTCCTCGCGCCGGGGTACCCTAACTTTTTTTCAAATCAAAAACATGCAAAATATGAGTATTAAATTATTTTAAAACGGCCTTTTATTTCATTGAATAAGAATGTGAAGATTTATCGGAGTGCACCCACGTGTATTCAGTGAGGAGCAAATTTCACGTAATGGTGGCGTCCATAAAGTTTTCATTTGTAAAGTCTGATCAGAGTGTTCAAACTCTTCAGAGTGTCCAAACCCACTAACATAGTAAAATGGAAAATTAAGGTGTACATACAATGTATACTTAATTAATGGTGCTGTAGTATAATAGAAAGTAAACAAAAATTAAGAACAGGAGACAAATTAAAGTAACAGATAATTTAAAGGGAAAGATACGGCTGCCTTAGAGTGTGTTCACCAACAAGACGCATTTGGACGCCTTGTGTCAAAATATGGAGAAAGAAGGCCCAATGCTTGATCGAACCCAAGTTATAAATTATCTTATAAAAAAAAAAAGTTATAAATTGTCGCATAAAAATGAGGATGCAATAAGACATAAAATCTGGATACTAATTTAACTAAATTCTCTCAGTTGGATGAAACATGCTCTAAGGAATTACAATTATTTGTTGAGAATACGTTTATCTTAATTAAAAAGAAAATAAATGTTTCCTCTAATTTTTGCATTAAGTGAAGCAGTTTTACGTTAAACTACTTTACTCTTTCAACAAAAAAGCTTAATAATTTTAATTAAGCAAAAAATTTTAATTTTTTCAAATACACTTCGAATCTTGTTCTATGCCTCCTTCAAATTAATATAATCTTTAAACACACAAATGCAAAATAAATTATTGTATGCCTGCTTACATAATACCATCTCTTTAAAAACACAGAGGTGCTTATTGGAGCATACAATAAAATGTCTCCATAGTTCTACCCTCTAAGTGGTTATGTAAAAAATATCATAACCTTTTTTCAAAATGCCATTCAAAACAAAACCTCAAACTATATAAACAACAAATTTTAAACTGCTTTTTATGTTCACAAAGCATCAAAAAAACAATCCTAAATTGTCTACAAAGTTTAATTTGCAATCTAAGTAGTATTGAAAAGTATAAATTGAGCTTCATTAAAAAATTCCTTCGATAAAAATGGCATTCTATAGTGCAACCAAATTTAAAAATAAATGTTTGCAAAATTTGGTAGTATTTAAAAGCCGAAAAATGGCAAATTTAAGTTATATTTAAGGTAATATCCAAAAGTCTAGTTAGGGCTTTAATTTGACATGTCATTTGTCCAAAACAGTCCAGAAACAAAAAAGTTTATAAACCAAAAGTAACAAAATAAAAACGTATAAAATTTAAACTAAGAAGCTAAAATTTAATAGTAGATAGAACTCGTATAATCTTTTAACCAAAGACTGTTGCATGCATATGTAAATTTTGCAACTGTATTACTACTTTTCGCGGCCGCATATAGGTACTATAGTAATAGCTTATAATATATAGCTAAAGGATCTAAATGACCAAAAAGTTTTGATGAATAGTCAAATGTTGTACATCTTTAGTTTTTTGTTAATAATTTGAAAACTAAAAAAGTTTCGAACAAATTGGGAGATATGCACTATACACAACCTATATTTGCAAAATTTTATTTTGTAGTTTTTTTGCAAATTCCTTTATATGAAAGTTTCCAAGTTTTTATAACGTTTAACAGCCTATGCAAAAGTTGTGGTCAAATTTTTTGAAATTTTGACATAATTTCCATTTGTCAAACTTAAAAGCTAAAGTTATAAGCACTCGAAGTTTTTTTTTTACAAAAACAGTTATTCCTAACCTTTAGGATCTGTTTACCCCTAAATATTATGAAATTTTTTTTTATGACCCCTATAAAATTCTTTTTGATTCAGCCGTTTAAAGTTAAAAACAAGAAAATTTACATGTTATGTTTTATAATACAAAGACTTGTTAAAAGAAAGTTTAATTGAAAAAATTTATTTAAATTAATATAATCTAACAAATTCAGTATAATTTAATTCGAAGGCTGGTATTGTTTGTCAAACAAAAGTTTTTCAAAACATGGTGTAAAGCTTATTACGTGCACTTGGTTTTAAAGACATCATTGCACAAAATCCACTCTCGCAACAATAAGTTGAAGATGACTGTATCAAAAAAATCATAGCACGTTTGGAAAGAATAGGATGAACGGTTTTTAATTTGGCCCAGAATGATGGAATTGCTTGCTCGGAAAAATCGAGTTTTAATTGACTGTCTTCTCTTATTTGAAGAAACTTCACTTTGGCAGCAACATCAGAGTCATCAATTCTAGTTTCGCTCACTGAAAAAGGTGTGGTGATCCAAATGTCATTAGAACGGCTATTTAACTTCGGAAAATAGTTTTCAATTGCTGGATTGCAAGCAACATGTGTGAGATTTAAAATGATGTTTGATTTTAAGGGCAAAATTATTAATTGATTGCATCATACAATCAGGATTAATGAATACATCAAATAGAAATAGTTTTGCAACTGATGGAAAGACGTTCATGAGGATACACTTTTTGATACCAAGAGTTTTTCATGACCCCTGGAAAAACTTCAAACGACCCCCAGGTTAAGAACCACTGTAAGTAGGCGCACGCTTCTACATCATATAAAATGTCTCCAAAGCTTTGCCAAGCACACTTGCACAACTTCCACTGTTTCTTAATTCAAGCCTTTTGTAGCTTGAGAGGTGCAAAGAATTGCGCGATCCATTTGGAGAACCGATATCGGGATCTCTACTCTACAAGTGGAAAAAGTTATGCACTTACAGACATACTCCTTATTGTACACAACTTTTTTTTTAGAAGAAATGATTTCACAGTGATGCTCTATATCTTTTTACTTTTCACTTCTACTTTGAGATGGCAAGTGAAATTAAAAATGATTGTAAAGAACACTAGCGTTTGTTAAAACAAATGTTTTAATCGTGATTTATTTGTGCATTTTAGTTTTTAAGATCATGCTATGACATTTCCGATAACAAAGGAGAACGAAGTTCAGGAGTACGTTGAAAGATTGTACAATGAAGTTTCTTATGGCTGCAATAAACTCAATGAAGCCATTGGTAAGGAACTTTTTCAATATTATGATTGACGTGTGTAGAGTAGTGTATGCCGTTCTACAGCCATGTGTGCGATCTATTAATATACAGCGTACATTCAGGTCAATTTAAAACAATTACATATCTAACGCGAATATTTTTGTATATAGCTGGATCTAAATCTTTGATTTTGTCGCTGCTAATTCAAGGTCGACCTTGGCTCGCCAGGACAAAGACCTGCTCATTAGAGCGAATGGATGATGATGATAGCTGGATCTAAATCTTACTTAACTCACGGATTTAGTAAGAAAGAGTTTTCTGACAAAAATATGAATTGACATCTATCAACTTTCAATTGAATATTAATTAAGGTGTTAAAAAAATATATTTGTTTGAAGGTGAACAAACACGTATGCGTTAAGCAAAACTCTGTATCAAGATTTAGATATTGAAAATCTATTTAAATTTGTAAACGAAACTACTTTTTTTTTTAAAATATATTTAAGCATATATGTTATAGTAGACTGTGAAACTGCCTACTTGGTAAAAATGTAAGAAGAGAATCATTTATGATTTATGGTGTAGATCTCAACTTTCTTGTATAAATTGCCGAATAAGCTTCGAAAAAATTTGATTAAAAATTGCCCACAAATGCCGAAACTCTTTAACGTTTCTTTAAAACTTTAATTTGAATTTTTTCATTTAAAGAAACAAGATTTATCACCCATTCTTCTTTTTTTGCGTTAAACAGATATTATTAATGTTTCAGCTGGATATTTATGATTTGAAAATTTTAACTATGATTGAACTTCTAACTAAAAATTTTTTTTTTTAAAAAAACTATTTCAATATTTGTTGATACATTGGTGAACCGTTTTCTAAAAAGATTGCGCATCTGAATTCCATTTTCGCCCAAAAGTCGGTGATTATTTCACGTTTGAGAAAACCTGAGTCAGTCTATTAGTATTGGGCTAGGGCAGCATATTTTAAGAAGTCGTATGCCATAAGATATCCATTTTCAAAATACACAAAGCCTGTTTTCTATCTTGACAATGTCGGTCTTGCAGTCTTACGCAAGAAATACATATCAAATAACATATGCGCTAATTCTAATGTTGACAATATGCATAAAAGTGAAGGAAAAGAATTAAGTAAGGTAGTATGACGGCATTAGAGAAGAATGTCTTGTACCAATTCATATTGATTATGTCAGTGCCCGCGCTAAGCAAAAATTTTAGGGGGGGGGGCTTCATTGGGGCGCTAATTTTTGAGCTATCAGATTAATCTGCCTCAAGGCGAAAAGAAAACATATGATGTATTTGTCAAGCCATATCACACACATTACATTTTCATGAAAGAAATCATTATGAATGCTAGATGTTTGTCATATTTTTTAAGGGTAATGAAAATTTTTTTAGGGGAGCTTGAAAATTATCTGGCGGGGGGGGGGCTTGAGAAATAGTTGGGCGTGTGCCCCAAAATTTAATAGGTAGCGCGGGCTGTGCACTATGTTTGGAATTCCTATCAACAATGTTAGAATACATATAATAAGTTGGCGATATATTCGTGCCATTCTTTTTTTTGAAACCACCCCCAAAAAAGCACCTAACGGTACGCAACGAGCATCGAGCATAGCTTCGTTTTTAGATTCATTACATCGTAAATGTCGCAAGAGTTATTGGCATTTCTGAATGCGTGTGATCCCTTTTTATTAGAATGCCAGAACTTGGGATATTTGTTGAAGAATATATTCAAGGATTGTGAAAAGGCGAATAAAGTCTTCAGGAGAAATTGCAACAAGAATAAATACGGCGTTTCTTGCTTCATGATGGCTCTAGCCTATCACAAAGGTCAAGGTAAATTTTAACTACCTATCTATCTATCTAACTAACTAACTATCTATCTTTCTATCTATCTATCTATCTATCTATCTATCTATCTATCTATCTATCTATCTATCTATCTATCTATCTATCTATCTATCTATCTATCTATCTATCTATCTATCTATCTATCTATCTATCTATCTATCTATCTATCTATCTATCTATCTATCTATCTATCTATCTATCTATCTATCTATCTATCTATCTATCTATCTATCTATCTATCTATCTATCTATCTATCTATCTATCTATCTATCTATCTATCTATCTATCTATCTATCTATCTATCTATATATCTATCTATCTATCTATCTATCTATCTATCTATCTATCTATCTATCTATCTATCTATCTATCTATCTATCTATCTATCTATCCATTGACAAAAGAGATATAACTTGAAAACATTTCCTAAACACTATTGGAATTATTACTAATAAGTAAAACAACGGCTTTTAATTAAATGATATATTTCCATTATTTTCGATAATTTGTTTATGATAAAATATGCAAAAAAAACAATAAAAATAAGTTTGAAGGTTTAAAAGAAAAATTTGAGAAAGCTATCCAAATCAAAACTAAAAATTACAAACTTTTATTTCAAAAAGATTTTTATATGATTGCTACAATGGGTAATCAATCTTTGAAAATTATACAACTAGGTAATAAATTAAGAATTTTTCTTTACTTGATAAACACACAAACACTTTTTTCCGATAAGTTATAGGATAGATTTAAAAATTCTGAATTTATGTTGCCTAAATATACAGATCTAATTTTTTTAATCTCTCTCTATACATTAGATTAAAATGTGCTGAAGAGTTTCTTTATTGTGTTTCGTAAATTTTCTAAGCCAATCTCCCTGAAAATACCCTCTTGGGACCGTTAGCGTCCACGTTGAAACGCATTGGGCTCTATGATAGTGAAATTTGGATAAAAAATGTTAAGAATGTAAAAAATAGAACACAAACATAAAGAAATTTCCTTTGAAAATGAAATAAAGAATTTATCACCAATTAAAATGAAAGAGAAGTCAACTTAATCATAAAACTCTTTTATCTACGCTTTTTTTAAGCATGATTTCTAAGTGTGCGTTATCTTTTGAGCCCCCCCCCTTCTTCTAAAATGTTGACTATTTTTTGAAATAATAAAGATAGATTTGGGTGTATTCTGTATATTTTGTTATAAGGAACATTTCAAGATGCTAACATTGAATGATAAATAGTAAAATGAAAACTTAATCTACAGAAATACAAATATATAAATATGTGTCCTTAAAGGTCTCAAAGTAGCGCTTTGAATGACCCCCCCCCCGTAACCAGAGAATTTGGGGGCTCAAAGTCAAAGCACGGCTTTGCTAAGTGTAATGAATCTTCATGATTTTTAAATTCTTTTGATGTCACGTTTAAAAAAGTTTTATGGAACACCGCTGCGTCTTTAAAAAAAACTCTCTGGGCGAGTGTGCATGTATGACATTTTTCATTTTGAACAGGTGTGAAACCGAGCCTGGAGAAGGCATACAACTACGCCAAAAAAGGGTGTGAATTTGGATGGAATGATTCTTGTTTGTTTGCAGCTTCTGAGATTGAGTTGGCCAAAGAAACGCTTGAAGACTTGGCCAAAGCAGGAAAGAGCGAGAGTGTGAGTGAGTCCGTCAAACGAGTTCCTAGGAGTCTGCACACGGCTCTCGAATTTCTGGAGCCGGCATGTGAAAGAGAGCACGCGGCATCCTGCTACGCGATTGGCTGCATTCTAAACAATAACAGTATTTCATTGGCTACTCTATGCATTTACTTGGCTCATTTGAATATGTGATGTTGTAGCTATTTAGTTTATGCGAATTGTTTTCTATACTTTTTACACGTGGGTATGAATATATTAAGCCCGTTTTTGAAATCACTTATTGGTTATTTCCCCAAGTATATATTTTATTATGAAATATAGGCCAGCGTAACTGCATCCATAAATACCGTATGATTCAAAAAATGTTCTGAAAATCCTTGAATTAACTTTAGACAATGATGATAATCAGCTGGCATTCCTAATTAAAATATTTTCTTCATAATTCGTTCAACAGCGATTCCTTAGAGATTTCATCTTATGACTTTTCCGTATGAACAGATGGACTTAATAATTCAATTTTATATTGGTAGTGCCAAGAAAGACATTTCCAAGATTATTTTCTAATCGGATCTTCCTTTTTGACACCTCCTCCCCTACATTTAACGTTTCGTAACGCTAGGTACTATAGAGTATGGTTGGTTAGACACTGGGTTTCGATAACCCAAGGTCTTGGGTGCGATCCCGTATCAAGCCTACTTTCCTCATAGTTCTATACAAGCGGCGCAATTGTGCCTTTTCGATGAAAACCCTACGGTACCATTACCATTATGTATAATGTATATCCCCTTTTCAATTTTCTCCATTTTTGTCTTCGCGTAATTTCACATCTCTCTCTCTTCTATCCTTTCCATGCTATTTTGGTTGTTCCTCCCTTAGTTTCTTTTACAGATCTAATTTTTTTATCTCCCACTATAAATTAGATTATTTGGAAGAAATGGGAAAATCATACGATTCAAATGTGCTCAAAAGATTCTTTATTGCATTTTGTAAATTTTCTAAGCCAACTTTCGTCCACGTTGAAACCCATTGAGCTCTATGATAATGGAATTTGGAAACAAAAATGTCAAAAAGCTCTACAACGCTTCTAATTTTCGATTTTGAATTGAACTTATATATCATTCTCAACATTTCCATTGTATTTAATCCATTTTTCTTAGCTTCTTTCAAAGCCCAACTTTGAGCGCTAACACTAAACTCGCCCGATTGCAACTTTTATATAAATGATCTCTTAAATATAAAGAAAATGTATCATTTCATTACACAAAAAAGTGTTTAAAATATAAAAATAAAGGGCTTAGTTTATGAAAATGAATTTTAAAGTTTGCGGTTTTACTTGGAAGATTTAACGCTGGTACCTCGTCATTTTCCCTACGGTCAGTAATTTTTCACTCTTTCAATAACTTTTTAAAATCTAACTATTTAACTGATTATAAAAAATGCATTAAAAAACAGCTAACCAAAAAAAAGTTTTTTTTATTTAAAAAATTTGTTAATGATAAATTAAAAAAACAGTAAAAATATTATAATATTTTTGCCATATGTCCGTAGGCCAAATGAAATCTAAGTTTTTAATACAATTTTCATTTACAGACATATCGAACTTTCCTTAAGTTCATCTTTAGAGTAAGCTAACCATACATTTAATTTACTATTAATATCAATATTAACACTTTTAGCGACTTATCCTGAAGACGAATTTGAACACAGTTCGATATATCAGTAAATAAAATTTGTTTTACTATACATTTCTTTTCTAAAAGAATTTTCGTCATACAACACTATATACATCCTTCTCTCACTCTTAAATGACAGTCTAACCTCGATTTTATGCCATCGATCGGTCCAATAAGGAGCTGGCGGATAAACTAAAGGATAAGGAAGGCTGAAAGAAATTTTTTTAACAAACCGATGATATCACAGAAACCTTTTTTTCAGTCAAGATTTATTTGAACATGTGAAAAAACAAATAAAATTGATGTTGATAAAACTTTATTTTGATTTTTAATAAAAAAAATTTATTTGACAAAAAAGTCTGCAATACTTAATTGCTTATATCTTTCTGATGCCGCAAAACGCTTTTCCAAGCTTTCCAAATGTATGAGATCTTTATTTGTCATACGAACATCCAATTCAATCCAAGTTCTTAATTTTTTTAAAGCATCATCTATTTCTTTTCTTGAGCGTTTATTTTTTGGCACGACTTTTTCTTCATCATCATCTTCTTCTTGGGGCAAAATCGCTTCAATTTATTCATCATTGGTCATAGCAATATCGACTCTTTCATTATCGATATTTAAAAATTCTTTGGAATTCATCAAAGATTCACTCAATATTAAGTTTTTTTACCAGTTTCCTCAATTAAATTCTTTATTTCCAAAAGATTATCTTCGATATCATTTGGAGCGATTACGTTTGTGCTTGGTTCGCCAACAAGACCAATATGTTGCCAACATTTTAATATAGTGGCTTTACTGAATCCCAGCGTTTTTTAACATAGCGAATGGAGTCTGCTAAAGTTATGTTATAAGTGCTGGCCTCATCCAACTCCTTGATTATTTGTTTCAAGAGCTCTTGTTTATAATGAGCATTAAAATGGCATATAATACCTGCATCTAAAGGCTGCAAATGGGAAGTGGTTGTCGGTGGAAGGAAATGAAGTTCAATGTTTGTTGTATCTTTTGGCACCACGTGTCCAGGCGCATTATCCAATAACAATAAAATTTTTCTCTTTTGAACTTTTATTTTTTTGTCAAAGTTTTGAAGCCATTCATTAAACGCATGTGAATTCATCCAAGCCTTTTTATTATAACGATAATAATCAACAAAAAGTTTAAAGTTGAAGTTTTTAAAGCATCTTGATTTGCCAACTTTTCCAATAACCAAAGGGCGTCAATTTTCGCTTCCATCTACATTACAGGCTAGAGCCACTGTAACTCTATCCTTCTGCATTTTCGTACCTTTTGTAAATTCTTTTGTTGTTAAAGATTTGTTTGGAAGTTGACGATAGAATAGACTTGTCTCATCCATATTAAAGACATTTTTTAAATCATAACGACTGATTTTTTCTTTAGCCAGAGATAAACCATTAGAAATGACATTCTCATCCACTCCTGCACTTTCACCAAAAAGATTTTGACCTTTGTTTGAATCTGAAAATCCATTCATTTGAATATGTAAAATCTTGTATTTTCAATTTTTCGCCGAGTTGTTTAGCTTTACACCTCAATAAATCGTCTGTTATTACAGCATCACGGCTTCTGATATTTCTGAACCATAAAAATAGAGCTTCTTCTAAGTTTGCATGCTTAGCTGTTTTTTTGACGTTTTGCTTCCGATTCTTGATTTCTTTAAAATTTTTCTTTTTGCTGAATGATTTCCCCAATTGTTTTCCTTTTTACATCTTTTTTTCATAAGCAACTAAAATGGTCTGCAATTTTCTGATGACTTTCTTTTGAATATAATTCATAATAATCAATTATTTCTTTTTTTGTTGAAAAGTGAAAACGAAACGTTTAGTTACTTTATCACTCATTATCTAAAATAAAAATGAGTAACAATAAATGCTTAAAACGAAAAAAATTAGTAAAACAATTCCCTTGATTGGCTTTAATACGCAGAAAAGAATGAAAAAAAAATTAGAATCTCGGAGGCCTCTTCAATTTCAAATATAAAAAGCTAAAGTCCGATTTTATCTCATCCGTTCAAAATTCGGTCTTCTTTTATCAAAGAAAAAGACTTGTCTATAAAAGCAGAAACACGCGTACTTTCTATCTAAACTCAGTGAAAAGCTTAAATGAAACCTAATATTACTGTCATGAAAACTACAAATTTACTCCAATCAATCAACAAATAAAAATAAAAAAAAGTGGAAAAATGAAAAAAGCAATCGAATAAACAAACTACCTTGTAAATGATAGATGAATAGAGAATGTTCACGAATACAGTAAACTGAGCAAGTGATGGATGTCAATTTTGCAAAAAAATATTTATGCGAAGCTGTGTACAGTAAATGGCTACCTATTGAAAATTTTCTTCTCTCCAACTTTCATATCTCATGTCTGTGTTGTATTCTCGCACACACAAATTGAAAAAATTTGTTCTTAAAATAAGAATAGAGTGTACGCGGATATTTTCTTTTACATCTTTGGATGTTGAATGACTGAATATTCTTCAGCAGAGTAATCATTCTTTTCTCACATTTCTTAATTGTTTTGGCAGTGATCATATGTATTAATTAAAAAAAAAAGTTAATCGCGAATGAGTGAGGTGTATTTTCTATAGATAAGTATATACGTGTTCTCTCACTTTTATCGGCAATGGCTGAAAAGAGGGGGAGGGGGGGGGCATTAAAGGGGTGTAGTTCAGAATTGTTCTGTATGTGAAGAAAACCGGGTTTCATGAATTATGGCATACGGGCGAGAGGTATTGATATGTGGGAAAGGAGAAAATTAGTTTGTTAGTTTATTTGAATTCTTTCATGTGTAGCATTCTATTTCTCAGGCAGTGACTTCAAAGATGCGCATATCCGGGCCGAGAAGTACCTGAAGAAAGGTTGTGATGAGTTGCGCTACTTCCAGGCTTGCAAGTTACTCGCCTACGTCTACTACAACGGAAATCCGAGTGTTCCTTCAGATGCCAAAAAGTCTCTCCACTACGAAGAAAAGGCGGAGGATTTGTTGAAAACGGATGTAAACGCGCACGACTTCACTGGGTTGTGATGCGTTTTCGCCGACTTTGTCCTGTTTCGAGTCCAGCATTTCCCGCTTTTACTCTCCCCTCCGAAAAGTTCCGATTGAGAAATGTGTTTCTAGCACATACTCCTAATAAAAACTCTTTATACAATTTTCCCAACTTTTCATCTTCAAAAAAGTCATACCCCCAAATGGTTGTAATTTTATGCAAACGTGATGACTGACGAGCTTAGGCAATCACCTTCAGACAGATTAGAGTTAGGAAATATAGCCAATCAGATTCGAGATTTATGTGCAGTTCATTTGAATACTCAATATTATTCAAAATAATTGGTTCAATTCTAGTGTGATTTGATAGGTTAAAACTACAAAATCATTCAAAAAATTTTATCCAATCAGATAATAACTGTTCCCGTGACTAAAAAATATGGATATAGATACTTGGAAAAACAGGGAAACTTCAATGAGTTGCGACACTGAGAAATCTGGCGACGTCTTCTTCTGGTTATTTGTATGAGGCTGGCTTATTTCTAATGTTTAAATGGACAAATACTGGATATTTTTCTCCCATCTTTATTCTAAAGTATGGAATACATGATTTCATGAATAAAATGGACCCCAAACGATCGCATGACTTAAGAAACACATTTGACCTAACTTTCCAATAAAAAAAGGTCTATTTGAAGAACAAAAAATAAAGAATCCATCTATTCTAAGTTGTTGAATGACATTTAGCAAAATTTAAAACTTGAATTTCATTTTTTTTTATTTTTCCTTGAGACCCATTTTATGCATCTGAGGGCAAACTAAAAACTATAGAATGTAACTTGAAAAATTCAGAAATTAAATACCCATCACTTTAACTAAACATAAGTTTATCTCTTTTGTTTGACGTATTTATAGGTATGTCAATAGCAGATTTATAATGCCTATTAAAATGCACCTTTTTCAAAAAGTATATAAATGAACTGTCGCTGCGTCGATGAAATTCAAATAAAATTTTCAAAAAAAATAAAAAAATTCATTATATTAATTATAGAATGGAGTTTCCCCAAAACTAAAACCTTCCATTTTTAAATCATCTTAGAGTGAGTGCTATGAAAATGAAGCATTATTTCCTTAGGTGGGTTGCAAGGTGCGAAAATATGGGTTATTGTAGTAGGATATTCTGAGAAAGGTTGGACAAGATTGGAAGTCTGATTTATTTTGCAGAGATGCCTGTAAAATGTGGAGATTAAAGGATAACATCATTTGTATGATGAGAAGTTGTTGCATATAATTGGTTTTAAAAAGCGTTCTACAAAATTTATTTGGATATAAGATTGCGTCCAATTTGTCTCAAAAACAAATCTTATATACGCTTCCCATATTCTCAATGATGGAATTTGGTTTCGTGTTTTTGAAGCTACCTCGGTCCTCTTAATAAAGCTACGTCAATCAACATCAAATGCTTGACAGCCATAGGTAAAGGTAGCGTAGCGTATGGTGTTTTCATCGAGAAGGCACAATTACGCCACTTATAACGAACTATGAGAAAGTAGGTATGTAAAATGTTCCTTTCTTTTTCCCATCAACTCTTATAACTTAAAAATGGCTACTAGCTGTCTTAAGATACTCTATTATATTCATGTTAACCTATTTTACACCTTAACTAAAATTGATTTTTTAAAGGACTCATCTAAAATGAATCTTGGCAATAATTTTTTTACAGATAAATAGAATGTTTCCATTCTCTAATATAGACACTGTAAAGTAAGAATTTTTCACATTCCTTTTTATAGAAAAAGTATTATTTATAAAACAAAATCGAACTTTTTGGTAATATTTTTTTTTGAAAAAAAAATAAATCACATGAATTTGCAAAATTTTCTTTTTTAATAAATCACCAAGAAGTATACAAAACACTTAATTTTTATTACACTCGTTCAACATTTTAGAACTATATTTTCGGAAATTTAAATTCTGACCATTTTCTTTTTGAACTATTTCCGAAATTAAAATACTTAAAATAATAAAGAATGGAACACTTAATTTTTTTGATTCATGACCTGTTTCGAAGTATAAACTTCTTGTTCAAATGCCATAAATGAATGGTAGGATTTCGCCTTAAAAGAAACTTGAATTTAGGACATGTGAACAAGAAGTGTATTCTTCTTCAAAACCGGTCGTGAATTAAAACAAAGAAAGTGTTCCTTTTTATTATTTTTAATATTACTATTATGGGCGGGCACGTCTGTCAAATACCTTTTTTTTGTTTGCTTAATTTTATAGAAAAGTCAACATAGTTTTTCCTGTGTCACTCACTGACACATAGAATGTATAAATTTATATTTTTCAAACTCAATACTTGATAACTACATCAAATAAAGAGAGGAAGAAAAGTTAAAAATTGATTTTTTTCATTAAAAAAGTAAACTAAAAATAAAAAAATATTTTTAAAATTTTACATAAAAAATTAATAATCTATAAATTTTATGGAAAAAAATGCCTACTTTTTCCAAAAGCTTTCTTTGTTGGTAATTTAGATTCTGCATAATTTCAGACTTTCAAAGTTCGGTCTTGAATAATTTTTCATAAACAGTTTTGCCATTTAAAACATCGAAGCTTAGAGTTTCGATTTTGAAAGCGAATATTCAGATATATTTTTAATATTATTAAAGACAGATTATTTTATTACAAAATATGGACTGCTATTGATAAAGCTATAAAATAAAAAGTGCTATTAGAATTCAAAAGTTGACCTTTAATTAATTGATCGCTGTGTGTCTCATGACTGCTTCTATCACTGATTCCTTTAAAAGATCTCTTTCTACAAAATGATCTCTCTAAGACTTTGGCATAAATAAAAAAAGTTTTATTATAAATATTAGGATAGATTTTTAAATGAAATGACCTGTCTCAATTCAAAAAGTAAATACACTTTTGTGTCATTGATGATAAAAAAAATTGTGAAAGGGAGTAGAAAGAGGCTTCTTGAAAGTTTATTGCAGAATTTCACTACAACACTTTTCCATCTCCGCAATCACACGATCCAAGTCTTCTTTACTGTGAGCAGCGTTGATAGAGAGCCTTAGACTCGGACTCTTCTCAGACACTTCTTCACCTTGCAAGTACGTTGGAATGGCCACAGCAAATCCTCTATCACTCATCATCTTCTCGATTTTCATTAAAGTGCGAAGAGTTCCGGCTGGATGCGAATTCTCTCCACAAAATTTGTTCTTCAAGTGAAAATGCAGCAGAGGTGAGTTCTTGTGGCCTGAGTAATCGAAGTAGGAGAGAATTTGGTGAAGGGACAAGAGGTTATGCATGTACTCACAATTATCTCTCAGCGCCAGCAATAGATCTTCGCTTTCCTGCATCAGCTTCAGGGCTTGAGAGGCAGCAGTGGTCTGGATGGAGGACAGGGAGGCCGAGAAGCAGTAGCTGAGGCCGGCCAGCAAATTGTGGTCCACGATGTAGCGCTTGCCCACGCAGAAAGCTCCGCAGGAGCCGAGAGTGTTCTCGAAGCTGCCCACAATCACGTCCACATCCTTGACAGCGAGGCCAAAGTGCTCGGTACAGCCTTTTCCGCGAGCGCCCAAAACTCCAAAAGACAGACTCTCGTCGATTATGATTCTGACGAGGTACTTGTGACGAAGGGCCACTATTTCTGGCAGAGGACAGACTTTGCCGGTGTTCAAGTAGATACCCTCAACGACTATGAAGCGCTTCGTCACTCTGGCTTTTGCTGCAGGCTTCTTCTTCAACTCTTGATCGAACTCTTTCAGAGCTCTTTCTAAATCCTTGATGTCGTTGTGCTTGAAAAACTTGATGACACTCTTAGAAGCTTGCAGGCCCCGTTGAATGCTGAAATGAACACATTCATCCACAAATATGACATCACCAATTTTGGCATACGCCGGAATAACGCTTGAGATAGCAGCAAAGCCATATGAGTACAAGCATGCGTCCTCGGTCTGCATAAAATCTCTCAAATCCTTCTCCAACTCTATGTGAATGTCAAGAGTTCCGTAAAAAGCCCTCGGACCACATGTGCCTACTCCGTATTTTTCCAAAGTTTGAATGCAGTGATCCTTAATGCTTTTGTGATTGGACAAGGCCAAAAAGTCAAAACAACAAAAATTCAAGAGCCTATCACCTTCGCTGAAGTATATGAATTGCTTGTCGATTCTTTCAAAAGATTTTAGGGTGCAAATTTCTTCGTTCTCAGGGACAAGAGGTTCTGCCTTCCAGTCTTGAATGAGCTCGTCCTTCTCTTTATCAGTGAGGTTGCCATCCTTACTCTTTTTTATCTTGTAGCTTCTTATGAACAAAAAGTGAATGATCATCAGGATTAAGAAGCCCTCGAAAAGCAGATGATAGAGAGGAGCTTCGGAAAACGCCCTCAACATCTGAGCAATGTACCATTCTTGGATCTGTTCCTCTTGCATTCAATTTGGTAAGAAGGTAGAGGCGAATCTAAACAAATTTAGAAAGATAGTCGTTATGTGTCGTGTAAAACGAACACTCATGATTAACGAAACATAGAAAAGGATCACATATTTGAGCGTACACAAATTTAGATGTCACGAATTTCATACTCGTCTCAATAATTAAAAAAAAAAAGGTTTTTTTCTTTACTTAAAAGTTTTAGACAATGTAAAAAGATTGAAAACATTTTACCAGAGTCTCATCAACGTGTGAAATTGTTAAAACGTTTCACAAGGGAAGTAAATGCGTTACACTGCCTTCTACCACATGAGTAAACAACTTTCTTTTGCGGAATATTGTTTCTTATGCTTGTGTTGCACTATCTAGCCAAATATACGAATGGAAAGATGAAAGATTTTTTTAAAAGAATGTTCAACATCACCCTGTGTCAGGCTTATAAGCGAGGAGAGAATGATATACTCCTCAATATATATTTAAAGCTGTAGTCTTTTTTGTCACAGGAGGGAAACTGTACGCAAACTCTTTTATCCCATTGGATAAATTTTCGGGTTTTAACCAATCAAAAAAATTTTAAAGTAGTTTTATATCAAATCACTGCCAGGTGCTTTTACTGGAATCTAGAGTTTTCGAGTCTGTCTTTTTACTGAATTTATGCGGAAATAAAATGTTAAAAATCATCTAAATTAAAAACATTTTAATGTTTTAAAAAAAATGAGAAAATTATTTTCATTCAAAAAAGTTCAAAAGCCTGAGATACATTACATTATTTTAAATTTGTTTACAAAAAGTTAGATATTGGATTATCCTGGAAAAAAAGTGACAACCAAATTTTATATCAAATTACACAATGTTTGCATCTGAGTTGATCAGTAAGTTATTCAACTAATTACCTTACTTAGATCAATGGCTAATGAATTGAATTTGATATGTTTCGCCTCATTTCATTTTTCCCCCAACTTTTTACTTTTTCTCAGCTTTTTTTTATTCGATTTAGCTTGAGCTGCCTGCTTGTGAATTTTCATTTCTCAAAATTATAATGCTGATGCACTTTCCACTTAAGCTGACCTCTATAGAACCGGCACTTGTCTAACGTCTTCACCCTTTTGTGGTCGCAAACCGGCAGGAAGCGCTGTGTATAACCGCCATTCAATCCGTATTTTCAGGTCCGATTTAAATGATCTAGCGAATTCATCGTGACATGTAGGAACTGAAGTGAAGAGATAGCGTATTTTAATCGGCATTCAGTGAAAATTCTTTTCAAAAAATGTTTCTAAATGATCACAAAACTGTTTTCATTAATAACAAAGGTTGTGCCAATCGTGACTGATTGATGCTAGTGCACAGCTTGAAAAACTCACACACTTGGCAGTTGAAAACGGTGACGCGGACTAATTAACGAACGTGGTAAGTCTGCAGAAAAAAAGTGACTTGAAGGAAAAGAAACAAATGAGCATAAGAGAGCTTCTTAAGTAAGTTATGGTCGGTTATGGACAAGTTTATTTAAAATATGGGCTCTTAAATATTTTAAACTTTTATTTATTGCAAGTACTTGGAATAACTCGATTTTATGCTCTGAAAAATGCAGTAGTGTTTTCGCTGAAGCAGCTTAGGAAACTTTATTTTAAATCATGACATAAGTTGAGAAGTAGTGAAATACAATCTCGTGGAAGGCTTGTGCTTTTTGTTTTTAAAAAGGATTAAATAATGAAATGCAATGCACCCTTTGAAAAGGTGCGCGCACTTTTTCTCAATTCTAAATCACTTGTATGAAAGTAACACCTTGGAAGTTTTTTTCTCTTTCCAGAACCATGATAAGAGAACGAAGACATGGTGTGGATAAAAATAAAAGCAAAATTTATTCGTGGTGAATCGCACTTCTTGAGCGCGGTGAATTGGAGAGTTTAACAATTCAAACAGAAATAGCAGTGAATAGCCTTAGCGTATTCTCGTATATGACATCAGCTACGTGATTCAAGGCCAAGCCTTTGATTTGTGCTATCTTCTGCAGAGCACAAACCATGTTCGCTGGTTCGTTCCTCTCCCCCTTGACAGGAGCAAGAGCTGGCGCATCCGACTCTACCAGCAAATTGGAGAGCGGGACCCTTCGTATCAACTTCGCCTTCTGCTCGTCTCTCATCACCGAAGGAGGAATCGAAAAGTATGTTCCTTCATCCAGATACTTGATAGCGTATTTGGCGTTGCCGTCAAACGCGTGAAACAGGCACTTGACAGGAAGCGTGCCCTTTAGCTCGTCCACCACTTCGAGAGATTGTCTGCCCGCCGAACGCGAGTGAACGCTGATCGGCTTTTTCAGTTCAGAAGCCAAGCGAACGTGCTTCACAAATACATCGTGTTGATTCGCCTTTGCATTCGAACACTCGTTCAAGATGGGAAGCGAAAAGTCCAGGCCACACTCTCCAATCGAAACGATCTGATTGGAGTGTAACTTGATGAAATCGGAGACCTCGTCGTTGAAATCTGCGATCCTGACAGACTCGTTTGCAGCGCTCCTCACTGGATGCAGGCCAAGAGCTACTTCAATGCACTCCGGGAACTTCCTTTTCAGATCCAGGATCCTCTCAAAGTCTTGAAAAGTCTCGGCATTAACGATGAACTTCGTCACTCCGGCGCACTTGGCTCTCGCAATCACAGAAGTAAGGTCTTTATGAAACGCTTCATCTTGGAGGTGGCAGTGAGCGTCAATCATCCTCATCTCTCCAAAGCGCACTAGTACCTTCAAGTATGAGTGATAGATGAGGGGGTGTAGCTTAGATAATGATTGATATATGAATGAGTATCTATAGGTCTTGTATAGGGATGTAGATGAAAATTTTCATTGGTTGGTTGAAGTAAAAGCAAGCCCCACCCTATGGCTACTCTACTGACTAACAAATTCCACATATTTCATATTTTTTTTTAGTTTTCGGTATCGCATCCATAGCATAGAATAATCGATAGCTGGAGAGATATCGCGAATCGAACCCAGACCATCTGGATTAAGACCCTACGCTCCTACCACTAGGCCATCTGCCGAAATTAAGACATACAAAGCGAGTATATAGAAATTGAGAAGAATGTGTAAACGTTTTCACGAAAAATTTGACTAAGTTTTTTTATTATTAAATTAGATTTGTTTTTCCATGGCTCCAATATTTATAAAAAAAATCTTTTTTATATTTGGTTCCTTATTCCCGAGTCTTACCTATCACATCCTTTTAAAGAGCAGATAAATCAATATGCAGCTAGAGTATTGGATAGTGGGAAAGAGATCGCCATTTTAAAATGGCGCCTGAAAATCAAATTTTTTCTATTTACGCTTTTTATTAGCTTAGATTTTTTTGAAAAATAAAATATTGTGTGAGTGTTAAGTTCCGTGCATATGGGATAAATCAAAGAGTTTGTAAAGTGTCTAGGAAACAGTTACATCATTTTTAGCACAAGAGCCTTTATAAACGAGGGCGATGGTTTTCAGCATGTTCATAAGATAATCTTTCTCCTAAAATAACTCTTGAAAACGAAATGTATTTGTCAAAAGTGAAAAAACTGAAATTTCGCATTTATTTCAGGAAGGAACTAAGACTCGGTCGCAACCGCCTGATTCTGCTGCTCTGCGTCTTCCAAGCTGATTTCCTCGAGCTGCTTCTCCTTGAAGACTTGGGAGTCGGGGTCGTATTCGGGGTTTCGGCAGTTTGCCAGCTTCTTTTCCAGGCGCATCACCTCTTCTCTTTCGGGCCGAGACACAACCTTTTGCGCGACCGCTTCAACCCCAGCAAGCGCGTCCAAAAGAACGAGTTCGTTCTCTTTGCTACACCCGCCCCCCTCCAGCAGGACTTGCTTGATGTACTCTTCCAAGTTCTCGCCGAGACGGGAGGCGCTGTGCTGCAAGGCAGCCAGGGCGATTTGGGAGGGTGTGTATAACAGAGACACGGGCGAAAGAAGCAACTGGTCCAGGAAGGAGATGCAGCCGGACCGAAATCTGTCGGGGTTTCTGAGTTGCGGGTAGCGAGTCTTGACGTCGATGAAGAAGCCCTCGAGGGGGCGGTAGGGTGAATGCACGATCAAGTGGTAGTCAATGTGGTGCATGATGAGAAGCTCGTTACTCAGAACGATGTTGGTGGAGCGCTGTGCATCGCCTTGGATCCGAGAGACGAAGGCTGCTAGAGGCACATTCACTTCGTCCACTTTGCACGCGAGATACACACACGTCAGCATGATGTCTTCGGGGTGGTAGTCCATGACGGAGTGTGAGAGGTAGAGGCGGTTGAAGTAGGCCATTGCGGTATGGACCACGGGACGCGGAATGCCGCCCGGACAAAAGCCGAAGCAGAAGTCACAGAGCGCGTATCTATACCACGCCAGCAGGACGTCTTCCTCATCCAGGGTTAGGAAGTGGGAGTAGAGAGGGGTGGAGTCTGTGGCCTTGTTCAAGTGCGTGTTGATGTAGCACATATGGGCATTGTTTCTCTTCTCAGCCAAAGCACTCTCGTCAGCGAACATCCAGTACCTCTTATGACTGCTCGTTGGAAACATATGCAGAGCGTACTTAAAAAAGCATAAACGCAAAGTACATTCAACTCCGTCCCATAAAAAAAACGTACAGATGAAGCTAGCCTTTATCGTTATTTATCAAAAATTTGATTGACTTCAAAAAACAAAATCTGACTAACGTATTTGCGAGCGTATAAGAAAATTTGAAGTTTTAATTTGCAGTTAAAATTCTGCTGCGTTTAAAACGATCTTCGGTTTTAGAATCGTTTATTCAGTATTAACCCAGAAATTAAAACGAATTTAAAAAAATTATTTAAACCATAATTTGGTCAGTGAATTCTTTTGATGAATTAGCAAGGCCGTCTTAATCTTCAGGAATAACTTCTGAATATCTGTTCATATTTTGCAATCTTCTGTGCTTCTAGTGAGAACTGCTTTAAACCAATCGCACATAAGTATACTACTTTTTTACCTTGGCTTCCAGGACAAATGTTCAGCGTCTAAGACACCTACCAAGTTTTTAAGAAGTATCTTCATGGTTTGAGCTTCTTTGTCTCATGCATTGGGTAAATACGGTAAGTTAGATAAATGCAAACTTAGTCCAATCTTTATATAGCGAGGGGATATTGATATAACTAGCGGATAGATATAAACACGCGGTCATTTCAGGAGGAAAGGGGACAACAGAGCAAGTGCGCTCATTTTTTTATATACTTATCCTGGAACTTTCTCTTTGCATCCTTTGTTTAAGTAATAAAAATTTTGAGTGAAGAAATAAAATCATTTTTAAAGCTTTTAATCATCTTTAATAAAAAATTAAAAAAAATCTTTTAATCAAAAATCGTTTAATTTTTAAAATTTTTTAAACATTTTATTCCGTGGGGATTGGGTAGGCTTCATCTGAGAGGCGGACGCGTTAAAATGGAAGAATTTCACTTAGACGAACTTTTTCCTTTTAAGATTTTTTCGTTTAGAGGAATTCCAGATGGACGAACGAATTTTTCAAATCATTGCGAATGGACAATTCCTACTTAGATGAATATTTTTCTTTTTAGATTTTTAGCATGGGTAATAATATGTTAGCTTCTGCTTTCACTAATTAACTAACTAAGCAATTAACCAAATTGTTTCGTGGATCTGAAATTCGTTTAAACGGAATGCTTTTTCGTTTAAGTGGAATTCGTCCATCTAGCCAACGCTAACCCTAAAAGCCAACTCATCACACCACAAAAAATACATACAAGACCTTTGATCAAGTAAGAAACGAAAATTATTAAAAAGCGAATAAAGCTGTAGACGGATTTGAGATGAGAAGACTTCAAATGGATATGGCCAAAAGACAAGAACGTCATTGAAAATGTGGAGGATCAAAAATGTATTCATTTACCAAAATTGGGAAAATCGTACTACATGACAACGCAAATTTGTTTAACCTGAACTTCGGATACGTCAATATAATTTGATGGATCTTTCTTTTTGTTGTCTGCAGTGGTCTTGCGAGACAACTGATATAGAATTGATAAAATTCAATATAATTGGGGAAGATAAGATTTAAAAACCTACAGATTTAAAACCATATATCTCTACTGCTATTTTCATTGATTTTTTTAAAAAGTCAATAGGCCTCTCAGACTCCTATATAATTATTTATATTGGGTATGGTAAGCAACGGTATAAAACGTAAACTATTCCTCTAATATCTTCTTCTTCTTTGTCTACACCTTATCCCCAATTTGGGGTCGGTGGCCAAGATCCGCAGTCTCCACAAGTGCTTCTCTGTTAAGTGCGTCGTCTTCGTTTAGTCGAAGCTTTTGCAGTCGCTCCTTCAGCCCATCCCTCCATCTCTTGCGAGCAGCTCTTTTTAAACATTGCTATGATCCATACAAACGATTCCTCTCATATAAGTAATTAAAAATATTTAATTAATTGTTTGTTTTTGCTATGGTCGATTATTTTTTCCTAGAAGCTAAAAAAATCTTGTTTAGGTTTCGCTTATGACGGGGGCAGTTAAAAGTCAAAAAAATTGAAAACTTTTATAAACTCAGAAAATGTCAATAACAATGATTTCGAAGAACTCTGGTTGTTCAATTTTGCGTATTAGGTCAATAAAGGCAAAACTTTCTAAAATGTTTGAAACATGATCGGTGAATTTCGGATGTGAGTGTTTGAACCGAACCTAGACTACGTGTTTCATATTGATGCGATATAAAGGATTCTATTTCACCATATGCTGTAAAAAGCATATAATTACGATTTTTTAAATATTTTTCGCGGTTTAAATGCAAAGTATTTTAACGGGAATCTCATATATTAGATATTTTATTCCTAAAACTAATCGTTTAAAGATATTCAGGGTGGTAAGAAGATAAGGGAATACAAATGCATCCAGACATAAAGATATGTTCATACAATTTTGCCTTATTTTATTTTTGAGTTGTTTACAAAGAAGTCAATGAATTGATGTTGATGTTTCAATGAAAAAACAATCAAAAATAAATGAAGTTCAAAGAGCCCACCTTGCTCAATTATTACATGCTGGTTGAAAGCAGCCATTGATTACAGCGATAATTTACCTGAAGTGAGAAAGATAGCCAACACTCTTGAAGATGAAAAAAATTGTTAAGAGTCAAAAAACTAAAAAGTTCTAGAAAGTTATGGAGCAACTTTTCAGCTTAAAAGAAAATTATTCCGTGATTTGTGATGTAGTCGACAAATCTTTATACTCATGGTACAAAATATGCGTATGCACTTGTAGAAAAATAGATTTCAAAACTACGTTGATTCAAGAATGGAGGCGAGTGATATAAAGAACATAATGGAATTAAAAAACTAAAATGTTTCGCCTATAACATACAGTCAGGGCCGGCCTTAGGCCAAGCTATGCGGCCGCAGTGGGCCCCGCGCTTCTCATTTTGATGATATATTGCATGATTTCTCTAAATGCAAGGTTCGCAAAATAAAGTTATACTTTGATCGTCATTTCGTGTTAATGAAAAAGTAATAAAATAAATCCCTTTTCTTTTTTTCAAAATCTTATTTCCTACCCACAATGGGCACCGCACAATCCATTTTGAATAGGGCCCTGCGTACAGTCTTCTACAAAAATGTCAGACGACCTGTGGCGGTTTTCACTATTAAAAAAACTATTGGCTAAATACAGGAATTTTTTGCCAACTAATATTTGTAAATATTTCTTATTTTACTATAATACATCCTTATAAAGTTTAGTTTTTCATAACTTTTATAATTTGTACAAATTTTAGTTATTCTTGATTATCAAGTTTAAAAGCGTACAATTATGTTGATAGTATGAACTAAATTGTAAAGGAAATTAAAGTCAAATTTTTATTTATTTTTTAGATAAAAAATTGCCCTACGCTATGAAACAACTTGAGTGGCTATCTCCTTTGCTGTGAATAAGTAATATATATTAATATTTTTTTAAAATCCGTTTCTTGACTCTTTTTACATTTACAATTATAATATTTTTAATATACTTTTTTTATTCTAATCATGTTATATTGACTACTAAATATTTTTGGGGCTAAATATCCTGAATTCTACATAGAAAAAGTTTTAGAAAATTATCAAAATACATTACATTAAAGTAAATTAAAAAATTAAATATTACATCATATAAAAAATGGAATAAAATAAAAAAAAAATTATTTTAGACAATTTAAAAAAGTTTTTTGGAAATGAAAGAATGAGGAGTATCTTTACAAATCTTTACTTTTAAAGACATTCTTCGCCATTTCAAAAGTTTTTTTTGAAAATGAGCTCTCATATTCTTTACTCTCCCAAGCATTAAGACATGTATCAATTGCAAACAAAATAAAGGCTCAAAGCGAAGCAAATCCAATGTACCAGTTTTGACCTTTTATATACTAAAATATTCACACTAATAATATATACAGTAAAAACTTGAAATTAGTAATTAATTTAGTAAATACTTAGAAGTATTTTAATTTTATAATTAGAACGTTTACAATTTAGGATAATCATAATCGTACAAATTTTTACAAGTACAATATGCATTTTTAAATAAAAAAAACATCTTTCTTTTATGTAAAATTTTTGTTGAATCCATCTTTTTACAAAGAATACATAAGATGTAAACTAAGCATAACGTGAAATAAAGTAATTCTTTAACTAATACTACCATAAATGCTTTTATTTGTAATACTTCACAAGAAATTTCCTTAATAAACTCTAGTACTGATACTAAGATTAATTTTAATAGTAATACTGACACTAAAACTTTTATAATTTTCTGAAACAAACAATTAATTACAATTTAAATCCATTTTAATAGAGGTCTAATATTTTCGTTGCCTATAGTTAATGATTCCAATATTTTGGACATCAGATCTCCCATTTTAGAGAGTAAATATGTATTTTACCAAAATAGAATTGGTTATTGTAACTGTTGTTTTTCTTAAACAGTTTACGAATGAATATAATGGAGAACAATTTAGTAAGCTTTGATAAAATGTTAAAATTGATATTTCTTGGTAATCTTAAACGTTGCATAATAATATTGATAATGCATAATAATATTCCTTTTTATAAGGATTGATAATACTTACAAGAGTTTGATTTTCCTATGGGGAGTAAAATTTCTCCATTAAGAATCATTCATTTACTCTAAAGTTGATGTAGCAATGTACATCAATGATTGATTTACACTCTTTCATAAAAATAGGGATAATGATTCGTTTGGTGATTATCTCAAATGACTAGCTATCTAGCCTTCTCGGATATTCTTTTAATGTTGATAATGATGAGATTCATACATTTATCTACCGGAAAAATAAAATTTATGAACTGAATAGAGCTATATCTATCCGAGATAAAGCAACTTTAACAATATAAAGAAGAATTTTTTTAAATGGATTTCTTCTCTCTTTGGTTAATAACATTGCCAATAATTTAATGAATTGAAAAAAATCATGCTGTAGTTGAAGACATTAAATTTCTGTTTCAAGACAACTTCAATGCGATTGTAGTTGAAATACCCTTTATTAACGAAAAACAATATTGACATATCTGAAGCCTCAAACTAGTACTGCTCCTAAATTATTGTAAGAATAACATTGATAGAATTTTAACTAGTGTTTATTAAAGACAAAAACCAACTTTAATTTTCTTCTCAAAAAGAATCTTCTTGATTTCACCTATTTTTATTATATATCAGAGGTCTGCAAGACCTCCGGGGAGACAACTCGCAAAACTTGCCAGCCTTATTATATATTTAAATGTGTAAATCGTAAAATGCTTAAAAAATATACTTAAAATAAAAATTTTCAAAAAATATTTTACATACATATTGAAAGCCACATTTCAAAAATTCTACCTAAAAGTTCAAAAAATTTAACTTTGAAATTGCAGTTTTATTTCATAAAAACTATATGATTGGTTGAAATATGTAATATATAATAATAATAATAATAATAATACCAATACTACTTTTTGAAAATTTTTACTTGTTTGATTTGAAGAAAGAATTAAACTGTTTTTCAATATTTCTTTTTCATGATATATATATCATTAGAAAGCTTATCGTTTGCTACATACTCTAGAATAATTTATTTTTGCAAAAGTTTTAACAAATTTTAATAAATGGACTTTACTTCGAAAAATTTTGTCTAAATTTTTGAAAAAATTACGGACCACCTTTTTATTTAAGCATAATGTGAAGATTTTTAAAAAAAAATTGAATGAAAATGATATCATTGGAAAGGTATACTCTTTGTGGTTAACATAGGCTAGGTTATACAAATAAATATATTTTCATTTTTCCAAAATCTGCTTTTATGTGAGGTCAGTCAAGTTTTATCTAGTTTCAAAAAATACCAATAATAATTAACGTTCTTAATTTATATAATATTTTTTCAATATTTTATATTCACAAAGGTAAAATATGATTTTTTACATTTTAAAATTTCATAGTTGAAGAAAACTGTCGAAAATTAATATATATTTTTTACTTTTTATGGGTCAGTAGTACAGGTCAGTATAATGTTTTTCTAATAAATTTAAAATTATTTTTAAAGTGAAAAATGTTGATCGAATGTACAAGATTTGAAGCTATACTCTTTGTGGGTAAAATATGCTAGGTTTTACAAATAAATATATTTTTATTTTTCCAAAATTCGCTTTTATTTGAGGTCAGTTAACTTTTATCTAGTTTCAAAAAATACCAATAATTAACGTGATGAGTTTATATATTATTTCTTCAAAATTTAATATTCACAAAGGTAGAATATGGTTTTTAACATTTTAAAATGTCATAGTTAAATAAAACTGTCGAAAATTAATATTTATTTTTTACTTTTTATGGGTCAGTAGTATAGGTCAGTATAATATTTTTCTAATAAATTTTAAATTATTTTTCAAGTGAAAAATGTCGATTAAATGTACGAGTTTTGTTTGATAATCGTAGTTTACTTTTATTTAGTTTAGATACAACCTTTCTAATTTTTAACGAAGGGCATTCGTTATATTTATACCGACAGTGTGCGAGGAATAAATCACATTATTGATTGATTTTAGAGCATAATTATGCGAAGAAAGATTAATACATGTTGCATTACGCGTTTGTTACCGCAGTGAATTCTTATCTCACATACGCTTCACCACATCTTTAGCACGCGTGTGTGGTTTATTAATGTCGATTGAATGTACGAATTTTGTTGGATAATCGTAGTCTACTTTTATTTAGTTTAGATACAACCTTTCTAATTTTTAACGAAGGGCATTCGTTATATTTATACCAACAGTGTGCGAGGAATAAATCACATTATTGATTGATTTTAGAGCATAACTATGCGAAGAAAGATTAACACATGTTGCATTACGCGTTTGTGAGCGCAGTGAATTCTTATCTCGCATACGCTTCACCACATCTTTAGCACGCGTGTGTGGTTTATTTATCGGGCTAGTGTACGCTTAGTTTATTTGTAGTGTTCCTAGATTAAATCTTAGTCAAATATTAAAACGCTTATAACTTTCACATTTCTCAACAAAATGCATCATGCGATATACCAAATTAAAGCATTTTTTATGGGCTTTCAGAATACATTACTTATATCACAAGTACTTAAGAAATACCTTTTACTGTTTTTATTTTCCATGGGCTTCATACCATTAATTAGCAGATAAGGGATGCATTTTAAACCAAAGCTCCTTTCATTAGGACAAATTTTTACCTATATTATGTGACAATTTCCAGCACAATTATAAAGCGACTCTACTCTCAGAATCTAAATTTATTTGTAGATTTTTATAAAATAGTATTAGTTTTTCCATTTTTTTTATAAATTAACTTTCGTTTTTTTTATTGGTCAGTATAATGTTTTTCTAATAAATTTAAAATTATTTTTGAAATGAAAAATGTAGATCGAATGTACAAGTTTTGTTGGATAATCGTAGTCCACTATTTATTTTTAGATTTTTATAAAATCATTTTAGTTTTTGGTTTTTTATAAATTAACATTAGTTTTTTACTTCTTTTGATTTAATCATCCAAAATTTAAGTGCGGGTTTGATTTACACTTTGATTCGAAAAAAATATGTTTTGGATAAATATTATTTTTATTATTGTTTACTGCATATAAATTTCTAAAGAGAAGATAAATAGATCAAAATATGTGTTTTAATCAATTTTTCTCAATAAGTATTGAAGCTATGAGGTAGCAAAATATGAACAGAAAGTTTGATATTTTTTGATTTTTTAAAGAATATTTTTCGATTCTTTGATCACAGAATTTTATTTTGATTATTTGACAAATATAATATTTAAAATCGTGCAAATTGCAAAGTATAGGTATTTTAAACAAAACAGTAATATATTTGAAGAAATATTTTTTCAGTATAAAGAGTTTAGAAAACTCTTCTCTAATATGTAATGATATATTCTCATAACCTGTACGGTTGAACGCGGGTAGACAACTTGCGTGTTATCTCCAACCCGTATATTACGATGATTCTTCTTCAATCTGTATTCTACGATGATTCATCTCCAAACTATATACTACAATGATTCATCTCCAACCTGTATACTACGATGATTCATCTCTAACCTGTATACTACGATGATTCATCTTCAACCTGTATACTACGATGGTTTCTATTCCATGTACAAATAACTAGGGAGACAATGTTCAACTTTCTGTTCACATTCTGCTAGATGTAAGATTTGATATACCTCATTCGGGGAGACGATGCTACATAAGTTATTACCTATATACATTATACCTGTATACTACGATGGTTCATCTCTAACCTGTATACCGCGATAATTCATATCAAAGAATCGAAAAATATTTTTTAAAAAATCAAAAAATATCAAACTTTCTGTTCATATTTTGCTACCTCATACGATGTTACAAAAGTTATTACCTATACTTTGCAATTTGCACGATTTTAAATATTATATTTGTCAAATAATCAAAATAAAATTCTGTAATCAAAGAATCGAAAAATATTCTTTAAAAAATCAAAAAATATCAAACTTTCTGTTCATATTTTGCTACCTCATACGATGTTACAAAAGTTATTACCTATACTTTGCAATTTCACGATTTTAAATATTATATTTGTCAAATAATCAAAATAAAATTCTGTAATCAAAGAATCGAAAAATATTTTTTAAAAAATCAAAAAATATCAAAGTTTCTGTTCATATTTTGCTACCTCATACGATGTTACAAAAGTTATTACCTATACTTTGCAATTTGAACAATTTTAAATATTATATTTGTCGAATAATCAAAGAATCGAAAAATGTTAAAATCAAAAAATATTTATTATCGAATAATCAAAGAATCGAAAAATCTTCAAATCAAAAAATATTTATTCTTTTTAAATATATCGTTGGCTCCCCTTACTTTTAAAATTGAAAGATAAACCTAGTCTTTAATAATTAATTTTTATCAAATTATGCACATACGAAACTAAAAGTAAGGGGAGCCAACGATATATTTAAAAAGAATAAATATTTTTTGATTTGAAGATTTTTCGATTAAATTTTAACTATGATTTAAGTTTATGTTTAGTTGTGATTTAAACAAATATATCTTCAAGCAATATATTAACTTTGACATCCATCTTGCCCTGTGATAAGCACCAGGGGCATAGATTTTAACATCTGTTCTTTGTTCTCCAAGAAATATTAAACTAAGATTGTGAAGTTCTTTATAGTCATCTCTTGGTTGAAATCTGGACAACTGTTCTTTGATGAAGTCGATCAGATTTTCATATTCATCAGAATCAAAAACTTCCCACTTTTCTTCAGTTGGTAAGCACTCTAGGGATGACTTATCAATCTTTTTCCAAGACTCACGAAACTCTTCGAAGAGCTTGATGTTTGGACTTGATGATTTTTCTTCTAGTAAAGCGTCAAAAACATGTTTAACAATCAGTTCATGTACATGATGTCTGTAAGCTAGAGGTAACAATTTCTTGCCGATTTTTCTCTGCAAAATCATACAAGCTCCCAGGTTTTTACCCCTGTTGCTGCTTGTAGTGTCGAATGACATGCTTGTAACTTTATCAAGCAAATTCCATTTCATTAAAGTTTCTAAAACAGCTTTAGCTTGAGAAAAACCACTACTGTTTTCAATTAAAGGAACAGCAAGAAGCTTTGTAATGCTTATGCCAGAAACGATAACAGCAATGCAGTCCACTTTTTCCTTCAAGGTCAAAGATGGTAACAACTTACCATCCCAATGAACTGTAAGAGGTACTCTTGGATTGAAAATTTCCATGATTGTCTTACTTGAACTTTCTCGATTTGATCTTCTAGCTTGCCTCAAAGACTCTCTATTGAGAGTGTATTGGTTGGGTTCATGATTAAAAGCCTTTAGAGTAGCGAAAAGTATGTGCATAGCATTTCTGTCACTAACACCTGTTCGATCCAAAGCCGATGATAGTTCCGATGTCATTATGTTCCTGGTTTTTACTACTCTGTTTTGACTTTTGGATAGTTTTACTGTAGTAGTATCATCATTTTCATTTTCCTCAACAGTGAAATCCGAATTAGTTTCATTTTGCAAAACACGTTCTGTTTCTTTTCTTCATTTCACTTCTTTTTCTTTCCTTTTTTCTTCATCTTCTACTCTTTTCTTTTTTCTAAACCCGCAAGCTTTCTATCAACTTTATCCATCGATCCTCTCCTACCTTTTTCCCTTTGAGCAAGCAAAAACTCTTTGCCTTCTTTACAAATTATTAATTTCAAAGCATCTTGATGTGCAACATCAAATAAATCATCAAGAATGTTCAAAAAATTTTCTTCTTTCTTTTTTTGAGTTTCAGATTTTCTATTCACGCTTTTTCGATGATTTTGCCACTGCGAATAAAACTCTTTTAGCTTTTTAATAATATTATAGCTTTGTTTAGTGGGTATTCTTGCTTTATTCCAATTCGAAAGAAGTTCTTCAATAGTTATTTTTGCACTTTCTGTGAGTGTTTTTCCTTCGATTCGATGAAGATGCAAAAATCTACCTAATACAATTCTATTGGATGGCAGCTTACTTGCAGAAAGCGATTCGTATGTTTGGCCGACTAACCATACAATTTTTGTTCTTTCAGTGAACTAATTCATTTCTAGAGCATTAAAAAATTGAATTGAAACAGAACAAAAATATTTAAATGAAAAAATTGAAATGGAAATTATACTGCCCTATTTTATTGAGCATGCGCAACCCTTTAATCATAGCAAATCAAAAAGTTTTTTTGCATGGAAGTTTAAAGACCTAAAAGGAAAAAAATAAGAGGCTAAGAAAGTGAATTTTCTATTTTTAAATTTTTACCATACATTTTTTTGTCACCCTATTGTAGATCTTCCATTTAGTCAAGATACATATGTTTTTTAATTATTTGTTTTGATCACATGTTCTCTTTTCAATTAGTTTTCAACTTGGTTCCTTCTCTCATACAAATTTTCAAAAGATTTTATAATACGTTTTATTTTTTTTTAATAAATATTTCATACCTAAGATGATTGTAGAAAGTATTATAAGCTAAAATATACAAAAAAAAAAGTATATTTTTACTATATACCTAATATGCAGCCATTTTTTGAAATTTTTTTACAGAACTGTTTTTCAGGCATACATTACTAATTCAATTGCCACTTCGAGATATTTTTTAACCGTATTATCCAAAATCCAGTACAGAAATAAAATAAGCATAGCCGATTTGGTATAAAACAGATATTTTATTTTTTTGAAAATATTTTTGAAAACAGTATCTAGAAGTAAACCTCAAATCTTATTCAAGCTTTCAGATATTTTAAAACCATAAATGCTAAACCTGAGTCCAAAAATGAAACCAGCATCTTCCTTTTGGCATAAAAACACATATTTTATTTAAATTTCAAAAATATTTCTGCAGACATTAGACGTAAATCGAAAATTTATTGACACTTTCAGACATTTAAAACCTCTAAATGCAAAAAATGATTTCAGAAATAAAAATTATCATGGTCAATTTGGTATAAAAACATATATTTCATGTAAAATTAGAGAGAATATTTTGGGAATAGTTTTCAAACATAAACCGCAAATTTGATTGACACTAGCAGTAAAACCTCTAAATGCGAAAACTGTGTTCAGAAATGAAATCATGATATATTTGCTATAAAAACAAATTTTAGAACTAAACGCAAATTTAATTGATACTTATATGTATTTTCAAATTCAAACTGCAAAAATTGAGTCCATAAATGAAACTAGCATGGTTGATTTGGTATAAAAACATATATTTAATTGTAAAATTTGAATAAATGTTTTTGGAGACAATTTTTAGAAGTAAACCGCAAATTTGATTAACACTTATAGGTATTTTCACATCCTAAACGTAAAAAATGAGTCCAGAAATGAAACCAGCATGATTGATTTGGTATTAAAACATATATTTCAAGAAAATATTTTTAGAGACAATTTTCAGAAGTAAACCGCAAATTTGATTAATACTTATACGTATTTCTAAATCCTAAATGTAAAAAATGAGTCCAGAAATGAAACCAGCATGTCCGATTTAGTATAACACATATGTTTTTATGTAAAATGTGAAGGAATGTTTTTGGAGACAATTTTCAAAAGTAAACCGCAAATTTGATTAACACTTATAGGTATTTTCAGATCCTAAACGTAAAAAATGAGTCCAGAAATGAAACCAGCATGTCCGATTTAGTATAACACATATGTTTTTATGTAAAATGTGAAGGAATGTTTTTGGAGACAATTTTCAGAAGTAAACCGCAAATTTGATTAACACATATAGGTATTTTCATATCCTAAATGTAAAAAATGAGTTCAGAAATGAAAACAGCATGACCGATTTAGTATAAAAACATATATTTTATGTAAAATTTGAAAGTATATTTTATTAGATATATTTTTGATCAATCAAAATTTTGATTGACATTTTCTAAAAAGTAGCCATGATTATTGAAAAAGTTAAATATATAAAGTGTTATGCGTTCCAAACTGTATATAATTATAAATTTTCAGGGTATTATATAATATAGATCCTAAGTTATAAGGTTAAGTACAGATAATGTCAAAATTTTGCTGAAAAATAAAAAAATTTTTATTTTGATTGACAGTTTTGGACATGAAGGGGTCATTCAACTAACTTGAAAATAGTTTCAAAAGATGCAGCTAGCGATTTTAGGAAAACTCACAAAATTTGAAGGGATATGATTCAGCCAATTTTCTACAATTAAATTTTTAGCCAAGGGGGGCGTTTTACGCCCCCCAGCACTAATAGGGTTAAGCGGGTACGATTAACAAAAATTTAAAATTAACAAAAAAAAACTAAAAATAAAAAAAAATTTAGATTAACAAAAAAAAACTAAAACTTTAGAATATCTTCTTTTGAATTTTGCTAGTGTGTGTTATTTTCTTTTTGGATATGTCAAAGTTTCCAACAATGAGGATGCATAAAAAGTGGAAATGAACATAATATATTTCAAAGAGACTTATTTTATAACACCTATCTTTATCAAAATTTGGTTTGCGGACCCAATAAATTTACTTCTTGAGCCGGATCTGGCCTGCTAGCCGTAGTTTGGTGACCCCTGGTCTAGTCCAATAGAAATTTCTTGTAAGAAAACCATAGAAAATTGTCTATTGGAGTACACCATAAAATGCGTTTGCTAGGACAATTTTTTATGAAAATTCTTCATTTATAAAATTGTAAACAGAACCATGGTAAATAATGCGTAAATCCAGCCCTGAGAGTAACTTTGGATAATGAGAAAGAAATACGAGAGAAATAAGAAATAGGTCTTTAAAGAATTTCATTTGAGAAACGTGTCTGCGAGATGATTGATTGAAGGAAAATGAGAAGCACAGACGGAGGAGATGAATGGATAAAAAATTTGAGTGACGTGTGTTGAAAATAATCGAATGCATGACATTTTTGACGTCATGTAACGTTTTCGTGACGTTAGTTGATTTATGCATATACACACCTCCTTTTCAATGTAGTTGTGATGAAGGAGACGATTTCTTGAGAATCTTAATGACTTGCCTCACTTCTTACCGCATAGCAAGTAAACAATTTCCATTGGTCTCACGTATCACTGAGTTCAAACAATGCAAAACCTTCTTCTTTCAGATTTTTTGATGATGAGCTTTCTTGATCCTAGATGCCCTTTCTCTAATCCAAGTCACATCGTGAAATTCTATGGAAATTTACCTTATACTCATTACACCAAATCTTGTCAAACATGCATAGTGAGTGTCACGTAACTTACTATTGAGAAGAACTTAAGGTCATTTTCACATGCTATATAATATAAAGATGATATGTGCACAAAATACTTTTTTTGCTTGCAAAGCTTAAACCAAATTCCGTCTTGTGAGAATACTTTCCCGTCCAAATGAAATTCACTTTCTTCTTTGCCGTTTTTTGATCATATTCCTTTTCTCCTTCTCTTCTGCAGGTTTTTACATTTTAAAAAATCTAGAAAATCTCTAAAGATTAGTCCGTAAATACCCTAATGTAACAGTGACCATTTTAGAATGTAACCAACTATTAGAAAAAAAATATATACGTCTTTATTATAACCACTTTATTTTTTTGTTATTTAAAACTTTAGTGCTAAAATTTTTTTTGAAAGATCAACTTTAAGTATAAAAAGTTTCTCAAGAACTATTTTTTAAATCAAGCAATTTCTTGCGACTGATTTAGAAAAAAATTTAATGTCCAAGAACTAAACATTACTCACAAATTCTATTAAATTTGTTGAAGAGAAGTTGGTCTCAAAGAGAAAAAAGAACATCGATTTTTGGTGCATGGATAAAGTTCGTCTTCGGTCTATTTGATAAACTTAAAATGTAAAAATAGTCTACAGAGAAAAGTAAATGATTCTAAAACACTTGGTAAGTGACTAACATTTTAATGAGAAAAATTAAATTTTTTAGGTATGAAGTTTGAAAGGAGTTTTTTGCAGCAAATATTTTCTATTTTTTATATAATTATGATTTTGGGAAAAACTTAACTTTTACTTAAAAGTAGACAAATGTGTAAATGATAAAATATATCAAGAACCTTGAGAGAGCACTTGGGCTAGATTTAGCGTATTTCAATTTCGGGGAAACATCTAACTTTTACTTTTCTTTTGATCCCAAAATTCTTCTTAAAAAATAAGGAGAAAGAATAAAATTTGTAAGAAAACAGATTATACCTCTTGATTTAGCCACTTTTTCCCAAAGATGGGGAAATTCCGTTTCAAAGTGTTAAATTTTAGTTTACTTGTTCACTCTTTCCAAAACACCAATTCACATTATAATTCTTAAGGAAGTTTTTGCTATCTTTATTTTCCGTCCTCTTTCCAGCAACATTAAACATAGATCGAGTAAAGAAAAAAGCAAACCAACAGCTATCAGGAAAATCGTATCACTTCCATCCTATGCCCTTTATTCCCGTAGTTTTTTCCGAAATGAAATGGCCAAGACTCCACAATCACTGCTCTATTCTTCCTAATGCGATCTTGTTGCTAGTCTTTGTTAATCCAAGTCGTGATGCTTTTTGCATCAACGGAGAAAGTCGCGTTTCAACGCCAGATCATAAGGAACAGCGATGAAGGCGCTGATTCTAAAATTATTTCCGTTTCAACAAATGGCAAATTTTGGCCCTACTTTTGAAAATCTCCTGAAAAGCACCTCGTAGAAGTAATATAGGGAGAAAATGTGAGGTATAAAACATTTTTCAATTTATTCTTGAACAAACACGAGAATTCAAATTCTGCAACAAAAATATTGTGCGTATTGATCTTCATAAATGTTTGAATAGATCCTTTAAGCAAATGAATCAATTTTTTTTATAAATATTTTGATTTTTGATTTATTCTGCACTATACTTTTAATATATTCTGATTTTTTATAGGTAGTGGTAAGAATTTCAAATTTTTAAACTTTGAACATTTAAATGCTTATTAATTTGAATTAAAATGTTTTTACAGCAATAGGAAAGCGGGAAGTAAGCAGAATGTTAGAAGGTATGAATTTTAGTTTTATAAAACCAACTTCGAAATATTTTTGTTCATTTGGATTTTCATTCTGTATTTGATCAAGGAATGAGGATTCAGAAGAAGTTATTAGGCCGGGTTTAATCTCTAGATCTCTCAAAGATGACATTCCCAAGACTTACCTTGAAATATTTCACATTTTAAATTCATGTTTTGAAATGTGAAAGAATAAGTAAAACTAAAACTAAAAGTTTTTTTTTGAGAAATAAAATTTGTGTAATTAGTGAAAAAAGTGACTTAATGCCAATAAACGCCAATTAAAAATAATTTTTATATTTTAAAGTTATCTACCAAATGATTTACTTATAGGGAAAATTTTTAGCAAACATTCCATCATTTAAGCATCTTTACTCAGTGTGTTGAGTGAACTTGCGTTTTGTTCTCGTTTGTTAGTACATTCGTATACATCCAAGTTCATATTAAATAACACTAAAGGAGCAACTTTACGAAATAACTCTAAGAAAAACTCGCCTTGACTGGGAGTCGAACCAGATTCCTTTCATATTCTCTTCCAATTACCAACACCACTAAACTTCATACGTCTATATATAATACATAAACTCATTTAGTTAAAATAATTTTAAGCTTAAATCCAATTTTAGAAGAAACAAAGCCAACTGTTAATGCACAAGGTGAATACGTTTATTATCTTATCAAAGAAGCATACCATTTTACATGTCTTTTTTAATTCAAAGATAATGGAGGAAATTACGTTTCCAAAAGGCCTAAATGTAAGTTTTTCTTCCTTGAAATGAGATTTCTTGATCCTCTCACAGATCAAAGCATTTTTAACTTCCCAAAAAACACAAATAATATCCATTGGGTAATGGAAGTGGGTAATATGATGGTTGAGATTTGTGTTATGTCAGTATTGGTTTTGACAGTGGGTGCAAACGCTATTTGCCATTGCAAAAGTAATCTCTTGGCGAGTATATTATGAAAATTTGGTTTAAAAAGGAAAAGATCTAAAAATTGAGAGTAATCTGTTTATAAAAATGGACTCTTTTGAGAGAAGAAGCTTCTTTGAAAAGTTCAATAAAAATCTTTGCTAAGCAGTTTCCTAAATTCCTTCTATTACTTGTAGAAAGTTTTGTTAATAGCCAAAACCCGTGATGAGATGAATGTCTATTTTTGAACAAATCTTTGCATTAAATATATACGCAAAATTTAGAAAAGACCAATTTCATCAAAATTTGATATTTTTAAAATGATGATGATGATGATGATTTTTTTTTGCTATATCACACAAGAATAATAATTTGGAACAGGAAAATTAAGCACATTCAAAAATTTCACTAGTATGCAACTTTTTCTCAACATCTTCAATGAACATATGAGGTTTGATTATAAAATTATTTAAAATAAGGTCTCCATATATAATAATTAATGTAGAAGTCTGTAGTATTATATTATATAGAGTATCTATTTTAATCTTCGTAAGAAATGGAATTAGATCTTCGTTTACATCAGTATTGATAGCACTTTTTCTTTTGATCATGAGTGGTATACTGGCATGGCGTTAATTATATTATGACTGTAACCCCAAAATGGTCAAATTATCGATCTTTTATACTAAAATATTGACCATAAGACAAAAATATATTAACCTAAAAAATTATTTGTATTTTTTTTAATTGTTATGGAAAAAAACTTTAAGAAAATCGATATTTTTTTATTGAAAAATGAATTGATAAAAAAAATATTTCGAATAAATTGTAAAAAAATTTTTTTTTAAGATAACAAGAATTACATTAAAATATAAAATGGTTCATGAAGAAAGAGGGAAAAATTTCCCATTTTTGCTAAAAGCATTTTTTTACGATAATATAGATTATGCATAACATCAGACTCCAAATACTTGCTTTTATTTTTAAACAAATTTGGGTCTAGTTAAGTTTTGGTTAAGCAGGTTTTGCCTCTTAAAACATCTGGAAACATCGAGGATAAGAGAAAATCTTAGTAATTTAAAACTTTTAAAGTCAGATTTTGAAAAGAAATCGTCTGTTAACTTTTTAAATGAGTTTTTTTAAATATAATTCAAAGCATGTTCTTTTATTTTATTAAATAGTCATTTTTGGGAATCGAATCCAGATCATCTGGATCAATACCCTACGCTCCTACCAATAGGCCATCTTCATTATAAGAGAATACGAAATTATTTTGCATTGAGAGGACTCAAAAGATGGAATAGCTTACCTACCAAAGTTATTTCATCAAGCTCAATTGACATGTTCAAAATAAATTAGACAAATTTCTTGGCAATGAAATGTATAAATATATATAATTGAATTTGCAGATGCATTTTCATAGGCGCAAGCCTTTTATAATGCTTAATAAACATATGTTATGTTATGTTATTTTATGGAACACTGTTGCTCAATTTAGCTTGACAGTTATGAAAGCAATGCTAAATATGAAACAAAAATGCCATATGTAAGAATAATTTGGGAAGAAGGAATTTCAAAGAAATATTTTTAACAAAATATTGACATAATTCAAAAATTATGACATTTTACAGAAAAAATGGGCTTTATTCGCCTATAAAAGTTTTAAAATTAAAAAAAATAAAAGTATTTTATATATATTAGTTCTTCAATCAATCTCAAAAACGTTAAAATAAAAAATGGACTTCATTGACTTTAAAACTCCCAAATGATTTTACTGTATGTCATATACTCAATATCTTTTACAATTCTATATGCACAGTAAAGTTAACTGAGCATATGTCTTTATAAAAAAATCCAATTATGTCTGATGCTTTAATCAGGAATCCAACATAAGTAGTACTAAGTGATTTTAATGTCCATTTTTTGCATTTAATGTTTGCATTTGCGGTATTTCGAAGTTTAGCTGATCACACGGCAAATTACATTTGATTGGTTTTTTTTTCAATAAAAACTTTTTTTACCCCATGAAGTCTAAAAACACGACAAACTTTTACAAAGTTTTGGTATATTCTTATTTTAAAAACATCAATAAAGTTACTAAAGCGAGAAAAGAATATATTATTCCTAGCTGACCATTAAAATGTAAAAGTATTGCTATTTTCTTTGAAAAAAAGTCGATTGACCCTTTACAAAAAAATTAATATCAATTAATTTTTTTGATTTTTTTCAAAGTATAAAAAATTAAAAAATATTATATATGCTTCTTAATTTTATATTGTATTCTCTTTATATAAACCACTAATAAAGAAAAAGAAATTTTCAAAGGATAGCAGCCCCTTTTTTTGAATCGCATAATGTATGTATATCATTCGCTCTCAGAATATTTCATACGAATCTCAACTATCGAGGAAATGGAAAAGATGTGAGAATCAAAAATCAAAGGTGTAATAAAAAGTTAAATATATAGCCTTAACATTATATTTTCACAAAAACCTTCCTTCAGAGAGAGAAAGAGAGTTATAGCCAAATCCACATATATGTTTTTCGCCCTTATTTTCCAATATTCTTTCAATTGCAAGTTTTTTGAAATTCTAAGGCCTGCTGACAAATATACTTTTCCTCGATATTTTATTTCACCCTTTTTCGAATATGTAAGACCGGATAACAATGTCACCTTACATTTGACAAAAGATATATACATCAATCTAAGATGGAGAGATTTAGAGCCTCCCTGATGATAAATAAATCGATCAGTTGCTTTTGTTCATTTCACCTTACGAAATTTTATATTGCAATGCAAGCTCCTTTATACCGCACTTTCATAAATACCTTTTTTTTATAGTCAGTTGGACTTGGGACCAAATTTGGAGATTATTCGGGGTAAGAACATTTTATTGATAAAGCATAAAACTTCTTCTTTTGAATAAAAGACCTCTTTAAGAGTACACATATGATAGGAGGATCTTTCTTAACCAATTTGAACGTTTCTAAGGCAACACTTTGCATTTATATCTCGTACAAAACTTCCTGAACACATTTTGTTATCTGTTGAATAACTTTATATATAACGTTGTTGAAAACTACGGCCAAATTTTTGCTTAAAAGTTTTCTTTTTAGAGAATACGAGTGAACGAAATGATTTTAGAAAATTTAAAAATTCTAAGATTTGTCAAGATAAAGTAAAATTTAGGCAAAGAATGATTTCAGACAATGGAGATATTTTGGCTAAATGAAGAAATGATATTTTTAAATCGTAATTTACAAAGATTATTCGATTCTTCTTGATTCAAAAATTCTGGAGAATAAACTATTTTTTCAAAATTTTCTTATTTGTTTCCAATTTTAGATATATTTTTTCAAAATTCATAGTTCATTATCGATTAATTCTTCTTAAAAAATATTGTCACTTTCTTGTTTAAATCGAGTCCAGTGTATTATTTGTTTTCTTCGTAACATCGATATTTTTATTATATTTGATTAATGCAATTTTTGAGCAAGCATTTTATCTTTTGGACGTTCCCTTAGTTTCCCATCTTTTAGGATGTAAAACTTTTTCTATTTGTTCCCGTAATTATATTGAAAATGGCTGAAAGACACTATAAGATATAAACTGATTATTTTTGTGTGGAATATATAATATGGGCTCAAAGCAAGACAAATACATCTTAAGTTCTACAAAATAGTGAATCGCATATGAAGGATGTTTTTGTGTGTAAATCAGAGACCAGGATAAGATGTCGGTTGCTCGTGTAAACGGTGATCCATGTAAATCAACTCTAGAAACGTAAGTAACGAGAAAAAATATATGGAACGGCGATGAGTTGTCCATTCCAGTATGTTCAGCATAGAAACCAACACCTGATATTCTTATTTCGGATCACGATGATGACTTGAACAGAAAAAGGATGTAAGCTTACAGCGAAAGCTTCATTTTCCAGACTAAAAGAGCTTGATCAGATCACCACCTAGTGAATGATATAAAACTTAGTAAAATATGAATTGGTGTCTTTGCATCAAAGTGAAAAAAAGGAATTTTTTCGCCAGAAGTGTAAACAGTTTAAAGTACCGAGCATGACAGAAAAGATTTTCACGTTACAGACTATTTAAGTTTAAAGAATTAGTGTTGAAGGATCCGCGCGATCAATGGTCCCCGTTCATCGATTCTTTTGTTTCTTAACAAAAAACATATCAATCTATCTCTGTTGGGTACTATTTTTTAAATGAAAAGAAGACCATATAAAGTAACCATTTTTGGTAGACAAGATCATATAATGAATATAGATGAGACATACGCGCTAACCTCAAGATGTTCATAATCCCATACATTTGGATTACAATGTCAATATACTAAGCAACATCTTTGTAGCAAATAGTAAATATCCAAAAATCTAATCTCTTCTGACAGAGGTTCCCTTGTCTCTCAGCATATATCAAAAAATATGTTTGTGGATATAGATGTGTTTGTGCATATAAACAATTTATGCACAAGCCGGTGGACGCTTTCCCAAGCTGTCCAGCAAACGTAACTGTTGTTTTGTTTTGTTAAAAACCCGCCAAATTTTAAAATAATCTCATAAACATATTGATTCTGCTTCATTAATAGCGTCTTTTAGAAAAAAATGTTATTCCGTTGTTAATTTATTTCTAGGTCCACTATTGAGACAATATCTTTTTAGGTGGGAAGCAATAATACAAAAAAACTGTTTTTGTAATTTTTTTTTTAAATATTAAAGATCTCTTGTGATCTCTCTTCATATTAAATTTCATCCATCTATTCATTTCTTTACTTCAGGAGGTCCTAGCTCTTTCTTAAAGACACTACAATCTCTCCTATAGTTTGAAAACTTTTTTTCCATGATGATTCTCTTCAATGTTGTGTGTTATAATTTTTTGATAAACTGTCTTCGTTTTTTTAAATAAAATTTTCGTTTGCTGACCAAATTGCATTAAACTGGGTGATGGAGCAAGGATTTGAGTAGACCTTGGTAAGGGTTCAACTTAATAGTCCAAACGTCCGAAATCCAAAATGTCCGAAACCAAAACGTCCGAAAACTAAAACGTTCGAAACCAATTTTTTTGGATTATAATGAATTTGGCTAAAAAATTTTCATTTTAAAATCAAACACATCTGAAGATTATGATTTTAAAATATATAACCCAATTTTGGAAAAAAGTCTTAGAAAAAGTTATACTAATTAGTCGAATTTGCAAGACTTTGAAAATTAGACTTGCTATCAAAAATCAAAGGAAAAACTACACGATTTGAATGAATTTTAAGAGATTGGAATGAATTTTTATCTACTCCAGTAAAAAAACCCGCTTGATTATAGTGCATTTTTCATTTAAATCTAAAATGTGTAAAATTTTAAACTAAAAAATTATAGAAATAGAATTTTTTAAATAAAAAAAGTTTTGTTCCTCAACAATTTTGATTCTCGAAAAAAAATGTTTTTTAGTGTTCAGATAGTGTTAATCTAATTTTCGGACCTTTTGGTTTAGAACGTTTTGGTTTTTGGACGTTTTGGTTTGGACGTTTCGATTTCGGACGTTTTGACCAGGCACCTTGGTAAGTAGGTTTTGGAGAATTCTTTTGGAAGACCCTGACAGTCTGTCCATTTCCATGCCTTATTCCTTCTTTTGTGTAAGTTGAATCCAGTTTCGTCAATGAATATTGACATCTTTTTCTCATTAGGGGCATTTAGTGCAAAATTTTGACAATTTTTTTTCTTTTTTCAATACTTTCAAGAATTATTTACACGAAAAATTTCGTTTTAATTTCAAATTAGTATACTTAAAAGTCCTGCAATTTCAATTAATGTAATTTTACTATTTTTTGATATAAATTTTCCAATGGTAAAAGTACCTTGGGGTGTTTTCATCGAGAAGGAACACTTGCATCGAACTATGAGGAAAGTAGGCTTGATGCAGAATCAAACCCAAGACATTCAGTTATCAAAGCCCCGTATCTAAACAAACTTACTTACGCCCCCTATGTAAACAATATGAAAACTTCCTACTTTTTAAAAATATTTTTCCCGTCTTTCTTTGCTTTTATTATTTAACTTTGAGAATTTTGAACTAAAGAGTGATTAATATTAGAATCCTTAGCAATCTGTTCTCCATCTTCACAAACTATTCCTACCAAATCTTTATTTTTTTTGCCTGGAATTGAAGGAGGCATGGGTATTGAATGAAACAAACTGTAAAATATAACATTTTTACTTCTAAATTATCTTTTTTAAGTCCTAAATTTTCTTTTTTAAATTTTATTTTGTATTTTAGAAAGAGCGTTTAGAATTGGAAAAAGATAATTTAGTAGTAAAAATGGTATAGATAAAAATATGCTATTTAAATAAATATGAAAATATACATATATATCATTAAAATCACTGGAGGAGGAGAATTGAAAAATTGATTTAAAAAATAAAAATTATTGATAATTATTATTTTTATTCTATCTTCTAAAATAAAGAACTACGCAAAGCAAATTCTCTTTTTCTTTTTTAACTAATAATGTAAAGCATGCATATTAAAAAAAAATAAAAAAAAGAAATTTAAAATTAGTAAAGTATTAATAATTTTTAGTAAAATTTAACTTGTAAAGGAAGTTAATAAAGGGAGATGAGATTTATTTGCGGCGCTGATAGTTTGATTACGTGTCAAAATTCGTTTTACCATATACCATTTTAAAAAGCAATTAAAAAACTTTTTTATTTATCAATGAATACAGGAGGCCACATATATCCATATGTATATAGATATATAGAGCCACATAGATATATATGACTAAATGAAAAAAAACACTAGAGATATTTCATATTTATTGTATTTGAACATTGTTACAGTTTAGTTTACAACATTACATACTAAGACAATTTTGACATTAATTCTACGGCAGGAACTTCAATGCTTTCGTGATTTTCAGAATCATTAACTTCTTTTTTTCTCTGAACCCTCCTTTTCTTCCGAAAAATTTGTTTTAAGAAAAAAAAGTTTGGGAAACTTTGTTAAGAATTGTCAGGAGAATTAAAGAATTTTTTAATGCAAACTTTGAGACTTTTGGACAAATGTCCTGTTATGTGATCTTGAGTAGAGAGACATTAATTATATCAAGAAGGGAGAAAATAACTACATCGATGACATTCGGAACATATGAAAGAATCAATACAAAAGACATTGATTGATGCACAGTATTCCCAAACAACACATCATGCTCAAATAGAAGTAGCTCGATTTCCTAAATTTAACGAAGCTTATATTCTGAATTTTATCTCACGACAAATTAACCAAAGGTAACCGCAATTTAAAGCAAGAGTGGCAAAAAATATTTTCAAATTCGCGAACTCATAACGATCGATTCCTCAATGCATCGTTGTGACAAAATAAGGAAAACTTGGCGTTAAGTCAAAGCAAATTTGTTGACAGGTGAACATTTTTGGTGAATTAAGTACCAAAAGTTGGCTTATCAAAATGAATTATCACCAAATATTTGAGGAAAAAAGTATGCCGGTATAGTTAAAACGTTTTGACTAATTCTGAAGAGATATTTTAACAAAAAATGCCACTTTTAAGCGACTATATGGTGATGCCATAAAGACTCACGCTATGAGCGTACTACACTAAAACCCCGATGTTGCCAAAGCTGGCACAACTTGAGCCGGGGGCGAGTCATCAAGTGCATCTACTACTTCTTATGACTAGATTAGTTGAAGATGTCAGCATCAAATCAACTTTAACTACTGACATACTTTGGATTTTAAAGGCTGACAACTCTTATTTCTCATTCAGATCCTTGCTCCACATAGCAACATTGCTAGAAAATTTCCGCTTGGAAGAACAAAGCGTGGTTCTCTTATCAAATATGCTTTGCAAACTTACAATCGATCACTGAGAAAAAAATTTTGTTATGATTACGAATATAACTTGCGATTATCTCTGTCCAAAAAACCACTAATTGATTAGTAATTACTACTGATATATTTGTCAGACTTACAAGATTTTATTTGTTAATACTGTTAGTTTAATTTGAAACTTATACAAACAAATCTGTTAAGTACAGAGATTTTACTTGTAATTACTATTACTCCCATTTGTAACAGACACAACCAAATTTGTTTTATTCACAAATTATATTTGTAATTACTAATACTTCGACTTTAAGAGACGCAATAAAATTTGCTTAAATCACCAATTATATTTATATTTACTAATACCTTGAATTGTAACTATTAATATTAGCTTTGTTAATTTTGTTAATATTACAAAAAACTCCGTTATAATAAGATACTAATATTTTATACTTTATATGGAATTTGTGGGTTCAAAAAAATATACTAATGCCTCTACTCTATAATGAAAATTTATCACCCTATCTTTAATCATAAAATCAATTCTTTAAAAATTAAAAACTATTGTAAAATTTAAATTTTTACGATATAATTTAAAAATTGAAAAAATAAATATAAGCAAATAAGAATTTTATTGTAAAAAGCAGTAATGATTATTTAAAAATCATTTTTCGTTTAACTCTCTTTCGAGTTTATAGGTCTTATTGGAAAAGATCACAAGATAAAGCATAGTGTTTTTTTGACACATTTGGGAAACTCAAGGTCAAAACAAAAGCACGTTAAAACAAGTACTTTAATTGCTAACAAATCAAACTTGAGATCTTAGGCTAGAATAAAAAATTTTTAAAAACTTTACTCTGTAGTCAAAACTAATTTAACTTGCATATTAGATTCACTTTGCTCCCTTTTCAGAGTAATAATATTGTAAGAAACAAGTAACGAACAGAAAGAGAGAAAATAAGAAGAGAGAAAGAAAATGACAAAGATGAATATGCGTAGACACTCGTACTGCATGATTTACTTTTTTATCATACTCATCTGTTCTTTATATACAGATGCGTTCATCAAGTGTGTCTGTCTACAAACATAAGAAGTTGTAAAGAGATTATTTACAAACTCTTAAAAATGAAATACAAATATGATTGGTAATTATAACTAGTTATTTTTTTCAGTGATCAAACTAATAAACGAATCCCCCTTTTGATTCATACTCCTTTGATTGGAAGTAGGAATCCTGATTAGATTCTGAAATGAATCAATAAACACCAATACTCGTTACTTTGATTCAAAATTTTTAAATCGATCAAATGCTGAACACTTGTTGCACAATTTCTTGGAGTCATTAGCCTGTTTAAACGAAGAGATGCTTCTTCATTTGTCGATGAATGGGCCAGCCGTCAATTGAAAGGTTTTCAATTTACTCTAGTCTCCATCTCATAAGGATAAACTACTCTTTTTTCTTTGAGGTATCTTCACTTTAGATTGCTTTACATTTTGGTTTGAAATTTTTTTTTTTAGAAAAGATGGACTAGCATGAAGCCAGTTTTATAGTTTTGTAAATAATTCTCATGAGGCAGTAGTTAAATATTACACTGATGTGTTAGTTCCACGTAGAATACAGTTTTTGCTTTTATTGCTGGCATTTTCCATTGTTTTTTGCGCCTTTTTCAAAAATGAACTGGAAAGTTGGTTACGTTTAGTTTTGAAACGCGAGGCGATTGGAAATTTCTCATTCAATCCTAAAAAAATTAAATTTTCATAAAAAATGAATAACACTACTGAATTCAGCATGTTTGAAAATGGGTATACATGTGTAAAAACTTTATATAATTATTTAAATAAAAAGTTCCTTTTTGAGATGAGCTGTCAAATATAAATCATTTTTTGACGGGTTTGATTGATTTTGATAAAAAACGGACATCGCCACTGAATTCAGCTTAGTTGAAATATATATGTAACATTAAAAATATTTATAAAAACGTATTAATATCTGAGAAAAATACGGGAGGGTGGCACTTTACGCCCCCAGCACTTGAGCGGACAAATTTTGCCCAGCACTAATAGGCTTAAGGTACTGTAACAACTAAAGAAAAACTGGAAAAATATGGTATACTTGCAAATATTCTCCAATTGCAAGAAAAAACACCTTTAAAATTTTCAATAGTAAATTCATCTTAATATATCAATAATCTATCAATAATATCAATAAATAATATATCAATAAATCAATAATCTATATTAATCTTCTTTTCGCTTTTGAGCTCTTGCTGATAAGTTGTATTCTCTCAGAAAAGTGAACACAGAAGTTACAGACAATGCCAAAATATATAAAAATTTCTTAAAAGCCTGGAATTCAGTTGACAAATGTTGGTAGCCAGCCTGTATTATTAACAGTAATATCCAGAAAGTTTGTGAAATATTTTGATCATACTTTTTGCACTAACCTAACCCCTAACCCCTAACCCTAACCCTAACTCTAAGTAAATTTTTTCCTGTAGTTCTCTTTTATTCTTTCTCTGATGCATACCATAAATATGGTTCATCATACAAAAAAGACTGAAACTTTTCCCGAATCTTCCACATTTTTAGCATCACCCTTTGTGACCTGTTCTAGTTCAAATGATGTTGGTTGATGATCTTCTTCCTTAAACTTCTTTTGGTTCCAAGAAATACTCTGTTCCATCTCGTGCTCTCAGTGAGATTCTTTCTCCCCCTTCTATTTCTTGATCTTCTTCACTGATATTTGAACCCATGCGTTCGCAATCACTTTGGGAAAGGACATCTAAACTAGAAGTTTCTCCTTCAAGACGACCAAACACAATATGAATCTTTTTCTGAAACTTTCTCACCTTGAAGCCGATATTAAATCGAGAAAGCACTTTCTTGATTCCTTAATTTGTTTCATAATTCATGCACAATGCATCACCATATGATACGAAGAGAGTATCATCTAACAAGTTTCTCTTTACATATGTTCTGAGGTAGCCAATCTATGAAGATGATTATAGATGGCGTTAATCCTATTGTTTTGGTTAAAGATTTGAATGAATCCTGGCAGAAATGACCATCTTCTTTTTGTTTCATCTAAAAATTCACAGACAAATGTTTATATAGATTGGATATATTCAATTTTGTCTAAAACGAGTTTTAGGATTTTTCTAAAGGAGAAAAGTCACAAAAGAAGTTATGTTTTGAACTAGACTAGAGTATTGAAGTTGATAAAAATATTGTCGATGAGAGAAGAACTGAGTGAGAAAGAATGGAGTAAGTATTTAACTCTTTTTATGCAAGTGGTTAATTTCAGAATTTTTAGAAATACCAAACTGAATGATTAAAAGCATAATAAATATAATAATTAAGCAGGTAACTTGGCCTGGTTAAAAGTTAATTCGGTTTGAGAAAAAATTTAAGAAAATTGATTATATTTTATATGATGATATTATTTGTTTTCAATAAATTAATGATAATAATATTTGAAATCATGATTGTCAACGTATTCCAAAAAATATTAAGTCTAACAATTTTGAGAAAAAAGCATTTACAAAAGTTTATTCCATAAAATAAGAACAATACAGTTTTTTTGTGCATCAATTCACGCAGCCATACCCACCTGTATTTTGATCATCTTCAAAATAATTGAAATGATTCTTCTCAGGCTTGTAAGTTTATCAACAGATTTCGAAGTTTACACTATGTCGTTAAGTTTTACTGCATCTCTTACAATACTCACCGTGCTTCTTAAATTTATCTCGTCATTATCCGCATCAACATCATCATAGCCATGAGTAAAAGCTAAGCAAACGCGCAAAATATATTTTCCATTCACTTTAAAATCGTGTTCTAAAAAATTCTGTAAAAAATAATTTTATGAAATTTATTTATGAACGCAGTTTTGATAAAATTTGTTATAGTTTTAAAGAGACCGTAAAAACTCTTCGTTATAAGTTAAGTTCGTTTTAAACGAAATCGTTTTATACGAATATCACTGTATATGATTTTGAACAAAATTTATCAAAATGTTATTCTATTGCTCTTTTTCATTTGATCTTTTGATTCTCTTTAAATTAAGCTGTACAAAGTCAAAATCTGAGAAGTTTAATTATTTTCAAAAATTCAGATATATAGCAATTAGAACTTTTATGATATATTTGATGTCATTTTCTCTGTAAAATATCACTGAGTTCATGAATATATTTTACATAAATACCAAAGACTCATCCTCAAAAAGGCGAAAAAGGGAAGCTTCTCAAAATGTTTTATCAGTATCGTGTATTTTATTATCAATATTTAACATATAATTACTACCTTCTTCATCTAAAAGATTCTCTCTTTCACGCAAAAGGAAAAAGATGGACAAATTCAATTTAAATTTAAGAGTTCATATATTCGCACCTGCGCCATTTTTGAAAACTCTGACCTATCTAAATTTTTAGATTTCCTACCCTGTCTTAGTTAAATGATCATTGTAATTAATTCTTGATCAATAAGCTATAGATTTAAATATTATTCACTTGTAAAAGAGGTACTTCTTTTCTATGTCAAAATCTTTTTTGAATCACTAAATATTAGATTATTACACAACTTCTTATTTCATTAGAACATGGTAAATCTTCCATTTAGTCAAGATACATACTTTTTTTAATTATTTCTTTTGATCACACTTTCTCTTTTTAATTAGTTTTCAGTTTGCTTCCTTCTCTCATACTAATCTTCAAAAGATTTTATAATATGTTTTGTTTTTTTAAAAATAAATATTTCATACTCAAGATGATTGAAGAGAGTATTATAAGCCATACAAAAAAAATGAGTATATTTTTACTATATAACGATTTTTTGGAAAAAATTTACAGAACTGATTTTCATGCATACATCACTAATTAAATAAGCATAGTCGATTTGGTATATAAGCAGATATTTTATTTGAAAGAGATATTTTATTTTTTTGAAAATATTTTTGAAGACAGTATCTAGAAGTAAACCTCAAATCTGATTGAAGCTTTCAGATATTTTAAAACGATAAATGTCAAATCTGTTTCCAAAAATGAAACCAGCATCTTTCATTTGGCATAAAAACAGATATTTTATTTAAATTTCAAAAATATTTCTGTCGACATTAGACGTAAATCAAACAATTGATATACATTTTCAGACATTTTAAAACCTCAAAATGCAAAAACTGATTTCAGAAATAAAACTATCATGGTTGAATTGGTATAAAAACATATATTTAATGTAAAATTAGAGAGATTGGATATCGTTTTCAGACATAAAGCGCAAATTTGATTGACATTGGCAGTAAAACCTCTAAATGCAAAAACTGAGTCCAGAAATGAAATCAGCATGGTCGAATTGGTATAAAAACATAAATTTCAGGAAAAAGTTGAATCAATATTTTTGGAAACAAATTTTAGAACTAAACGCAAATTTGATTGATACTTATAGGTATTTTCAAATCCTAAATGTAAAAAATGAGTCCAGTAATGCAGACAGCGTGGCAGATTTAGTATAAAAACATATATTTTATGTAAAATTTGAAGGAATATTTTTTTTGATATATTTCTGATAAATCAAAATTTTGATTGACATTTTCTAAAAAGTAGTCATGATTATTAAAATAATTAAATATATAAAGTGTTATGCGTTCAAAACTGCATATAATTATAAATGTTCAAGGTAGTATATAATATAAACCCTAAGTTATAAGGTTAAGTACAGATAATGTCAAAATTTTGCTGAAAATGTTAATTTTTGATTTTGATTGACAGTTTTTGACTTGAAAGGGTCATTCAACTACCATGAAAATGGTATCAAAAGGTACAGCTAGCAATTTTAGGAAAAGTCACGAAATTTGAAGGTATATGATGCAGCCAATTTTGTACAATTATTGGGGGGGGGGGGGGGGTTACGCACCCAGCACTAATAGGGTTAATAACAACGTTTTGAAAACTAATTGTCTGTCTTCTTTTTCTTTGTAATTTTGTATATTTAAAGTAGATGATTTTCATTGGTTGAAACTCTAATGGCATTCTCATTATCAAGTGGTTAAACAGAGTAAGGAGTAGAAATCATCACTCTTGTAGTTAGGGATTAGACTTCGGAAACTTCATATAAAAATCTGACGTGCGAGATGATATAAAAATTTGCTGAAGCCTTGGACTTCGAAGCAGCAGACGGAATAAAAATTGTACAAGTTTTAATTCTAGACTTCATCGCACATAAATTACTAAAAATGAGATAAAAAAAAGCTTCAATATGCAAATAGGGCATCGTTGTGTGACTTTTAAAGCAAAAAGTTCGACAACGAGCTTCAAAAAACTAAATAAAGAAAATTTTTTGTTTCCTACCAAAATGATACTTAATATGCAAGATGCGTGAAAGGATAAGGAAGAAGTTTTTGTTCTAAAAAAAGAAAACGATCAATCAAGTTTGTAGCTGTTGCTCTTCTCAACTTCCTCTAATTTCCCGAGATTCGAAAGCACCGTTAAAAGCATGGCACTCCCAAAAAAATCGAAACATCTGGCAATTCTATTTTTAAAGCGTAAACATGCAATGTTTTTCTCGTCGTATGCTTTTTCTTCAAACAAAATAAGTGAATTTAATGAATGCGTGTTTCCTTGTAATACGAAAGGTTTTCCTTTTTTACACTTAACTTCGTATAAAACATTCCTAGGTTTTGACTATTTACTTCAAAAATGTGGAAAATCCGATATTCACGATTTTTAATAAATTTCTCATGATCTTTCAATGAGGATCAATATTCAAAACAAAAAATAATTGTCAAAATATTTTTTAATTATTTTCAATATGAGAACTTTATATTGAAGAGTTTTTATTCCTTCTCTCCTGGTTTCTATAGATGTGAGAAATATTCAATAAAAATAAAAAAAAATTATGGCGATATATTAGTTACTTTTTTAAAGGTCAGAAAAGGCTAATGCTGACTTTTCATGATGAATGAAAGAGAATGAGGAGAGAGAAGAAGAAATAATCAAATCAACGACGCCTAAAAGTGTTCGGTTTACTTAGACCAGCAGCGAGTAATATTTTTCACCATGTCATTTTCAAACAATTTTTATAAAAAATAAATATTGCTGACTTAATTATTCATCATTAAATATATTTTACAATACACCTATAGGATTATTATTATTGAAAAATTTTATGCGAAAAAAAATATTATAAATTTAAATTTATGAGCTTTGTCGAACATGATGTGAGGTCGCTTTGAGTAGAAATGTGGACCCATCTATAATATATTCTCGATAATTTCTGCTAGTTGATTGATTGATTGATGGAAAATGAGTAACAAAGACAGAGAGATGTATGAGTAAAAAATTATGCATGACATGTTTCGAGAATGAACCAATATATGAACAACTTTTTATATCTAAGTGATGAAGAAGATGATTTCTTTCAGAATTTTAATGATTTAGCTGAATTCTTACCGCATACATAGCAAGCCATTTTCATTGGTTGGACGATTCGCTGATTTAAAATTGCGCGATCCAATCTTGTTTCAGATCTCTTGCAAAAGAGTGTCAAATGAACTATTATTCAAGGAAGCTTGAAGCCATTTTTGCATGATATATAATGATGATATGTGCACAAAAAATACTTTTTTGCTTCTTTGGTCAAATGAACTATTATTCAAGGAAGCTTGAAGCCATTTTTGCATGATATATAATGATGATATGTGCACAAAAAATACTTTTTTGCTTCTTTGCAAAGCTTCAACCAAATTCCATCTTGTGAGAAGACTTTCACGCACAAATGAAATTCACTTTCTTCTTCGCCGTTTTTGTGATCACATTCCTTTTCTCCTTCTCTGCAGGTTTTCACTTTTTAAAAAATACAGAAAATCTCTAAAGATTAGTCAGTAAAATTCACTTTTGTAACAGCGACCTTTTTAGTATGCAAAGAAATACTAGAAAAAATATATCTGCACCTTTTTTATAAACACTCAGTCAATTTAGTACACGTTGTATTTTTTTTATTTGAAACTGAGAAAAAATTTAGTGCGAAAATTTCTTTCAAAAGATTTACTTTCATTAAAAATATAAAAAGTTTCTCAAAAAGTTTTTTTTAATGCAAGCAATTTCCCACAACATTTCAATGACCAAGATCTAAACATTACTCAATATCGCAAAAATATTTCAATAAATATGACATTATTTATCTTAACCAGTGCCGGATTAACATAGTAGCAGATGTAGCTACTATCAAAAATGTAGCTTAGTTCAAAAATGCGTCGAAAAAGCCTTTAAAGTTATTTTTTAAAGTTTTCTTAAATCCTTCTTTTATATTTCTTCCTTAAAATAAATTTTTGCTTTTGAATTTTGTGGTTTTTATCTTTTTTGCAGAATCTAAATCTTTCAAGAAAAAAAACTTGGTAGAACCGGCACTGATGTTCTAACTAACATTTTTTTAAAGTAATGAAACTGTCAGGAAGAATTTGTCAAAACTTTTTAATTATTATTTTAATTAAATTTTTTAACTATGAAGTTTGAAAGAAGTTTTTTGCAACAAATTTTATCGATTTTTTTTATAAAAGTATGATTTTTGGGAAAACTAAACTTTTACTTAAAAGCAGACAAATGTGTAAATGGTAAAACATATCAAGAACTCTTCAATGATGCTCTTTAACGTGGAGAACATTTTACAATTTTCCCGATATATTGAGAGAGCAATTGTGAGCTGGTGATTTAGATTTAGCGCATTTCAATTTCAGGGAAACATCTAACATTTACTTTTCTTTTGATCCCAAAATTCATCTTAAAAAATAAGAAGAGAAAGAATAAAATTTGTAAGAAAACTGATTATACCCCTTGATTTTCAAAGTGTTAAATTTTATTTTACTTGTTCAACTCTTTCCAAAACACCAATTCACATTATAATTCTTAAGGAAGTTTTTGTTATCTTTATTTTCGGTCCTCTTTCCAGCAACATTAAACATAGATCGAGTAAAGAAAAAAGCAAACCAACAGTTATCAGGAAAATCGTATCACTTCCATCCCATGCCCTTTATTCCCGTAGTTTTTTCCGAAATGAAATGGCCAAGACTCCACAATCACTGCTCTATTCATTCTAATGCGATCTTGTTGATAGTGTTTGTTGCAAGTCGTGATGCTTTTTGCATCAACGGAGAAAGTCGCGTTTCAACGTCTGATCATAAGGAAAAGCGATGAAGGCACTGATTCTGAAATTATTTCGGTTTCAACAAATGGCAAATTTTGGCCCTACCTCTTCCCCGACATATGAAAATCCCCTGAAAAGCACCTCGTAGAAGTAAAATAGGGAGAAAATGTGAGGTATAAAAACATTTTTCAATTTCTTCTTGAACAAAAAACACGCAAATTCAAATTTTGCAGCAAAAAATATTGTGCGTATTGGTCTTCATAAATGTTTGAATAGATTCTTTAAGTATGAATGAATCAATTTTGATTATAAATATATTGATTTTTGATTTATTCTGCACTTTACTTTTAATATATTCTGATTTTTTATAGGTAGTGGTAAGAATTTCAAATTTTTAAACTTTGAACATTTAAATGCTCAATTAATTTGAATTAAAATGTTTTTACAGCAATAGGAAGGCAGGAAGTAAGCAGTATGTTAGAAGGTATGAATTTTAGTTTTGAAGGCATATAAAACAAACTTTGAAATCTTTTTTGTTCTTTTTGATTTTGATTCTGTATTTGATCAAGGAATTAAGATTCAGAGTAAGTTATTCAACCCTCCCTCAAACACTCTCTGATTTAAAAAAAGGGTTTGTGTTTGAAAGGCCGGATTCAATTTCTCGATCTCACATTCAAAATACTCACCCTAAAATATTTCACATTTATAAAGGTATGTTCGGAATCCGGAAAAAATGCTGTCATGACTTTCTTCTATATGATGTTTACAATATCTACTTTAATGGAACCATTAGGTACTCGAAGAGTATAAAAAAAGTCAATTACAAAGAATTTTTCTACCTCCAAAAGTTGGCTATAAGAAAAGTTTCACTCATAAAAAATAGTAAGCTATAGTAAGGATCACTAGAAACCTTTTTTTTCTTTACTACAAAATTTTTAGATTGTATTTATTTAAAAAAAAAATAAATAAAAAATTTTTTTGTTTATTTTTAGTTAGTTTTTTTTTATTTTGTTTATTATACTTTCACTCTCTATTAAGAGAATTGTAAATTACCTAGATTAATATCTAAAATTGAACAATTATTATTATTAACCAAATTGTTGTTTAACTATACATTAATGAATTTTGTTTATGTTTAAAAGTACTTAAACACGGTAAAGAATATTTTAAAAATTTATTAGAATAAGATAATCTTAATTACCATATCATATTTAAAAAAACAATGTTTATGTGGAAAAAAATCGAAATTTATTTGAAAATTTTTGATTTATTAAAAAACCAAAATTTAAAATATTTTTACCAAAAGTTTTCGTGTCTTCTAACCTTAAAATAGTGTTTGTAGAAAAGTAAATATTTTGTAGGATATTTTAAAGTAAAACAATATAAAGAACAAAAACATACAAAAAATATATCGTTGAAATTATCCCAATTCGAAATGAGAATATTATGAATGAGAAATGAAAGAGATTGTGTTCTTTTGAGAATGAACCTTCTCTGTTATTTTCATTAGGAATGAAGATCCAAGTGAAGCTGTCTTTGTGAAATCAATTACATAAGTAAATTTTTCCTGAAACTTATTCTCTTCTATAAAAATATAGAAGAAAAAATTTCAGAAAATATAATCTGAAACTCTTCTATATTTTCTAAATATTTAATTATAATATCAATTAATTCAAATTAAAAAATTTGTTTTTTTACTTTTTAATTGTTCGTTCTTCTTTTCATTAACAATCATATCTTCTATTTCTTTTTAAAACAAGGTTTTGTTTTCTTAGAACAATAAGATAAACTTGTTAAATGATAGTGTACGATTTGTGCATAAAAATGCCTTTTTATATCTTCATCATCGATTATTAATATTATTGGTACTCATCGATGCAACTCCTAGGCAATCTAAATTTATGTCTATATTTATATATATTTTTTCAATAAATATTAAAAACACCTTATGGAGTTTGAAATATCTTCCATGTGACTTTATTGAGAACTAGAGAAGAGTAAATTTCACTAGATTTTTTTCAGAGACAAATTCTTGAAAAAAAGCACTGATGTCTAATTGGATACACTTTACAGCCTTGGTAGTGCAATCCAATCAAAAGATAACAAAAATTTCAATAAGTTGCTCGTTTTTAGGGGTTGTAAAATTCTTTTTTATAGTTGTACCCTCAATTCAAGGTCACTTTTATTTAATCACCCTGTCTGGCTTAATTTTTCTGAAACCATGAGACTAAAATACAATACAGCGAAACGTTCTCTATATTCTAAACAATGAATTATATTATCAAATGAATTTAAAATTAAAAATCTCTTTACCCTTTTTATTTGTTCGGTGTCTTTTTCATTAACATTCATATCTTTAATTCTTTTCAAAAACAAGGGTTTTTGTTTTGTTAGAAGAATAAGATACACTTGTTGATTGACACTGATCGATTTGTCCATAAAAATGCATTTTTACATCTTCATCATCGATGAGTGGACCTAAACGGTGAAACTGCGAAGCAATCTAAATGCATGTCTATATTTATACATATTTTTTTCAAAACGTTTTAAAAATAGCTGTGATAGAGACGTCACATATGGATATTCTTTCAATACCTCAGAAATGCGCTTCTCTTTTTCTGCAAGTGGTCTCCTACTTAAAACATGCATGTGATAAGAATTTCTTTTTGCTCTGAGTAAAGTGATGAAAAGGGACAAGATGTACTGAACTTGCGTTTTGTTCTGGCGAGTTCGTTCCAGTACATTGGTTTACATTCAAGGGCATATTAAATAACACTAGGAGAGCAATGGTGTTTAGAACTTGTTGAAATTAAGCCTCTATTACGAAATAACTCTAAGAAAATGTTCTCCTTGAGTTGGAGTCAAACCCGATTCCTAATTTCCAACACCACTAAACTACATGCGTCTATATATAATCTATAAACTAATTAAGTCAAAAAATTAACTTTAAAATAATTTTAAACGTAAATCCAATTTTAGGAGAAACAAAGACAACTGCTAATGCACAAGGTGAACAACACGCTTATTAGCATCATATAAAAGAAGCATGCCATTTTACATATGTTTTTCAATTGATAGATAATGGTGGAAGTTATGTTCCCAAAAGAAATAAGCGTAAGTTTTCTTACTTGAATTGAGATATTTTCTTCATCTTCTCACAAATCAAAGCATTTTTAACTTCCAAAAACACAAATAATATCCATTGGATAATAGAAGTTGGTAGTATGATGGGTGAGATTTGGTTTTGCGTCAGTATTGGGGTGGACGGTTGGTGCAAACGATATTTGCCATTGCAAAAGTAATCACTTACCAAGTATATTATGAACTTTTGGTTTAATAAGGAAGAGATCTAAAAATATAGAATCATTCTGTAATAAAGTAAAAGGAATCTACTACTAAGAATCTTCTGCAAAAGGAATCTACTACTAAGGAACTTCTACAAGTAATTAGGAAAAGATCTAAAAATAGGGCGTAATCTGTTTATAAAAATTGACTGTTTTGAGAGTGGATGCTTCTTTGAAAAGTTCTGTAAAAATCTTTGCTAAGCAGTTTCCTAAATTCATTCTATTTCTTGTGACACGTTTCGTAAGTCACCGTTAGTAAAATATCATGTAATAAATAGATATATATTCGTATTTATATATATATATATTTTTAAATAATTACTTATGTTATTATCTTATTTATGTTTGCACCTGTGATTTTTGAGTTAAATGTTGTAACCTATAAATATCTGCCATACAAGCGGTCATTTCTGACTATTTGTGCAGTTCTTATCTTAACCCATTTAAGGCCAAGCAAAGCAGACGATATCTAAAAAAACGCAGACGATTTATATTCAAAGTCATTGAAAAAAGCAGACGAAGATGAAATTACTTATGTTCCAAAATAGGAACATTGGCCGTAAATGGGTTAAGTAAGCATATTCGCCAACTCAGAAAATCGGTAACTAACGCATTTATAGTACTTATAACTAAATGAGTTTATTCAAACTTTTTTTTACAAACTAGTTAAATATATTTATCACTTTCTAACTAAACTGATTTTCTAGGGAACTCTTACCTCCGTCTTGGACTAAAGAGGAGGCACTCCATATCCTTACACAAACTAAACTTCTTTTCTTCATTTTTTAAAATACGTAAAACACTTATTCTTAAAAAATGATTTTTATTAGATAATCCACCCGTTCCGACTTGGATCTCTTGAAATCTCCGTCATACTCTGCAAGCGTGTACCCAACTCCCTAAGTTACTAATTAAACATACTTACAATGACATTGGGGCAGAAATTCTATGATTGATCAAAGAGAGGACGAAACTCTATCTTTCAAAACTTAAACTAACCTCTTTTGTATACGAGCATAGGATTATGCGAGTCATATGGAGGATGAGAGTCGGCTTTGCAGCAAGCCTTCCTCTAGAATATTAATAAATATAGGTAAAAAAAATTTGCTATAAAGAGAGTGATAAAAATAAAATAGAACAAAGAGATAGCAAACCCTATGTATTAAGATTAATGCGTCGCTGATACGCGCAAGCAAAATGCGAGATAATATTTTGCGCGTGCAAAGAAAGTAGTAAAACGGTCAAGGTAAAAAAAATGTTTTCTTCCTACGTCAATTCATTTTAAGAAATAGATGAGGAGTGATACACATTCGCTAGCAATGTATCGATGGATCCGCTTTGGTATCGGAATGCGCCTAAATCACCTTGTAATTTACATTGGCCGTAAATGGGTTAATGTTAAATGTTACCTACATCTGTTTCAATATATACATTGTTTTGTAATCTGTTCATAGTCTTAATAAATATCTTATCTTAGTAAAATAATAATTTAAAATTTAATTAAAATAAAAATTTTAGGGTATAAAAATTCAAATTTCAAAAAAACATACTAATCGTAAATATAGGTTCTCTTACGAGATTTGTCTCAATCTGATTTCTCGAAACTTCACGTCCTAAGCTTCTTGATTCTCGCTAAAATACGCCCAGCACTCGAGAAAGTTGATCCTTTTATGCCTCTAGCATTTTCTTTAAAAAGAAATCTCAAAATAATATTAATATAATTGAAACTTCGAAACTTTGGAGAATAGGATTTTCTTAATTAAAGTGTAAAATGTTAATTAAAGTTACTTAATTAAAGTGTTTTGTATTATCCCAATTTTGAAGTTTTGTTAGAAACATAGTTGCTAACTTTTTTTAAAAAGTTCTCTCTATTGTATATGAGAAAGTAAAAGACCGGGGTAAGCTAAAGGTACTTGGGTGTTTTCATCCAGAAAGCACAATGGCGTCGTTAATATCGAACTATGAAGAAAGGAGGTTTGATGGGAAACGAAGCCAAGACCACCAAATTTATTCACACCCGAAAGTGTGTCTTCTCCTCAATTTTCCAAAATGACAAAAGTGTATACGTAGAAACTTGATAAGACATACCATCCTTCACTGAAAAAGCAAACTGGTGTATAATCTCGACAATGCATAATTATGCTGATTTCAATGATTAATTTTTGAAAGATGATAAAAGTAATTATACTATAAAGCTATTATAAGTTATAATTTTTTTTTAAAGCTTTTAAACATTTTTTTTTACTAGCCATGTTTAGCAAATACAACAATCATTAGTTATAAATAGCAAAATTGTTCTGAAAAGACATCAAAGGTTCATTTCTAGGAGAATTAGAAACGTTAGGTGTGTCCAAAATCAATAGTTTCCATAACAAACGCCTGCTTTTCAAACCAATAAAGAAGATGCCACTTATTTTAAAATGTATGTGAATAGCGCAAAAATGAACATATGTGAGTATGAGCGTAATATCTCACTCCCTTGTGTACTGTATGTGAAGAATTTATCTTTCGATTGGACAATTTGTGAGTCAATAAATCTACAAAAATTCTGAGTTTGTCTCATTAAAATAAACCAAAGGGAGGTGCAATCTTTTTTAGGCCTCTTTTTTTGTTAAAAACCTTTTTTTTTTTTTATCTTTTTAGGTTACAACCCAATAAGAGGTCCTGATAGAGAATGTAAGTTGCTTGAATTTCATCTCCTTTTCACGATCTGTTTCTCCAAAAATCTTCCGCGATTATTTCATTTGATATGAAAGAAATCGTTCATTTTTTTTTAAAATTAATCTTTAAGAGTGCGATGATCAGAAGTATTGAACCTGGGAGAATGCTATGATTCTAGTTAAGAAAGGAGAACGTTGTTTTGCTGTAGGAAACCATTAATTCCAGGTAAAGTATATTTTGAGTAGATTTGTTTGAATTAAAGAAAAGTCTTTCGAAACATGCAATCCCAAATAAATTTTTGAGTGATATATTTTTCATTTTTTTTGCGAGAAATGTGTAATGTGGAGAAAAAGAAAGAAAATATTGAAATGTTAGATACGTTAGTTTTCCAATTTTAATATCATGTGTTCTACGTCTTTTTAACAGAAAATTTGTAGTTTGAATGAAAGAAAATCTGTTCAAAAAGCTCAGAAATTACAAGTGGAATCGCACAATGTTCAGTATTAGGAGCGATATTCTTTTCCATATTCAAGAATGATATAAGTGATCATTTGAAGTCAAATGTAAAAGTTTATGCTGATAGTATTAAATTTATTCAAGGTTTCATGTGGTGAGGGCAAAAAAAGTCTATTCTTTTATTTACAAAACACTTGAAAGGAAGGCAAAGGTTATGCTACATTAGAAGATCGGTGAAAATTAATCTTCCTTCTTTGTATTACAGAAGAAGCTTAAGGAATGAAATGATTACTATATTTTTATATTGTGAATGGAAACATGAACAATGAGGAGGATGTTTTGTCTGGCTACTCAAAGATATTATTTGGAGATCACATTCCCTGAAATTTAATCCTGATTCATATCAAAGTAATCATAGACAAAACTTTTTGACACAAAAAGCATAATATAATATCCCTGAAGTGGTTTGCCAAATGAAGTTGTTGATTCCTTGAATATAAATATTTTCGAAAGAAAGCTTGTGATGATTTTTGGAAAGATAAAATATTTCTCATTATATGTATTTTATTTGCATTATATTTCATCCAATTCACATATGGGGTGAGCCTCTTTACATTGCTTAAAGGGTTAGGGTTAGGGTTAGGGTGTGTTATGTGTTTAAAAGACGCGCTGGTGATTACTTCATTTCTCATGTCCAAACATTTTGGGTTCGTAACTTTATCGCTATGAGTTAGTTCGTTATTTTTTTTTATTTGCGAGGACCAAAAAGGCGTCCTAAAAAGGAATCCTATTAGCCTTCCCGATGATGGACCTTCTTTAAGTTGTCGGTTGCACGGCTTCAAGGTGCTTTGGTATAAACGAACTTATGAGTAAAACATCACGTTGTTTGTGAATAGATAGATAGATAGATAGATAGATAGATAAGATTTATTTTGAAAATGAAAAGAAAAAGTTAAAATAAAATTGGGAAACTGAGACATATATAGCGAATATATATTGTGGAAAACAAAATTACATTAATAAATAATAATCTATGTATTTAACAGTTATTTTGGAATACGATATGAAAGCAAATGAGAAAATAAGCAAATGTGGAATAAAAATATGTGTAAATCCAAAGGTTTATAGAAACCGCTGAAGGATACACACTGAAGGATACTCTTTCAGTTCTCCTCTATGCATGCTAATTCTTGAGCGCTGTCAATCATTTGTATAACCCCATCCTTTAAACGGCCCTATAGACACCTTCTCGCTTATATCCTCTAATGGTGTTATTTATTTTTCATGGAAATCAATCAAACCTGTCAAAAAAGCAATCAAAGCTGTCAATCAATGCCAAATATATAAACTTCAAAATATTTTATAATTTCATTTTTGTGACTAAATATTATTATCTAATTTATTTAATATACTAAATTTTGGTGAATAAACTACCCAAAACATTTCACCTGTCAGTAAATTTAGCCTTCACGCGTGACTTTTTGCCAAACACTTTTTCTCATAATTTTTAAAATAAACTTATCCACACACAGCAAATCAAATATGCTCAATTTGATTCTCAAAATAGTCCTGTCACTCAAGATTTGAATTGCTGTTACTGTTTAAACTTTCGTTAATTTTCGTCCCCATTAGCAAACCCAACCTTTCTCTATTTGATCGTAACATTTTTTGTCAATATATGCCAAGGTAATGCATACTACATTTCAATGTGCTTAAAATGGCTATATATTTTGTTAATTCGACCATATATATATATTGATTGTTATATTTAAACCCTATCGATAAAATAATTTTGTTTCTTGATATAATAATGCTTTTATCGATCTTGGAAATAGTGATGGGTCCACATTTCTACTCAAAGCGACCTCACATCATGTTCGACAAAGCTCATAAATTTAAATTTATAATATTTTTTTTCGCATAAAATTTTTCAATAATAATAATCCTATAGATGTATTGTAAAATATATTTAATGATGAATAATTAAGTCAGCAATATTTATTTTTTATAAAAATTGTTTGAAAATAACATGGTGCAAAATATTACTCACTGCTGGTCTAAGTAAACCGAACACTTTTGGGCATCGTTGATTTGCTTATTTGTTGTCCTTAGTTAATCCTACCTTTTGTTTACTAACTAATTAAAGAGACAGCTTTGAACTATATATCTCAATAGGACCTCCATAATTTTGCTTACAGTTTTGCCATCACTTTGAGATCTATGATGCATAATTCCCTTCTTCAATCAAGCAAAAGTATTCCTCCTTTATCATCTAATAAAAGACTCTCTCTTTCATAGCGAAAGAAAACATTGGTCAAATTCGATTCACATTTATAAAAAGTTTCTTTGAGAATTGAGATATCCTCACACAAAGCTACCTGACATTAGTTATGGTATTTCTTACTGTTCAAAAATTGTCACATTATTTTTTTAGTAACAAGACCAAGGTTTAAAGATTTTGGATTGACAAGGGAGGAGCTTCTTCTTCACGGTCAAGACGTTTTTTTACTTGATTTTTACACCATCTACTAGTTCATCACAAAAAGGGGGCATCTTCCGAGTAGACAAAGTTACATGTTTGTCTCTTAAAACTATATAGCTCTTCAAAGGATTTCTACATTGACAATATAAAAACATTTCATTAACGAGATGCTATTTAATTTTTCTTATGAGCACGCCTTCTCATTTCAATCTGGATTCAGTCCCTTACTTCTCTCAAATGATTCTTTGGAAAAAAGTGATTTTTACCAATTCGATTGACATTTTCACCAATTTTTTAAATTGTAATGACCAAAAAGAAGTACAGAAATGAAAAACATATAGACGATATTATGTTAAAAAATTATTTCAAATTTGAAGTATATTTTTAGTGAAAATTGAAATTGAATTAATATTATTTTAAAAAATTTTCAAATGCAAACCGAAAAATTTATTGATACTTTCAGAATTTTCACATCCTAATTGGAAAAATTGAGTACGGAAATGAAATCAACATTATTAATTTTGTATTTAAATTTAAATTATAAACTTACAAATATATATTCTTAGTTTTAAATGTATCTAATGTAAACACTAGATTATAAGCTATGGAAATAATCATATAAAAATTTTGTTGAAAAAATGTACATTTGATTTTGATTGACAGTTTTTGACATGAAAAGGTCATTCATCTACCCCGAAAATAATAAAGATATCGTTAGCAATTTTTCAAAAAGTGTCACCGTTGAATAGCCGTTTGATTCTGCTAATTTTCTAGAATGGGAATTTACGTTAAGGAGGAGAGGGGCTGCTAAATTGACGCCTTCCATCGCCCCTGATGGGTTTTAGCAAATCATTGCGATTAATCTTTTTATTGATAAGCATAAAGTTTTACTTTCATAACTTTTTTTTTATAGGGTCATGGGGAGACTATATTGATTTCATTTTGGTAATCATTTTTTAAATACTTTTCTTTGCGTATGATTTTCACATATGGGCACTCAATGAATTCTAAGACGTCTAAACAAAAAGAATTTAACCGAAAACAATATTATTATAAATCAAATTATAAAAAATCTGTAAAAATATCTCTATTTTCAAACGATTAGCTCACATATGTGCAATTTTGGACCGTTTTTTTTCAAATTTCAATTTAGGTGTAGGTAAATTTATTCATTATATGTTGATTAACCTATATAACTTAAAACCTAAATGAAAAAACCATACGTACACATTGGTGTGCTCATCCTAAAAAATAAAGAAAAACATTTAGATTCTTTTTTGGCTGAAAGAAGAAATTGCTATTTTGTACTTTTACTTTGTAAAATTTTCCTTTTGTTGAAAGAGCTTATTTTTTGGTTAAAATATCTTTTGGGATCGTTATAACTATCGCAATTAAAAGTTGACTCAAAAGTTGGTAAATTATATTATTGATTTTTCATAGTAAAAAATGAGGGAAAAAAAAATTTACATAAAAAAAATTAGAAATTTATTAATTTTATGAAAAAAAAAAATTTTTTCTTCTATAGTTAGTCAATGTAAAGAGTAAAAATATTTTCTTAAGATGACAAAAAACCTCTTTTTGCCAATAGTTTATTTATGATAATTTGGATTCACGATATTACAGACTTTAGATATTCATTTTCATTTTAAAACATTATCAGTTCTTGAATAATAATTTTTCTCTAAAAGTTTCCCAACATAAAACATGGTTAAAACATCTAGGATCGTGTAATCTTTGGAATATTAGAAAGATTATTAGAAAGCCTCAGGTTTTGAAAGCGTATCACAATTGAGCTTGAAAGGAGGCAAAGAAAATTTCAGAAATGAAACAAAAGTGATGATAAAATTTAGGGTGAAGGAATCCCAAAAAGATTTTTTAGCAAAATATTGATCTAACTCAAAGATATTGACTATTTACAAAATTAAAATGAAATTTTTTGATTAACTAAAATTTTAAAATCAAAAAAATATAGGTCTTTAATCAATTAATTTTAAAAACTTTTTTCTAATTTGGGTAAAGCACCCTTTCACATATGGTCTATACTGCGTATGTAACTCGCCAGACATATTGGAAGAAAGGTCTCATTTGTGTTCTCTTCAAATCAATCTTACATTCATGAATCTAATCTAAATTTAAATCTCTTTTGGGATCAGTACATAAATTTCATCTTCTAAAAATATTTTTCATTTGTTTATTTTAGATGACGATTTTATATTCCTAAAACTTGTTCCTAAAGCCTTGTTCTTGGGGAATTTTTTTATTTTAAATATTTTTGAACGTTTTTTATTTAAATAAAATGCCTCATTTTTGGGTGTAAAATTTCTTTTGATACACAAAGTGAAATAAATTGAAATTGTAAATGGACATCCAAACAGAGTTTCGTTTTAAAGAATTCTTATACTAAAATTATATATAGCGCTTTTATTTATTTTGCAGAGATGTGTAGCGCTCTTCACTGATATAAAATAGTTGATCGAGATATTTGAAAGAATTAAATCAGCCTATATTGCCGAATAAGCCGATTTTCTAGCTTATTAATAGTTGACTTAATTTATTCTGAATGAATGTAGCTTTTGAGCTTATAAATAGTGTTATCATAAATTTTTTGAAAACAAATAATATTAATCTTTAAAATATATTCAAGAGAACCTACGTTTTACGTACGGCACGGGACCGAACGGCGGACGTAAAACGTAGGATTCGTAAAATCCAGGTTTACTTTTAAATTGACATACAACACGAAAATCCTAGCCTGGATCACACATGGTCACACCGTGTACGACGTGAGGGACTATGGCAGCTAAAGAAGACTACTACAGTGAAGTTGGATGATCATACCTGAAGTTGAGCTGTTTTCATAATAAAGTCTTAAATAAAAAATATCAGTGTACAGAAGCTCTGATGCATTGTTTTGCGATCTAATTAGCGTTATTTAAATTACTCATAGTGAAATAAAACTGAAAGACAATAATTTATTAACCTTTATAAACTTTTTAATACATAAAATCACAAAGAAAAAACGTATTAATAAAATGCATTTAATGACCAAAATGATGACGTCATCGATCATTTTGCGAGGACGTAAAATCCAGGGAACGTAAAATCAGGGTACGTAAAACGTAGGTTCTACTATATATAGAATCAATAAATTTGGTATTTTCTATTTGATTAAGCTTCTTTGAAATTATATCTAGAAAAATGAGAGATTACTCACGAAGTTGCCAAAAGCTCCCGTTTTTCTCGAGGCCAATAAACTTATTCCCTGGTTAATTGGCTGTTTAATTATTTTTAGGGCTTAGTTAATTGTTAGTTAATTATTCACTTTGCTTATTTCTAAAAATGCTAAATTGACCACAGGCACAAAATGAGTTAAAATACTTACTCCCATTGTATTGAATACAAGTGTGTAGTATTTGATATCTCCCATATCCTTTCCAGTTCTTTTAAAGAAATAGCAACATATATTTTAAAGAGCGCAGAATTTTCAAAAAAGATATTAATTTCAAGAAAGAATGGCATAAATCAGTTTGTTAATTGAAGTAGTACTTACATTAATTACTAAGAAATTGGAGTGATGCCCAAAGCGGCACTGATATATCTATAGGGCTTATACGAGCCTTTAGTATTGGATAAGCTCTTAAGATATAAAGATCCCACCCTTGAGTACACTACACTAAAACAACAATGTCACAACTGTTAGCGTTTGGACCGTATGTTGAGCTGTGGAAAACAAAGTAGGGAATGCATAGTGAAAACCGAGAGCAGCTTTCACAATAGAGAAATAAGCCCATATGGATAGTTTACATATTGAACCGAAAAATTTTCAGAAATTCTCTTTGAAATATTTTTTACAAAAAAAATAAATGTATATTTAAAAAAGATAAAAATATGGTGCTGAAGGTGGCCCATTAAATTAGGGATAAAATAAAGAGGGGCCCACTAAAATAAATAATTTATTGAGCACAAATTTTTAAAAAAAGTACATTTCTTTTTTCTCCCGCATATGTTTCAAAAAGCCCACTGTCGGCAAAAATTTACTTTTTTTTTAATTTGTGCTCAATAAACTATTTATTTTTGTGTGCACCTCTTGATATTTAGAAACACAAAAAAGTATATCCCATTATTATCATTATAAAAAATTAAAAGGAATTTATTATTAACGCCATCTAGAATTGAAGAAAAATTTTTTATAAATTATTTTGAAATAAGTCAAGACGCGAATAATTCTTTCTTCCTTTATCCATCAACCTCAACATCCGTCAGATTTTTTTAATAACAGATTGTTTTATGACATAAATTTTTGCCTCGATAACAATGCGTCAGTCTGGAAGATCTGGCATTTTTTTCAGAAACCAAATGTGACAGAAAATATAAGAGTGTTATAAGAAATATAACTAAATCTTAGTAAAAAATAATAAGACTTGGGAAACAAATTTTAAGTAAAAACATTAAAAATCTTGGTATATAATTTTTTCCAATTAGCACATTGAAAGTTTACCATTTCCTAACATCAAGAACGAAGAGCTTAGTAGACTAACCTCTCTGGTTAAACTCCAAATGGAAACTTCTTTCAGACTAAACATAATCATAGCGTGTCCTTTAAAACATCTCACTTGTTAGGTGTTCTTGCACACAACCCTTCCTGCATCATCTCAATATTAGTTTGTCAAAAAAAAGTTTAGCTTCTTTAATATTTGGGTCATTAACATTTTACGCGTTGTGACGTAACAAGCCCATGTGGTTGAGCGCACGCTTTACCATCTTGGAAAATGGAGAAACCATACTTCCTTCACTGCCTCCTTTTTTCATATACAGTAGATTAAGTCTTTTTAAATTGGCGGAAATTTTTGCAATTTTACTTTTCCAATGTAAATATTTTAAAGCTAAAAAATTTGTCTTGCCTGAAAAAAACGTCAAAATTGAATTAAAACAAAATTTATGCATTCATTTCAAGCACTTTAATCAAAAAAATCTGCAATTTTTTACAACTAAAAGTGGCTTCCATTACGACAAATAGCAAGAAAGTGCCATTTAAAAATGGCCACCATCAGTCGATAATATAGATGATCCTTTATTTTGATGCAGGAATTTCCAAGTTGATTTTATCAAAAGATTTTACATTAATAGTATGCGTTGGGTTTGTAGATCATTTAAAAATTTGGGAGGACATCATTTATGTATGATCTCTTAAAATAACTTCTGAAATGATATATGTAACAGACATTCAAACTTGTTCACTGCAGAAGTGCTTTTTGATTTTATTTTTGATGAACTAAGTTCTCTCAATACTTTGTTTTTTTCTAAAGTTTTATCTATAATTTCAAGATTAAATATGATAAACAATAAAAATTTTAAGTCTCCTAGAATACTTGAATTAGAGTTTTTTTCCAATTGGAAATTTATTGAAAAATCTAAAGAACATTCCTCCAACTTTTACTGAATCTGAAAGAATTTTTTAAGCTGTTGATCTCCTCATCATCAAAATTAAGAATACATTTAAGTGATAAGAGTGTTGATTGTTTTTTTTGAGAAGTTATCATAAAAACGCTAAATGAAGTTTTCTTGATTATTTTTTTAATTAATCAAATTAATTAAATATTTTTTTTAATATTTTAAAAAAATATTTTTTTTAATAAAATAAATTATATTATAATAATAATTTTTTTTTAGTTTTTTAACCTAATATTTTTTTGTTTTTTTTAAAATGTGTGCTATTAATTAATTTTTTTTATGAAAAAGTTTAAATTTCTTGTGTAAATTATAACGTTTTCATAAAACACCACCTTAAAATTATCTATAAAATTATTTGATATTTCTCGCAGAAATCTCGAGAATTTTTGGGATTTAATTTTTCATTCATGATTTGTACACAGATTACCTTGCCGTCTTTCTGAAGTTATTCAATTCTTTTTTTTTCGAGTCTTGATTCCTACCTACCTGACATAAGCGATTCGTTTGATAGTAAGCAATGTCTCAAACTCCTCTTTGATAACATTTTTGTTTGATCTAATATCACTCTACTTAGTTCCTTGGTCCTTGAAACACTAGTGTCTGACCACTTTCCAATACATTTAATTTAGCTATGGTAATCTCTCATAGTAAATTGGACAAAATCGTTTTTTGAGTCCCTTTCAAGCAAAAAATTTGGCCATTTTTCCAACAATAAGTACAATGTCAAGCTCTCGTATTGGATTACTTTGGTTAATCGAAAGCCATCTTTTATATAAAAAATGCATATCATATCATGTCATATCTCTTCAAATTTTGTGACTTTTCCTAAAAATCGCTAGCTGCATCTTTTGAAACCATTTTCATGGTAGTTGAATGAACCTTTCGTGTCCAAAACTGTCAATCAAAATCAAAAATTAAAATTTTCGGCAAAATTTTGACATTATCTGTACTTAACCTTAAAACTTAGGATCTATATTATATAATACCCTGAAAAATTTATAATTATATACAGTTTGGAACGCATAACACTTTTTATATTTAATTTTTTTTAATAATCATGGCTACTATTTAGAAAATGTCAACCAAAATTTTGATTGATCAAAAATATATCTAATTAAATATACCTTCAAATTTTACATAAAATATATGTTTTTATACTAAATCGGTCATGCTGTTTTCATTTCTGGACTCATTTTTTACATTTAGGATTTGGAAATACCTATAAGTGTTAATCAAATTTGAGGTTTCTAAAAATTGTCTCCAAAAACATTCATTCAAATTTTACAATGAAATATATGTGTTATACTAAATCGTCCATGCTGGTTTCATTTCTGGACTTATTTTTTTACGTTTAGAATGTGAAAATACCTATAAGTGTTAATTAAATTTGCGGTTTACTTCTAAAAACTGTCTCCAAAAACATTCATTCAAATTTTAGAATGAAATATATGTTTTATACCAAATCAACCATACTGTTTCCATTTCTGAACTCATTTTTCACATTTAGAGGTTTTAAAATATCTCTCAATGTCAATCAAATTTGCAGTTTACTTCTAAAAGCTATCTCCAAAAATATTCTCTCAATTTTACATAAAATATATGTTTTTATACCAAAACAATCATGCTGTTTTCATTTCTGAACTCAATTTTTGCCGTTTGAATTTGAAAATACCTATAAGTATCAATCAAATTTGCGTTTAGTTCTAAAAATTGTTTCCAAAAATATTGATCCAAATTTTACATGAAATATATGTTTTTATAGCAAATAGATCATGATGATTTCATTTTTGAACACAGTTTTCGCACTTAGAGGTTTTAGTGCTAGTGTCAATCAAATTTGCGGTTTATGTCTGAAAACTATATCCCAAAATATTCTCTCTAATTTTACATGAAATATTTGTTTTTATACCAATTCGACCATGATAATTTTTATTTCTGAAATCATTTTTTGCATTTTTAGGTTTTAAATGTCTGAAAGTGTCAATCAAATGTTCGATTTACGTCTAATGTCTACAGAAATATTTTTCAAATTTAAATAAAATATCTGTTTTTATGCCAAATGGAAGATGCTGGTTTCATTTTTGGACTCAGGTTTAGCATTTATGGTTTTAAAATATTTGAAAGTTTCAATCAGATTTGCGGTTTACTTCTGGATACTGTCTTCAAAAAAATAAAATATCTGTTTTATACCAAATCGACTATGCTTATTTTATTTTTTTACTGGATTTTGGATAATAAGGTTAAAAAATATCGCGAAGTCGCAATTGAATTAGTAATGTATGCCTGAAAATCAGTTCTGTAAAAAATTTTCAAAAAATGGCTGCATATTAGGTATATAGTAAAAATATACTTTTTTTTTGTATATTTTGGCTTATAATTCTTTCCACAATCATCTTAAGTATGAAATATTTATTAAAAAAAATAAAACGTATTATAAAATGTTTTGAAAATTTGTATGAGAGAAGGAACCAAGTTGAAAACTAATTGAAAAGAGAACATGTGATCAAAACAAATAATTAAAAAAAATATGTATCTTGACTAAATGAAAGATCTACCATGTTCTAATGAACTAGGAAGTGGTTTAATTATATACTTCAAAAAAGATTTTGACTGTGAAAAAGAAGTTCCTCTTTTACAAATGAAAAATATTTTAATCTATAGCTTATCATCTAGGATTACAGTTAACATTTAGCTAAGATGGGTAAGAAATCTGAAAATTTAGAATAGGTCAGATTTATCAAAAATGGCACAGGTGCCAATATGTGAGAATTTAGTCACTATCAAGATATTTTTAATTTAAATTGAATTTGTCCATCTTTTTCCTTTTGCGTAAAAGAGAGAATCTTTTAGATGAAGAAAGTGGACAACTTTTTGCAATTGAACAATGAACATCACGAATGATTCATCAGAGAAAAACCTTTGAACTGATATTGGTTGACAAATATTCAGGCCTGATAATAAAATACACAAAACAGATAAAAAAAAAACTTAACATCATCAAGATTCTTTAATCAGAATGCTTAAGAGAGGAAAAAATGTGTCCAAAATAAATCCTTAAAAAGTTTTTTCAAACACACGTTGAAAAAAATAAATTTCTAATAAAAAAAAGAGCTTTTTTATTTATTTTTTTCTAAAAAAGATATTTTACAGAAAAAATGACATAAAAAATATCACAACAGTTCTGCTATATATCTTGAGTTTTTGAAAAAAATTAAAAGTTCTCAGATTTTAACTTTGTGCATCAAAAGATCAAATGAAAAAGAGCAATAAAATAACATTTTGACAACTTTTGTTCAAATCATATACAGTATCGTATTCGTATGAAACGATTCCGATTAAAACGAACTTAACTTTTAACAAAGAGATTTTACGGTCTCTTTAAAACTATAACAAATTTTATCAAAACTCTGTTCATAAATAAATTTCATTATAATAAAATTTTTGAAAGAATCATTTTTTATCTAAGAGAAGAATATTCATATACAAGTTAGATTATTATCGCCGAAAATTAATGCAGAATTTTGTAGACATTTGCGAAGTGGAAGAAAATATACGATATTGCAAAGTGAAAAATGAACATCTTTTAAAAATTGATAGTTTAATTTGGTTCCAGAACCCTTCATGCAAATAAATTTGATTGATTGATTGTTTTCTTTTTTTACTTCTCTCCTCCTACTTTCACGCATCTTTCATTCTAATTGGATAACATGCCAGAAATATCTTAACAATGTCTTTTTGAAATACAAAGACAATTTTAGTTTTAACTAAACATCTAAAAATAACACGTTTTTCCAGTAAAAAACCTAATATTGCAAAAATAAACTTTTCAAAAAAGGTTTCAATTTCATTTTACTAGGCTAAATAATTCTCCACTTCAACCTCTTCAGAAGTGACACTATCAGAAATCTTTACAATCTGATTTCCACAAAAAAAGTAACAGGCATAGGATGGAAGGCAAGAATTTTTTATGATAACAGCTTGTTTGTTTTTTACTCAAACTAATAAGATCCATTGTGCAATTGTTCAAAGTGTAGAAAAATGTGAAAGTTTTTTCTCGAACTTGAACTTCAAATAAATAAAACTAAGAACCCTTGCAATCAATGACAATTTTTTTGCAGTTCAACCAGAATTTCAATATTTAAAATATTCAATGTTCAAATAGGTCATCTAAATGAAATATCAATTTCTCTGCTCAACACCTTTCAAAAATCCAATTTAGTTTTTTTCACCAAAATCTATCGTTGAAATGTCATAACTTTGAAAAGCACATGTATCGTTGTCTACAATGAAATTTCTGAATCAAAAATCTTCAGCTGCTACCTGACACTTCTTTCTTTGCAATCGCAATCCAATCTCCATCCTGAAGAAATCTACTTCTCAATTGCTCTTGTCCTTGAAAATTACATTTAACAAATCAGTTTATTCCGCAATCCTCGATATCGTCTTAGCAAATATCGGTCAGTGTCTTTAGCTTCGCGGTTTTCTAAAATTTCCAAAAAGATGATGTTAATACGTTCATTTCCTTTTTAGAATATTTCCATTCTATCATTTCGTTCTCTCAATTTGCTCACAAAAAATTTGCGTTTATACAAAACTTTGTTGCAACGCTTCATACTCGCGATTCTCTACTTTTTCCCAATTTTGACAACGATATCGTCAACTTTGTTTATCCGTTTGAACCCCCTATTTTATATGCGGATGATTCTTCTCCATTCTTCAAATCATAAAAAGGCCGTCTCACGGACTGAAAATCTAATAAAATTGACTTTTCTTGAATGATCAAGGTGTATGAAAATTCCTTGAAGCTTTTTTTCTTGTATCTATTCTCTGTTTGCAACCTCCTGTATGACAATTGAAAATTTCTGAAATTTTTCAGCATACCACCTTTGATTCCAATGTGATGTCATTCAGCATAGGGCGCTGAAAAATGTTTGGATTCAAAATTTCTGTATTTTTTAAATCCCAATCTACACGCATTCTTCTTCTTCATGTTTCTAAGGTGTTTAGCGCTCTTTCTTCAGATTTAAATCTCAACTAACTAAACACTCTTTAAAGCGCATTAAAACAAAGAAATATGATTGGTTTACATCACAGTAAATCATTTTCTCCCACAATTTGGATTCGTTTTTAGGTTGTCATTTACTTTTTTTTGGGACTAATTAATTCTTCATGCTTTTGGAACTTTTTTTTCCAAAAATTTTTTTCACTTCTTACTGTCATCTTTCAATTCTATCATTTAAAATCAAATGCTCACCTTTTTTTCATGCTGTTGTCAGACTTCTTCCTAATCTCTTGATTTTTGCAAATTTTTTATCATGTCATGCAATTTGGATAGATTTAGATTCCGTAAAAGTAAGGATCATCATTTACACGTACAAATCACAAAAAAGGATCTAATGAACATATCTGTAGCTATGATAAATTTTTATTAGTATCAAAATTTTGTGAGATTTCAATAACCAGAAATTAACAAAATTTACCAATTGAAAGCTTTACAATTAAAACAACAAACATACAAAGTAAATTTGAATTAGTTAAATATGGCATAAAATTTTTCTTGTTCAAGGCGAGAGAAGCTCTCTAATTGGATCAGGCACGGTTTTTTGGATTATGAATCCTTTATTGCTTAAACTTTGGAGTTTTAAAGCCAAAGTTTATTTTGTCAAAGAAAATCAAAAGGAAGGCGAGCTAGAAACAGAGCATACTGAATGAGACAGAGTAAAAATATAAAATTTATAAATTTATTTTAAATATACACGTGGTTTATGCATATTAACATATGTAAAATATGAATAAATACAAATGTATGCGCGCGTATATTCAGAAATAATGATGAGATATAACAACAATGATAATAATTAAAAAAATAAAGAATAATCTCCAAAGCAAATTAAAGTAGCGAAGACAAACATTTGTGTGCAATGACCTCAAAATTTGCTCTTTCTCTTTGAAAAGGCTCAAAACGTTACCACATGCGCCTGTCAAAAATTGATAAAGTATCCGGCTTCCATTACAAATCCTGGGATGAGATGATGATGCAAGCAGCACTAGATTATGTGTATATGCGTGCGTGCGTGCGTGTATGGAAAACACAACAGAAAAGACGCAAACAGCAAAGATGATATATGAGATATTCACATCTCAGAGAACGAGAGAACTTTGTAGATTCAGAGAAGAACTTTCAAAAATCAGTTGTGCCATCTATGTTGTATCGAATGTAGAAGTTGCCTTGACTAGTAGTGTCTACAAAAAGAAGCAATGAAAAGTGTATGGAATCTAAATGGAATCTACGCATTCCAACAGATATCCTTCATGCCAAATTGGCCCCAAAAAGTCGCTAAATTAATAATGCGAATAAAAAATAGATATCCTAAAAAGCACGGATGAAAATTGATACATATGGGAAGGTTCACTTTTCAACATTTCTAAAAGAATTTCTTAGATGATGATTTTGAAAATTTAGTTCATATGTTATCTTTCCTAAATAAAAAAGGAATTATGAATGCGACAAAGTTTTTATTCTAAAACTTTGAAAGACTAAAATTTATTTTAAAAAAATCTTATATCAGAAAAATAAGAGTGAAAAGTATGTTTGTTTTATTATAATGATATTCATAACATATGTAAGTTTGTTTTGAATTTATCTTCAACTAAGCTTGCGTTTGAAGATATCATTTTTTGAGTTGAAATATCTCATCTTTGCCACAAAACAGTATGGTCAGCGTCACTATGGTTCACCAATCATAGTTAGCAATTGATTAATATGTTTTATTGAAAGTTTTTAATAAAAATAAAGCAGAGATGCGCTATATTTATAGTGTCGATGGATATATTTGATTGCTTTACTGAAACCAAATGATTGCATATTGATGAACTGAAACCAAATCTCCTGTTGTATGAATCGGAGTCCACTTTTTGATATTCGTAAACACCAATCGAAGTCGGGTATTTTCGCATCGCCGCCTCAAGCCGGTGTATGTGTGAACATATGTGTAATTTTATAATGATATCGATGCTTTTTTCTACTATTAGTGATGTAATAGTACGTTTAAAACATTTTTTATGTATTTGTTTCAAGGAAGAAAATAATTGTTTCAATTCTCTCTTATTTGATTGGTTAAGAGAAAAAAATATTCAAAAATTTTCACCCAATCATACCAAACAATTTGTGTGCGCCAAATAAGGAAAAAAGACCACAACTTTAAAATATTTAATATAGAACATTGCATTCATGTCCTCGATTTCGAAATGCACTAACATTCTGATTCGCTAAGCTGTACAATGTACATTCCCATATGGGTGTCTTGATGCGTGGATTTAGAAATTTTCACATCTTCCATTATTCTAGAATTTGGTATGATTGACAATATCCTACCAAGAAAAATATTGATTCATGGTAAAATGTATTCATAAAATGAACATGGTAAAATATTAATTCATGGTAAATAATTCATGGTGCATAAGCATATTTTAATTTGACAGATTCTCTGAATTATTATATAAAATGAATCTATCTACAACTTTTGCTGTTAAAAGGAAAAAGACCAAGGATATATTTGCTACTTCTTTAAATTGTTCAAAAAATGAAAATGAATCAAAATGATTTAAATTTTACTTAAATTAAAACATCAGTAAAAAGAATGTTTGTATGTTATAATATAATGATGTGAAAGGTCCAACATAAAATAAGTCAAAATAAAAATGTAAATAGACACACATTTTAAAATGAAAAAGGCGAACTTAAAACAGATGAGTACGATTTTGAAGTAGAAATATAAAGACCAGTTTAAAATAGAAAAGTGATATATATTCTATGTATGTTAGGGAAAAGATCAGACTATCATCATTCAAAACATCAAAGAGAGTTACGTTTGGGTCTCTTTATTTCGAAAGCTCTTTAAAAAACCGTTCCGCAAATAGCTTGTCAAAAGTGATAAAAAAAATTTAAGAGCAGATTAACGAATCTTGAAATCCAAAAAGGAATAAGCTTGCACTAAATTGGATTTTAATCAATATCTTTTTTATTTTCTAGATTCTTAAATCTACACTTGCTTACCAATTGTTACGATTAATAAAAGTCCGTTTCTCGAAAAGGAAAGTTAACTTCATACCACTCTTTACACCTGATAAATTGCAAAATTATTCCCCATAGCGTAATTTAACACAACTTTTGAAAGCACTTACACTTGGAATGGCATTCCGTCCTTTAAATTCGTTTATTTCAAAATAAAATGAAGGAATAGCTTACTTTTAGTGTTCTTTTTCAAAGCATTGATGTATTGGTGATTCAGAAAGCACTGCTCTTCCCTGCAAAAACATTGAAATTATAAAAAATTTCACAATTCACAGTATAGAGATGGACTAATTTAAATATTATTGAGGTATTAATTTTTGAAAATTCAGTGTATTTCTTTTATCATACTTGAAAAATCGTTTAAAACGTAATTCAAAAGATGCGGCTAGATTAATTTAACGCCTATTTGAATGGAAGGCTTGTTGAAGTGGGATTCAATTTGAAATTGGAAAATACAGTGTAACTTCATGCGCGCAACATTCATTAAAACCTCTTGGAAGCGAATAGGACCTAAAGATCCCATAAAATAAGTCATATAAAAAGTCCATGAAAAAGAAGGACAGAAGATTGGTTTGCGTAAATAAAATCACAATAAACATCTTGAAGTCAATAAAATCAATAAAAGTCGCTTAAAAATTAATTTTTTAAATAAAAAAGGGCAAGAAATCATTCATTATTAAATTCTTGCATTTTTAACCAAAAAAATTCAACACAAAACAACTGGGGATAAAAGGGGACACTGAGAGAATCGTTTTTCGCAAAATAGTGCACCCATATTGGGTGATTAGCCATTTTTGTCAATGAATCACATTTAAAAAGAATAAATGAGTCAGTCTTTGAATTGAGTACTATTTAGTGATGGGACGATACCAAAATTAATAACGATTCCGATACTACTTAATATACCTGTTCCCAATACGATTCCCGATACAATTCCGATTCTAAAATATTACAACTTGAAATAACTTTTTAATATTATTTTGAACTTCAATTAATTTCTATCACTTTTTGCGAATAAATATCCTCAAAATGAAAGCAAAATTATATAAATAATCCACTTTTGAAAATTTTGAGTATAAATTTTGAAAATTAAAAAAACTATAGTCATAAATTTGAGCAGTGAGAAGCATATTCAGCATAAAATGATAGAATAAAATTTTATTAATATTACATAGAGATCTTTTGAATCAATCGTAATTAAATTGGAGCTTTCGTAAATTATAGTGCAAAAACATAAGCATTTCTCCTGTTTTTGCTCCTAAGCGATTTCTTTTAGGAGAATAAATATTTCCTCCAATACTAAAAACTCTTTCACTTTCAACTGAAGAAGGCTAAGAGCTATTATGAGTATTTTTGCTTTTATAAATGATATTAGAGTATTAATCATTTTCTTTTCTTCGTTTATTATCTATTGAGAAAAATCATTAACTGGTAATCCAATCATAAAAATCAGCAAAAATTTTATGAATCTTGAAAAATATATTTTCGGTTAAAAGCAAGGATTTAATTGAGACACAAAAGTCAAAAAGAAAGAGGAAGATATATGGGAGTAAAAAAATAAAATAATCAAAATTCATATATTGTATCACAGATCAATAAAGCGATTATTGATTTTGGACTTGATTTGAAAAATCCAATACGCCCATCAGTATTTTTTAATGTTGTTAGGATTAACGTAATTTTTTCTAAACCAGCTTTAAACAAATTATGTTACCTTTGTCGGGATAAGCTTGAAGGAGATCTGAATTCCCGTATGGCATCATTCAAATATTCGCCAGCTGTTTCATTTGTTCTCTGGAAGGAGGTTTGGTCTTCACTCGCGAAAAATGAAGGTGAATTTTTGAAATTAGAGAAGGAATATGGTGAGTCAATGGATGGTAAATTGTTGACAGATTTGTAAATCTTATGATCCGGGTTCAAAGAACGCTCGCTATAAGCAGTATTTCGAGCAGTAGGCTTCGTAAAGTTGTCGTCGTAACTGATAGTTTGGTTTTTGAACTGTTCATAAAGATTGACAGGAGAAGTAGCAATGAAGCGATTACTATACGCCACATTCGGTGATTGACGTACAACTCCACGATCAAGAATATTTTGATTGACGTTTGGATTGAATTCACGATTGGAAGAAAAGGGCTGACAAACCCTATTCATGACAGGTGCAGAGTTCGATATGTTATCGAAAGAGGATGAGGAAAAACTCGAAGAGCGTCGGAACGACTGCAAATACGGAGATTCGGTGTACGGCTTCGCCACAATAAACTTTTCAAAAGGGGGTCTTGGAGGCTTTGCAGGAATGAATGGAGCTGTTCCTTTTGCCATGAAATCTGGTTGGCTTGAATACTAAACATTTCATATGAGGGATTAAAAAAGTCATTGATTTCGGAAGACAAATTTTTATAATAAAAAAAAGTCTAAAAAAAGCACCACTTATAATAAATGCACTTTTTGTTCAATGATTTATTAGTAGACAGATGTTTCGAACTTTCGCATCTTCTCAATTCTTATCAAAATTCAAACAATTTCAAAAAGTTTGTTTTAAATATAAACTCAAAAATTTAATTTTTTTTAAGTAAAAAGCTTTTTACACAGAAATAAGATTCTCTACTGGCAAAATTAAGAGTGTAAATCTGGAGGAAAGATCCTTGAAATTTGGCTAATTTTATATTCTTATAAAAAAATAAAAATAAAAGTCGCCATTTTAATTTGAATTTCTGAAAATTCCTCAAACTTAAACCAAGGTAGCATGATATTGTATAAAAAAAAATTATGAAAAAGGTACATTCGTCTTACATTGGATAGCCTTGAGGCATCATCATAGAATCTGGAGGAGGAGGAATTGAAATTTGTTTTAATTGGTTGATTCCATGAAGTCGCGTTCTTGCTGAAATTTTCATTGGCTGGAGGAGCGGGGATCGATGTCTTATTCAAGTTGCTGAGAGGCGGAAAGTAGTTGAATGACTTTTCAAACATTTTCTCGTCTCCCTCGTATTCCTTATACTTTTCCTTGAGGTATTCATCATAATTTTTGCTTTCTTGGGCAGAAGAAAGATGTTTTTGTTGAATTGGGATATTGGGGGAATCAGAAGAAGATGAGGCTCGTGGAGAGAGAGCCTCCTCTCTGGCCAGCAGGTACTCAATCTGTTTCATGGAAGGAGAAGCATTTTGTCTTTTCACAGTGTGCTCTTTCAACTCATCCAGGAAGGGGGTGTAGGTGAATGGCTTCTTTCCGCTTGAGATCTGAGCTTGCGCCAAAACCTTGTTCAAGATCTTACCCTTCTTCACGTAATCTTCTTCTTCCCCCTTTCCTCGGTTTAAGTGGCGCATCGCGATTTCTTGCTTCTTAGCCAGGATAGCTTGCCCAAAAACTGATGAAGGAGGATCTGGCTTCAACGACAAAAAGCAAAATGATAGATTAAAAAATTTGTTAAGCTTTTTAAGCCCAGATAGCGTGTTTGATTTCTTGATAAAACACTTTTACCTGAGAAAATGGGAAATTAGTTACAGTCGCTAAGATGTAAGTATTTCAGTGAATATTAGACTTAGGATCGTTTTTCGTTATTTTAGACAAAAAAACGAACAAAAAGTTTCGTTAATTTTTTTCGGAAAAAAATCTGCAACTTTTTTCAGAAAAAAACAAAAAAAGTATTAAAATTCAAATACATTGTGTTGAGTGTTTTGCTATTTCAACATGTCGCAAGCCATTCGTTGAAATCGCTTCAAATAAAGGCTTGGAATAACAAAAAACTTTAAAATATATTATTTTATTTTTAATATCAAAATTAAACAAACTTTTAAAAAAAGAGTCAAGATATAAATAAAAAGAAATTTGTCAAATTTCAAAACAAATATTGAAATATACTTTATAAACAGACTAATATAAAAGAAGTTTTTTAAATTTATATTTAATCAGATTTTAGAGGTGGTATTTGAAAATGTTGACCAAAAATTTGTATAAAAAATATACTATGCTAGTATTTTTGAAAATTCTACTTTTTGGGAAAAAAATTTTCAGAAAAATTAGACCATATGGTAGGAGTCGATTGCAGAAGTGAATTTTCAGGCTTTCTGCCGCTGAAGATCTTAAATTTGTGTTACCTTGACTTTGAAATGATGAATACGAAGAATTCACAAAATCAACACAACCACGAAAGTAAAAGCGTATTGTCGTCATCTCTAGCTCTAATTTCAAAATTTTTACTTCCTTATTGCTATCATTATAAACGAAAGTAAAAAACGATAACGAAAAAACATTTAAAAAAAGGGACAAATTTTTTTTTAATTGAAACACCTACACTTCTCAGGACTATATTTTATTCGAGAAAATGGAATAAAAGCCAAAAACACCAATGATTGGTTACTTTTTTAAAGTTAATCCTTTGTAATCGTTTGGAATTAAGCGTCTGACAGTTTAGAATTTTCAATCAAACTAAAATTTTAAGATGGAAAAGTAAAGGGCATACTTTTATCGGATCTCGTGTCTATTTTTTTGAGAATCAAGAAACGTAACACTCTTAAAGTCTCGAGAAGACAAAAACTCCATGCCTACTGTGTCGCCAATAAATTTCGCAAATTTGTTCTACGCGATTCGAACAAAGTTTAAATGCCCAAAATGTATCACGAAATAAAAAAATATTGCTTAGATAATAAGTTAATTACGACTTTTTTTTAAAGTTTCACCTATAAAAAAATGGTCACTTTCAGTTTCTGTTTTGTTTGTCAGTGTATCTTTGGTATCATTTATAAGTCTATTTCGTATCGATGATTTCGTTTTATGGAAAAAATAAGTTTTATTTGTCTCAAAAGCTAAATTCAATAAAATAAAAACTTTGTAAAAAGATTGAAAAAACATAATAAAAGTCATAAAAAATTATCAGTTCACTGACTTGCGCTTAAAATATATTTACTTTATTTGTCAATGATTATAAATAATTAGTGTTATAAGACACACTACTCTCTTTTTCCAAAATAAAATTCCTTTACAAAATAAATTTTAGATAAATGTTTATCTAAAAAAAGAAATTCATTAATTTCATCCATTTGACACTTGTGTTACCCACCTGAAGGTAAAAGTACATTGTGCGGAACTATGAGCAAAGAAGGCTCAATGCCGAATCGAACCCGAGACCTTGTGGCTTTGAAGCGAAGCATCTAACCAACCTCATTCATGCCACAAGAATGAATGTAAGCATGCATGTGTGGGTAAGTAGTACTAATAATAGTGAATAAAGCAAAATTACTTCTTTGCCTGGGATCTGGGTTGAATCTGTCTTCTCGTGAGGAGTGTTTGCGTTAGGGGTGTAGTGAAGGGGTAATTTCGTCGGAAGAGGGGGTGGAGATGGAGCCTGGCAAGGTGTGGGAGCAGGTTGACTCGCCTCGCTTTTATTCGAGGAGAGAGAGTATCTTGTGATTAAGGAGTCTGTTGTGGAATTGAAGTTTTGATTGCTGTGACTGGAAAAGCTTTCTGACTCCGCGATCGAATCCAAGACGTTTGCTTCTTTGGCTGGAAGAGGGAGAACAGGTGGTGTTGGTGGTGATGAACTATTATTGACTGCTGCTGTCACTGGTTCGGGCTTGGTGTTCAAAAGTTCATCAGAAAACTTTTCAAATTCTAAAAAAGTTTGTCGCGAAGTTTTGTCCAAAATTTCATTCAACACTTCTTCAATTTCATTTTTCTCCACACCCGATTCCTGATGTGTTGTAGCTAAGTTTAGCATTTTTCAGAATTTCCTGTTTAAAAAAAAGAGGGAAATACAATTATAAATTGCTAAGAAAAATGACAGATTCAGTGACTGCGATTTTCAAGAAGGAAAATGTTGGTGGGAGCTGGAAGTCAAGATGTCGTCCCGGCAAAAAGATAAAGAATATTAAGATTCGAGACGGATTTTTTTTAAATTTTGGAATCAAAGTCGAATATTTTGCCACGTTAACTCTAAAATACCAGATGTCACTCGTGAACAGCTGCTAACGCTGAAGTTGCGAATGCAGAAGGAAAATATTGGCGTATCCAACTTCAACTCCAGCACAAAAAGATGACTTCGACTACGAATGAACATTTTTGCACAAGTGGTATTTTCTAGACTTTCTATTTCAGGGGTACTCAGTACTCGCGTCTTTATAGTACACGCGACAAATATAGCGTTTTCTGATGATGATAATGATGATGATGAGGTTGATAATGATGATGATGATGAGGTGATGATGAGTTTGATAATGATGATGATGATGGGGTGATGATGAGGTGATGATGAGGTTGATAATGATGATGGGGGTGATGATGATGATGGAGGGATGATGATGATGAGAGTGATGATGATGATTATGATTATCAAAAAATTATATTCTCTTAACTGAATTCTAAATCTTAAATTTTACCGTATAGAATTCATGGGTCCCAAAACTTTTCTTGAAGCGGGCTGGAATATTGAAATGTTAAAAAACACTGGCATTATGAAATTCCTATCAATACATTGTTTAAAGCAAAATAAAGCAAACTTTTCGATGTTTTTCCCAAGGATTACATTAAAAGTGGAAATGAAGACAATGTATTTCACAAATACTTATTTTGTAGCATCTATCAATATTTCCAAATTTAGTTTGCTGGCCGGATAAACTTACTTAGCGGGCCGGGTAAATCTAACCCATGCGTCCGTAGTTTGGTGAGAAGATCTAAAAATGGAAAATTTCATAAATTTTTAATTATTTATGTAAAAGCGGCAGAAAAGTGGTTTATATCAACTTCCTATTTCCTAGGTATCAAAGATCTCAAAAAAGAACTGAGTAAGCTTAAAAATGGAAAGTCATCGAAGCGTAGAATACCTCCTACAAAAATAATGCGAGTATGACCATTAGAAATTACGCAAAAATTGCTATAACTTTTTTTAGACTTACTTTGTTCAAGGAATTTAAAAATGGCTTAAAATTTTTTTTTGATCACATATGGTTTTGTTGCAAAATGAATGGTATGCTATATTTTTAAAATTTTAAAATAAAAACAATTTTCACGCATATTCAATAAATATTTCTTTTCAGATGCCATAAAATGCCAAGAAGAAATGGTAAAAATAACCGACATATGTTTTATTACATTTGTGGACAAGCGTATCTTTTATGTTAAATTCCTATAAGGTAAAGGTAAAGTTACCGGTGGGTGTTTTCATCGAAAAGGCACAATTGCGCGGCTTGTATCGAACTATGAAGAAAGTAGGCTTGATGCGGGATCGAACCCAAGACCTTGACTTATCGAAACCCAGTATCTAACCAACTTTACTCACGCCCCCATCATTATATATTTTAAATGTAAAGTTGGTGACCAAGGCAAAAGACTGCTACTTTTGCTTAGTTTATATTACTGGTATATAAAATTTTATTAATAAAAAAATAAAATCGTTTTTTATGTCATAATAAAAAAGTAAAAGATCTCTCGATTCTCCCAACATCAGATCTGCTATGCAAGTAATTCTACACTCATAAACATTCCCATTCCTGAACCTCCTTCAAAAACAGAAGATTTTGGTTCAGAAAGTTGGAATGAAAATGATGTTGATTCTCTTGTTTCATTTGAGTCTTTTGATACATTAGAAAATCCAAAAGCCTTTTAACAACGTGGAGTTAAGCGAATTGGTATAAGATTTTGCTTTAAACAAAGCTGTCTGCTTACTTCAAGATAAAAATGGGATAAAAAATGACCTTAAAATTACAAGTTTCAGAACGCGTTCTAACAATTTAAAAGAATGTCAACAGCTCGTGTTTCTGCAAAGAAATCTCGACGTCATATTTAACTCAAAAGAAAGGAGAAAAGCAGTTTTTCTGCACATTGTGAACAGTCAGTCTTCCATCAGTACCTTTTGCACATACAGTAAAATTAAATGAAACATATGAAACGATCATAATAAACACAAAGGGCTAGTTTTTTGCGGCCTTAGTGATTTCAATACGGACTGCAAATTGGAGCATTACGTTCGTTCGTAAAACGCGGGCCCTTGTGTGAAGCAAGGACACGTGGAATGAACAATGTTGTTCAACAACCATTTAAAAAAAATTTTTTTTTAAGTTTGAATTTTTTTATAGGAAAAAAAGATGAATTTATTCAATTCATTTTTAAGGAAATATTTTTATTGAAAAAAATATTTAAAAATTTATTTTTTTTTGAAAAAAAAGAACAAAAAAGTTTTTTTTATAAAACTCCCTGATATTTTATGCTTATTTACAAATAGTACACAATTTAATTTAAAGCTGCAAAGTGACACTCAAAAAAGTGTTTCAGTACGCTCTGTACCGAAGTAACTATACTAATTTACTATTAGCTAACTGACATCATCAACTAATTTTAAATAGCAGAAAGGTCATCACGAAGAGAGGCTAATGTCCGGATCTCATTATATCACCGGTTTCGGATCCTAAACTAAAAGCAACCAGTAGATAAGTTGGAAAGTTTTGCTCAGACCATTTTAATGCCCTTCACATAGTACAAAAGTAGCGTCTAAAATTAAAACATATGGCTTGCTCGATTTATTTGATAAATAGTTCATTTCTAAGTAAGCTAAAATCGTGATAAAACAGGGAGCGACTTTTTACGGAAATATTCCGAAATGAGGCGAAATGTTAACATTTTTCGAACAAATCAAAGATATCATCCTGATCACATAGCGTAGTCATTTTGTAATATACATGATAAAATTAAAAATTTTTAGGGCAGATAACCAAGGAATACAAAAATTATTTTTGAAAACATTTAATGATTGGAAAGTCGGTATCGCGACAAGTGATTTAGAATGTCAATATCATAAATTCTAAAAAAAAAATATATATATATATAACGTAGACTCTTCTTACAAGGAGTAGGGTAGGAACACATGAAATTAAGTGAAGAAGTCAGACTCAAAGACTAAGAAAAGTAAAAGTTGCGTTCAAAATTCGGGAGAAACAAAGAGAAAGAAGAGGGAGATGGTAAATAATAGTGTATTCACACACACACACACACACATACGGAAAATATTGACAATTCAATGAAATCGATCAAGACATGTGATGAAAAAATGATCAATGTGTTCAGTGTGACACGAAACCAAACCGTTCTTCTTCAACTTCGTGTGTATGAAATTTGTCACAGAGTGTGTGTAATCCATAAATGAAAAATGATCGCAGTGAAAAAAATTGATATAATAATATGAACATCATTCACACACATCCTCATTGCAATGACGCCATCGATGAATGAAAGGTGAGGTGAAAGCAGTCATGATGTATGCGCCAAACTTCTCCACAAAGCGATGATGTGTTGGCATCTGTTTTCACCATGTGATGATGCTGTTGATTATGATGTGAGAGATATATTACATATGCAAATTGAATCGATTAGCCGTGATCAAAGCCTGCTTTTTTTCAATGCCCTTGAAATGTGAGTTGGAAAAAAAGATGCTAAGATTTATAATAGAAGGAAAACAGGCATCGGAATGACCGTGTATCGCACACATATATTCCACTATTGTTTTGAAAGATTTTGTAGGTTTATCCTCCATTTCGTAAAAGAAATTTTAACATGTGGGACATATACTGCAAACTCCTTTTTTTTATGAATAGTATACCAAGGACTTTTAATTGAAAAAGTAAATTCCCCAGATGCGGTTGTAGAAAGACTTTGACTTCTTTCACCATTTGGTATTTACAGCCAACCCATCCCTTTGTAATGCCAACTCAAGCTAATTTGACTAATTAGCTCAAAACCAACTAATTGATTAAAAAATAATTATGGTGAGGGTGAGGACTTTGACAGCAATCTCCTCTCAAGTTTGGTGCTGTTTATTTTACTGTCTAAGTCAATTATGAGACATAAACGTAGCATAGCGTTTGTAGTTTGAACCATGCTAAGACAGAAGCAAGCTTTGTTTTTATTTTATAAAAAATAGAAAATGAAGTTGATTGGGAGAAAAAAATTAAAGAGTTGATTGACTTTTTACGATCATTTGTCTAAAAATTTGATTAAATGAAATAAACGTATTTGTTATAAGACTTTATCGAAGAATGAGGAAAGTAGGATTGATGCGGGATCGAATCCAAGACCTTGAGTAATCGAAACCCTGTACCAACCTTACCCACGCCGCTCATCAGTTGGAGCTCTAGAATTTCTCATTGTAAATAGTGTGTTCATTCCCTCCCCCTTTCCCAATCTCTTTTGTACGCCATTGGTTTAAAAAAAATAAAATAAAAAATATTAAAATGTAGAATTTTTTTTATATTTTTTTTATTTTTTAGTTAATTAATTAGGCAATTATTATTTAGTTCTATTTAGATAAAAGATTATTTTAATTTGATAAATTAATTATTTAGTTAGATATTTATAACTCCAAATCCATACTACACTTTGATATGAAAAATTTCATTTTCTACCATGAAGCTCTTCTATTCAACATAAAAGTGTCTTCAAAAGGTGTTTTGGATTGATGGCTTTATGTCGATAACGATGCTTCATTTCATTCAAGCGTTTAATTTTCCTGGAACTTCTCATTTAAATTTTGAATCTCTTCACATTTCACACTATCACTGGAAAAAATAGGCAGTAATTTAAAATATAACAATAATTATTTTAATAGTAAAACCAGTCCATTTTTTAGTTAAGACCAGTCCTTCCTTATCTTAGAAACTTCACTTGACTGGACCTTAAGTATAAGACCCGAATGAACTACAGGGGATTAAGATTTATTTAGATTCAAGACTGAACTACACCCTTGCCAAATGAGGAATGGATCAAACTGAAATCTAAAACAGGTTATAACTCCTCTTGAACTGGATCGTCATCAGGTCCAGTAGTTTCAATCATTTGAAAAGAATACGAACATTTTCCTTCCATATTTCACAAATGACTTTTATGTGTAATATAGAGTCAGTCACGAAAAATGAAAAGAAGAGTGTTTTCATCCGTTAATTTTCAATCAATCAGGGTATAAAGGAATAAAACTTTGTGAAAATTTAAAAAATGCTTCTAACTTTGAAAGGGATAAGTTGCAGTTTTTTGAAAAGGTAAAAACTTTTGTAAAGTTATCAAGGTAAAAAAAAAGTTTGAAACCCTGTAAGCAATTGGATTACATAGATGTAAGAAATAACAAATTTTTAAAGGATATTAAGAAAAGGACAAAGTTTTCTGACGGGTAAGGGGAAATTTGGGGCTAAACCAAAATTTTGTAGAGAAAGTGTCAAAAAAATTTTGACTGAAAATAGCAATCAAATAATATGATTTTTAAAAAGTTTTTTAATGACAATGTTCAAAATTCTTTTCCGCTAAAATTCCACATTTGGGGTGCGTTTTTTCAAAGAATTGCTTCGGAATCGGCAGTATAGATTTCAAAGAATTATAAACCATGAGTGCTACACAACAAACACCATAACTTTTACATCTTACACATCAACTTTATCATACAAAATTTATAGTCATCCTTTGGAAAATTATTATTAAAACAAAACACCAGAACAAAATAATTACTCCCCTAACACAAACAAAGTGCAAGACAAAAATCTTTGTATCACGGTGGAATAATCAAAAATTTTAATCATTTTTAAAAAAATTTTGAAAGATAGAAAAAGATATGATCCTGAAATTTTATGATTCAAATCTTTTCGAGGTGTCATTTTAAAAAATAGTGTGTGTTTGGGTAGTTGAAAGGGCTTTGGGGTGAATTTGTCTAAATTAGTTAGTTTTTGAAAGGTGAATTGCAAACATATGGTTTCGTATAAAATCGGATTTGACGGAATTTAAAGGGATTTTAGCGGAAAAAAATTTAGCGAGATTTATAGAGAAATTTCAGATTAAATGAATCTGATAAATTTATAAAGTTGAATATGAAGTTTGAATTAGGTTAAATCATTATAATATCCTTATTTATCGAATTTTAACACAAAACGCGCCTTATTTTTCAGAATGTAGCAGTTTTTAGACACAAAAGACAAAAATTTGCCAAAAAAATTCAAGAAAATCTTGCAAAATTTGCAGTTTTCAAACATTTTTAGATTCATTTATTGATATTTTTGAAGTTTCCGTAAAATTGATTTATTTTTGTGCAATAAGCTTAATTAGAGCTAAAAATGTTTTAACGCTAAATAATTTATTTAACTTCAATAAAAAATTTCAAAACACGCTTAAATTTTAAATTATTAAAAAATATTCATTATTTTATTTGCAAGTGAAAATCCTTTCTAAGTTACTTCATTTTTGTAAATGGCCTATTTTTCAAAAATTTTGTTTGTGAAAGAGACAAGCTTTAAACTTATCAAGTCCGAAAGAATCCAATCAAATCGCGTTTTTTACGAACAACTTACATATGCAAAAGTTAATTATCGCGAAATGTTGAAAGTTTTTGCGAAATACCAAAACTTCAATTAGCCTGCTAGAACATTTTTGCTTAAATCAACTCTAAATAAAACTATAACTATAGGAAATAAAAATGTTCATTATGTTTAAATGATGTATCAACAAAATTGTTTAAATTTTTTTGGCATATATCAAAAATTGAGATATACAGCTTTCTAAAAAGTTCGTTTGAAGAAATTTTTAAATGATACGAGAACTTGAAAGGAAAGTCAACGCCTAAGAAAATTTTTATACCAGTCAATTTGAACATTTGGTGAGAATAAGCCAAACTTTTTTTTAAATAATGCTAGTGTAATTAATTAATTAATTTGTCATTCACTTTTTCAAGAATTGCCAATTTTTCCTTCATATATTTCAACACAGTAGGAAGAAATATGTTAAGCACCAAGTCGTCCATATTTTTTAGCCAACTCTGATGGGCTTTGTCTCGATGAACTGTTTGCAAAAGTCTCTGTCTTCCGAAAAACGGCACCATTGTTTCGTCAATTGACAAATTTTCACGCAAAATACCGAAGTTAATCATCTTAAGGTGTTGGACTAGAAATGGCAAGTTCTCATTATCAGCATCACTAAGCTCTTAAGCGCTCTTGAAGTCTCATCAGTTACACTTTGTGTGTTCAAACCGTGAGGTTTGAACTGGCGTTCAATGGCTGTGCGCATCGTTATCTACTTTTATGAATTGAAAGTACCAGGGTTTGTACACACAAAGTGAAACTGTCGAAGCTTGAAAATAGCGAAAAGCGGTCTTTCACACAACGGTCGCTTAGTGATGATGATCGAATAGAAGAGAACTTTGCCATTTCTAGTTTTCTATCTATGTTAAACGCGAGGAATCATTTTTATTTCCTTTTCCATATTTGTTGACGTATAATTTTAAAACAAAAAAATATTAAAATACAATATTTTCAATTTTTTAAAACATTTTATTAATTTTTGATATGCCTTATTTACTATTTTGAGAAAGTTTCGATATCGTATTGACCTATTTTGACCTTTCTTCAACATTTTTATGATTATAGTCTAAATTTTAAAGAAATTTCCAAAATCGCAGACTTTATATTGCTCCAACTTTTTAAATAATAATCAAAATTTTTGTTTTATTCTTTTATGTAGTAAAAAAAATGGCAAAAATGTTAATTTTTTTTTGATTAAATCATCTTTGAACTAAAGATCTACATTGGTTGACATTGACACAAAATGACAATGTTTTGGATGCTTCACTGTCTACAGACTTTCAACAGAAATGGACCTTAAAATTTTTTTAAAATACCCAATTCTAGAAGAGTCATTAAAGCTTCAGAAGAAAATTAATGGAGGTTAATGGAAATGCTTAAGTTATGTTAATTAAACATTTAGTTCAAAAAAATTATTTAATCGCTTTATTTTTTGTAGTTTTAAATTATAAAAAAATTTTTTATATGATCATTGATAAGGCTTATAAATTTGCTTGTATATTTGAGTTGCTACTTCTCTCTCTCTCTCTCTATTGAGAATATCGCTCTACAACAGTGGTCTCAGTAGAGAAAGAGAGAGAAATTCTTTGAACAAATAAATATCAATTTTTGTAACTTTTTTTTAAATTTATTTTATGTCTTATTACCTGAAAAAAACACAAATTCTTTGGATAAAAAAGTTTTAGATTGGAATTTTAGATGACGAATCATTTACCACAAAAGTCTATTTTTTATTGACAGTTTTAACTTTTTAAAAAGAAACTTTTTTTTATTGTTTTTTTATTTTATATTTTTTTTATTTCTTGGAATAAAAAATCATATTTATTTTTTTAGTTTTTTAGTTTTAGGTTAATTTTTTTTATAAAATTTTAAAAATAATATGTGCATATTTTACGCCATAAATATATACAATAAATTTAATTAAAATTAATTCATAATAATTTAAACTATCAGTATTGGTAAAATTATCAAAGGATTTTTGTATCTAGTAAAGGGAGAGAAAAGTAAAATATTTACTTGTTTAAGATTTTTGGAAAATATATTCCAAAAAAGTATTATTTAGAAATATTAACTAATAATTGGTAGTAATTTTAATTATATGAATAGCTAATTAACATTTTTACTATTCTTACAACTTATACCATTTTTTAGAGAGTAATGGAACTTTAAACTTAATAAAATTGGTCTTTACTTCGCATTTTACTAGTTAACTATAGTAATATTGCTACATTTTATTTTCAGTAAAACTGTTATCTGTATTTGGAAGAAAGATGTTCGCCTACATTGAAGATCTCCAAGCCAACATGTATCTTATCAAATGTGACAGCTTCTTTCAAGCTTAAAACACTAAAGCCCAAATAATGTAAGAGAAAGTTGCAAAAAATTGTTTAATTTTTATGCAATTTGCAAAAATCTTTTTGTAACACTTTTTCATGTTTATTTTAGTTTTTTTTAATTTTATTCGTAAAATTATAATTAAATTAAAAAAATGGAAACGAGAAAGTAAGCCCATAACCCCAATTTTCGTCTCTATTTGATTGGAGGATCTCCATTTGGTTGTGTCGTTCTAATATATTTATTAAACATTCCATTTTTGGATAAACTTTGTTTTAGAGTCTTTAAGCTGAAAATAATTATTTTAAAATTATATAATTTTTTTTATATTTATTTATTTTTTAATTTTTTTTGTTTTTTATATTTTAAAGTAATGGATAAAATTGAGGATTATTAAAACTTTAATAAAAAAATGTGTGAGTTACATTCTAATTATAGAATTTGTACACATTCACTTTATCTTTAACATTTTAAATTGTATAGTGATATAATAAATAAAAAAAATAACCAAAATGATTTATTAGCAAATCTTTGATACTTTTTACTATCAGGACTTTAAATTCTACTTTTTGATCACAAATTCTTCCTTTCTCCCTTTTTCATTTCAAATTTAAAATGAAAAAGAAGGAAATTATAATGAAAAATGGTGATGAATGAATAAAAAATAATCAAAAAAATTTCCAAATTTTTTCCAAATATCACTAATTGATTTTAGTTACAATCATGTCTTCTAACTCCTATGTTTTAACTCTTTCGTCATCAGATGCGTGATTCCTTTTCCATTATTTTAATTGCAAATTTTTGCAAAGCCATATGAACCATATTTGCCAAGACCATTCACCATAAGATTATTGCCATATTTTCTTATTTAGTTGATTGGTTTTACAGATCTTGACTTGGTATATACCTGAAAAAGGAAAAACCGATTCGAAAATAAAATGGAGTATCATCATATTCATAGTTGGTTCGTAATCTTTGTAACTTTATTCTTAAATCTCGAAGATTTTAGGATGCTTTGGTGTAAACAACTGTCAATATTGGTTGTATGTTTCAAATATAAAACAAACTGAATTGGAATCACTTTGCGATTCAAAAATATAATTGCATATAGTTATATATTTAACAATAGCAAAACTTTGAAAAATGTCGAATCACTCACTTACTTATACTGCATGTAGACTTCGGTTGCAGATAAAAGGATGCAGGAAAGGCAGCCATTGCCTCAAGTTTTTTTTAAATTGAAATGATATTATAAAAAAAATTTTTTTTGCATAATTTTGTCTTTTATAATAAATAAAAATGTTTTTTTTAAATTTAAAATTTATTAATATACGAATTTTTGAAATTATATAAAAAACTGTTAAAAGATTCAAAAGATCCCAATACTTCTGTAATGACTAAATTCAGGGCCGGGATTAGGCCACTGCAACCTATGTGGCCACAGTGGGCAACATGCTTTTCATTTTGATTCGCTAAACGCAAGGTTTGCAAAGTAAAGTAACTTTGATCGTCATTTTGTGTTAATGAAAAAGTAATAAAACAAATCCCATATTTTTATCAAAAAAGTTTTATTAGAATTATTTTTTAAAAAATTTTTTTACAAAATTTTAAATCAATAAAAAATATATAAATACAAGATTTTATTTTTTTGTTTTTAAAAAGTTTATTGAAAAAAAAATTATTACATTTTTTGTTTATTTAAGAAATTGCTTTCTTTTTATACTCACATACCTGAATATTGCAAAATTTGGTTTTAAGGGACAAAGTGCCAATCGGAGAAGTTTTTTACTACGCTCTTTAACCAAATAACTGACCAGCCGATATCTTATTTAATAATAATCAAATTATAAATCCAGGAAAAAAATTTGTGAAAATGTAAAAAAAAATTTTTTTATTTTAACTGGACGAATGTCAACATGGTCAAATGTCCAGTGGCCAAATGTTCATGTCCTGAGTGGGATACGAGTCGTCCAGATAGTAAATTTTTCTTTGAGTCACACTCCCTATACTATAGTATCATCGCAAACCCATATGGTGGTAGATTTATTAACTAAAAAACTAAAAAGGTAGTAAATTATTATGCTTACCATTTGTGAACGCGGAATTTATTGTTATAGAAAGCTAGTGGATAGGAGGAAATAGTGCAAAATAGAAACGCAAGTAATTTCAACTTTTACCATTATATTATATAATAATACATATGTGTTTTATGTCATTCGTCATCTTATGAACTCAAACGTCTATGATAAAACAATACAATCCGCAACATTTTCGTCATTTATTATGCTGTCTCTTCCGATACAAAAGAAAAGTTTGAATGATATCATCATGCTTTTCCCTCTGTTTTGGAAAACGCAATCATATAAATATAATATGGTGAATGATGATGATGATGATGATGATGAACACAAAAATCATTGAAAAATCTTAGGCTCTATAAATCTTTCTTGTATTTTATAGTAGATGTACTGAAAATTGAAAATAAATTAATTAGATCGCGTGAAGCAAAAGATGAAAAAGCGGTAGTGATCATTTGATTGATTCAAGATGTGATGAGAGGATGAAAAACTTCCTTCATTTCGTTTAAACGCAAAATGCTTCATCTACACTCGCACCATCTGTGTGCTTCCAGTTTGTTAGATTTTTCGCAAATTGTCCAAATTTTTACCATTCCATCCTACTAAATTTTGGTTTTAGGATTTCTCTTGGAAAACCTATTTTATCTATCTCCCTTTCTACACCATATGTAGACAAAGGTTTTTAAAAATTTGCTACATTTTTTCATTCAAAATACCGCAAAATCTAGCATTTTTATTCCGTACTTTGGTACTAGAATTAATTAACTAAAAAAGGCGGTGCAAGTTTTCTACGTAAACAAATTTTGACGCAAGGAAAAAAGTGTTGAATTCAAAAGTGTGCAACGCAAATAAAGCAAAATGGGTATATTATAACCCCAACAACTATTTCGTCATTTTTATGCCTTATGGTAATCTCTTAGAAGATGAAGCTCGATGTTTCTGAAATTATGAAATGGATTATCCCCGCATACTAGGTATGTTTCTGAAAAATAATTAAGATGCTGACTAATTATCCATGTTTGCGAATTAAACACAAATCTTTATATTTTTCATATGTGATCGAAAATTAATTGATAATAATTGAACATAAAAACCATATTTTAGCTAATTGCCTACATTTGTAGGCAGACATATTTTTTCACAAAATTTTTTAAATTATTCATTATATATATATTTGATTAATAAATATATTGACTGTTAACATTATCACATAAGGGGAGCTGTCAATCAAATTGGTACTACTTGATTTCAACCTAAAATTAGCTCAGTTTTTATTCCCTGTGCTATGATAAAAAGTATAGATTTAAAGCAAATAACTTCCAATCCTAAAAAATGGCAATATCCAAATTGCGAAAAATCTACAAGATCTTGTTGTTCTAAATGTGTCTGTGTGTGTGTATCCTATCACAAAAAACATTCCTAAGGTTTAATGTTAGCTTGATTGCTAACAAGGTTAGGATCGAATCGTGAAAGCACACTACCTAACCGTACAAACCTTTGAATTATTCAGAGGAAGAAAACCACGATAAAAAAGAGATATATGTGCTATAACATTTTAGGGCATTCTAGACTAAGAACAAACTATTTCCGGATTTTGACTCCATCCCATATATAGTAAAAATTCAAGGATAATTTGGGCTTTGGAATCGCCCTTTGGACAATTCAGCCTAAAGGCTAAATCAATATCAATATATTTAGAAGATGAATTGTCCAGAGGCCAAATTCTGTCCTACAACAGGCCCGTAGCTAGGACTTTTCAATTGGGAGGGCTGGAAAAATTTTTGGGGAGGGGGGGGGGGGGGGCTAAATATTTTCACAAAAATTTTTTTGGTACTTATGGGTTATCTCTCCCTCATTCAAATAAATTTTTTTTAGTAAATTACTGAAAAAAAATTTAAAGTGGGAGGGAGATAACTAATAAGTACCAAATTTTTATATATAGTCTAAAAATAAACACTTTTTTGAACCCTTTATTGATATCGAAATATATTAGGTTGGGGGGCTCTGAATCTGAGTTGGGGGGGGGGGGGGGGGGTGGCTTAGCTCCCTCCTGCCCTCGCTGGCTACGGGCTTGTCCTACAAGCAGACTCCTAGAGAAGCTTGAAAACCGACTATGACAAACCTAACACGTTGCTGAAACTGTTTTGGGACTTATACCTTCTGCCAATCCTAAATTTAAGATGGCGGATCTAGTACTCAAAAAAAGAGATATAAAAGTTATAATTCTCCACTTTATTATTATTATTTTTTTTACAAATTTAAAAAAAAAATTAATAGAGTATTAAAATTTTATTTATTTTAACTTATTCTGCCTGTACTTATTCTTATTCTGCTTTACGAATTATAGCAAAAAAATATAGTGCATAAACAAAAAAAGAAGGATTATTATTGTGTTTATATATTATTAACGCCATCTATCTATAGAACTCATTTTTAGAGAGGATGCAGCTAACTTCTAATTTTATAATATTTAGCAATCTTCAAATCTAACTAGCATAATATTAAAAAGGATTTTCATATTTTTTGTTTTGACATCTTATATTTTATATTTTAAACACCCTTCCTCAAATATCTCTTTTTATTATATCTAAGTAACCGGTTGGGGAAAGACCGAAGAGTCTCGAAATATCCCAATAAAGAGGAAATTATCTCAACTATATTATTATTATCTTTTGATTGATAATAAAAAAATAAAATAAAGAAAATTAATTTACAAATTGGTATAGCAAAAATTTTTGACAATCCAAATAATTAATTTGTCAAAAGCATACAACTAAATTTTGGGAAGAGGTATACGGTATGGACTTTAACATATGAGATTATTGACATTTAAAAGTTTTGAAAAGTCGTAAAAATTATATCCTGCTTATTTAACATGATTCGGAAGCGTTTAAATCCGAGAAAAAATAGACTTTATTTTAAATTCTGATAACGACATACTTTGATCGGCCTTCTGATGAGAAGTGGAACTAAGAAATTCAGCATCAAGCAATAGCTGCCTGTTTTAAAAATGCCAGATGGCGCTAAAACTTATAACACAACGAAAATCGGAATCTAATCCACTTAAAATAAAAAGAGGTAATTTCACGACTATAAAAGTCCACAATAAAATGGTAAAATTAAATTTTACCAATTTTATTGTAATAATACTTTTAATGTATGAAAATTGGCAATTTTCACTAAATTTTTAGAATCAATATATATTTACAATATTTTTCTGGTACGTCAGCAATACCATTATTATTGATATAGAGAGAACTTAAAAATCTTTAGTTTTAAAGATGATTTTTCAGTCAGAAGTTCCACCTCATTGAGAGTAAATTTACTACAACGATGGTATTTTAATTATCATCACTTTTTCTTTTCAGTGTCTTTAATGTTAACTTTTATTTGAAGGTAGGAAATTGAAAAATAAAAGTACTACTTAGCTTATTTGACTTCTTCTAAAAATGGCATCTAATGCATTCGCTGTATTTACCCATCAAAAACAACTTGCTTGGTTGCTAAATGTTAAATTAAATACATTAGTTGAGAGAACTAAATCTGTTTCTCCATGGGAACTCTTATTTTCACAATGTTAACCTGGTTGAAGTGGAAGAAATATCAAAAGTCAGCTTCCGCGACTAGAACCGTTTTAGCAATTCAGTTTTTTTTAATCATTTTGGATTTAAGAATTTGCAAAACATAGTCTGAGCAAAGTCAGATATGGCCAGGTAAGTTGCCTAAATTTTGTCATTTTTCTGGAATCTTGTGATGGTAATTAACGAAGTTTTGGTTAACAAGTTACTTTATCGTCTAATATCTTTTAACCGATCACTTAACCATCTAATTTTTGCCAAATTTTGGTACATAAGGCAGACAAATTGTTCGTGAAGAAGATGGCAAAAATCCAACTCAAACTTATTAGAGCTGATTTTAAAAAGACATGATTTGACTTATACCTGTCAATTATGGTTTCGTTATGGCGAGTCTTATTCATTGGTCAATAATAATGGGTTCATTTTCACCGATTACCATCACGAATCGTATCTCATATTATTAGAGTGTCAATTCATAAAAAAAAATATAAATTATAAAACATTGTTAATTATAAATAAAAAAAATTTTGTTTTTTAAAAAAAATTCAATTTCTTAAAAGTTGGATTTCTCTATATTTAAATGACGTTACTAAATATTATGCAAAAAATGAGAGTTCATATTTAGCTCAGATATGCATGCACGCAACAATTTGTCAAATGATATCATATTTTTGTAGGTTTTGTCATATAAAAGATCAATTCAAAGTATATGTGTTTTAATTGTTATTTTAATTTCCTCTATTAGATCACGAAGAAATTTTAATAGCTTAAGTTACAAAGAAGCCAGCATTAGAAAAAGCTCGTTCTCTTTCAATCCAAGGTCTATAGGTTCTATACTGAAAGAAGTGATTGATATATCATTTTACGGCGTTCAGTTCAATGCTCCCTTAATGCAAAGTCTTTTAATTTATTTTGAAAATCATGGCAATCAAATAAAAGCAAGATTGGTATAATATTTAGATTTTGGCTCAAAATATTTTCATTTTAATCAAAAATCAATTAATGGTTTATTTCATTTAAGCATATACATGCACTAACGCCTAGCAAAAGTTGTTTGCAATATAACTGGCAAAATGTGATTTGACATGACCCCACTTCATAGCTAGTATGTTTTGTAATTAATCAATTGAATACTCCAAATCTATAAAGCTTATCCTATAATCAAGATCTATGATCACTTATTCCTGCTGAAGAGTTTACGTGTTTAATCGCAAAAATTGAACACATGTTTGAGTCCGTATTTCAAAAACACAGGGCCATATCATCAATAAGGTTTGTGAAACTTAAACCTTGTGTCTAAAGATTTTATATGAATGAAGTGCAGTAAAGTTTTATGCAAAGAATTGCATAGTGAAATAAATCAATTACAACTAAGTTATTCTCGGAATCGGGAATACTTTTCGGTTACGTGACGCTTCCCAAATTTTTAGAACCGGGAACGTTTCGGTATTTCAGAACCGGCAGCAAAGCCTACCTCTCTCCATAAAAAAAGAAGTCTTGTGATTTTTCCTTCTTTTGATAAACAATTTTTTCAAATTTTCACCATTCCATTTCCTTTGGAAAAAAGGGGTTTAAGTTTTGAAAAGAAGTGAAAAGTCACCTTCCATTCACTTAAAATAAAAAGAGGTAATTTCACAACTATATGCAAATCAAACAAAAGTGATAACATTTAGTTTAAACCATTTTTATAGTAATATTTAAAATCTAGGAATGTAAATTGATATCTTTTACTCATTTTTTTAATAAATATAAATATTTTCAATATTTTTCTGTTATGTCATCAATACCAATATTTGGATAATATGCTAATGATATGGAGAACTTAAATAAAAATAGCTAAAAATAGTAAATTTACCATGATTAAATACTATTTTAATTATCAAGAATAGTAAAGTTATGCATTGTTACCCTAGACATTTAGAGCCCTTAGAGTAAGTACTTTTTGTTTTCAGTGTCTAGACTACCTATACTGCAAAGAAAGTTTACAATTCAACTTTCCTACCATTGAGACAAAAGTATTTTAAGTTATATTAAATCCTCGTCTATATACACCAGTTTCCAAGTTTGTTTTATCGAATAATATGTAAACGGAAAATTGACCATTATGTTAATTGCTCAAACGATAACTGAGCCGATATATTTAGTAAATCTAATTTACTAATAAATTTAATTAATTTTAAAGTTAGTTTTTGTCATATGATTAATTTTATAGTTAGTAATTCTGATGTAATTAATTATCATTACATTGTTGTAATTTGAAATTATAATTTATTTTTTTGTTTAAATATTTTTTTTTAAACGTTTTTTTTTGGTAATTTTTCAATAGTTAAGATGACCTTAATAGCGCTTCTTTCAAATGCACAACATTAGTAATAATTTGTATCCAAATTTATACTATTACTAGATGCCTCTGATATTCCAATCATTAAAATGGTAGACTAAGTTTTTTATTCAGCCTGAAAAAGGTTCACACAAATTTTACTTAAAAATAAGGAAAGATGGTGATATTTGAAAAGAAAATAAAAAATGCCTAGACATTATAAAATGGTGCCTTGGATTGGAGACAATGTTAACAACAGCTTGTGATACAGGAACAACTTTTGGCCTGAGCGAGATCATTTGTGAAAAATTCAGAATAACGGCATAGATTTGGAGATATCCTGAAAATCATGATTAGAATCACAGCTGAAATATCTGATGACATTTTAAAACAAATTTCACCCTTTTTAAACAGAAAAATTATTAAAATGTATATCATTTCTTTTAAATCTTATTTTATTCTCTAATTGGATAAAAAAAAAGTCAAAATATCACATATTAGTAAATACATATTTTGCAATCACAAGAAAGTAAATTCACCTACTTTTCAAATATACATAACTCTAATATGGCAAACTTACTTGTAATTGAGTATCTGAAAAAATTTCATCACAAAAATGCAACAAGTCTAAGTCTTTATGATGTAATGTAGATTTTCTTTCAATCAATTATTTTCGTTATTTCTAATTGGCTATTCAATGCATATCCCATTTTAATTCGTTAGATACTTTCTTTTGATTCAGTGAATTTAAATCGTATTAAAATCAGATCGGAAGATTAATGTTTGGGATTATCGAATCATTACAGTGAATCAACGTCATCATGATCGATTCTTTAAAAAAGTCGCGATCTTCTTTAAAATCCCAACTTGTTATGAGGAAGAAAAATCAGCAAAGATCTTTCCTGTATACAAATTTTTTTTCCAATATATGTCTTAAAAAAATAAAAAATAAGAAATGAAAGTCGCAATTATTTATCAAAAGAATAAAAGCCTTTAACTCAAATTTCACATATTGGAACAAATAATGGTTAAAAAATAGCATGTCTCTCAGTTTTACTACCAAAAAATTGAAAATAAATTGCAAATGATACATTTTCAAAAAATATTAATCAATTTATGAATTTCCCATTTTTTAACTTTATACTAGACATTAAATAGTTTCATAATTATATTCATGCTGATAGTTTAAATTTTTATGCATTAATTTAAATTAAATTATTGTATATAGAGGGCGTTAATATGCCCATATTAATTTAAAAAATAAATCAACTTAAAATGTCCTGTAACTAATTTTATTAGTTAAAATTAAAAAAAGATCTATATAAAATCTTTTATTCAATAAAAACTAAAAAATGTGAACTTTTTGAAAATATTTTTTAAATTTTTTCGTTTTTATTCCAATAAATAATATATCATCCAAAAGTTCTTTTATAAAGCCGAAACTTCCTCTAAATAAAGTTTTTACCGTTGTACTTAATGAATCTTTATCTAAAATTTCCAATCAAAAACTTTTTATCCAAAGGTATTTTTATATTTTAGGGTGATGCGATAGAAAAAGAGTTTAAAAAATGTGAAAGTTGATATTTATTTGTTCAAAGCGCTGAAAGTAGTCAAATATTTTATTTACTTGTTTGTTTAAAAAGAACAAGTAATAGACTTGGCTTTAGAATAAGTCAAGAATAAGATTCCAAATTTTAACCTCAACACATTTTGGAAAAAAGAAAGAATATCATTTTAAATGCCAGTCTTTTTATGCAAGGAATTTGTTTGATGCAAAAAATGGACTTTACCTAAAGAAACAAATGGAGCTTTGGTGATGCAAAAGTGTCGGGGTGCGTCTTGCACTTTACTGATGCTAGATAACTTGACATAATCGGATATGAGGTATGAATGTTCATTTTATAAAGTTTTTATATGCACAAATGGTCGCGTAAATCCGCTAGAGTGGCCCGGGATACGCAGCCTTTACTGGCTACCACTTTATATAGTGTTAACTACTACACATTTATCAGTGTATACGGCTATTTTGTGTTTTGGTATGATAACCATAGCTTAATAGCTACATTTTTTTAGATTAGGATACCCTAATATATCATAAAGTTTTCGCCACCCCATATGTGTTACGATTTTTGGGATTTTTTATTCAAGCATAACGTACACTATACATATAATATATATTTAACTGTAAGTTATGGTATACATCATATGAAAGATAATTTTTTTACAAAACATTAAATATTTTATATAGAATATCTTTAAATTATTATTGCTCATTTCATTTATGAAACACATGTGCACCAAGGCAGGATGTTTAAAGAGAGTTTGTTTAAGTTAATTATTCCAGGGAACCAAAATAAACATATTGGGCATAAGGGTACTTTACTGCTTTTGTGTAGTTTGCCCCAAAAAATATATATGAAAATATCTTGTCCTTGGAGTTTCATTTAAGATAACAAATTGCTGGAAGATAAATTGATAAAAAGAGATTTCAAATTTAAATTTTTTAGGAAATTTTTTTTATATTTTTTTTTACTTTTTACATTAAAGTTTGCTAAAAATAAAATAAAAAATTTTGACATTCATTTTTTCTAGTTAAAAATACTGTATATAAACACTTGAAAGTAAAAATAACAAGTTTAAACAGTAGATGTAGTCAATAATATACTTACTTGTAACTTGAAATATATTCATAATTGAACAAGATGTATGATTTGAAATTTGTTTAGATTTAACATTTTTTAAAGCAAATAAATTTGTCCGTGGATAGCCTAGTGGTGGGAGAGTTGGCTTTCGATCCAGATGGTCTGTGTTCGATTCTTGATTGTGAGCATCCTTATCAAATGTTCAGCTTTGGAAGATTACCGAAAACTAAAAAATCCAAAAAATCAATACTATACCTATAGTCTAAATATACACTGCAAAAATATTTAGAATAAAAAATTCGCATTCAAACGTGTTGATATACACAGTATTTGCAACTGAAAATCAATAAGAATCAAAAAAAAATTTTTTTATCTCTCTTGTAAAGCTCTAATTCCTGTTTTTAGGGTATTTGAGAAGTATTCCATTTTAAATAAAAGCATCATAGTATTTTAAACTAGTGGATCAAATTATATACACGAACATTTGTTAATGCGAAAACTCGCTCAGTAAAGAGTTTCTTAAACGTGGACAAAAATGGAATTTAGACAATTGTTGACATATCTTTTCAAAAACTCTATTTAATACTTTTAAAATTTAAATTTAGTTAGAATTTGAACCAAGACCAATTTTTTCAAAATCACACAGCTGAAATGAAATATCACTTATTCTTCAGATATTAAAAATATATTCAGAAAAGAGCATCCAGAAAAGAACATTTTTCACAAAGATTTATTGAAATTATAATGATATGAAAAATTGAAAGTAAGAGATGAAAAATTTTTCAATTGGAAATAGAAAAAGGGTGAGAAACGGAAAAAATCATCAAAAAAAATTTAAGTAAAAAACAAAAAAAGGTGATTATATTAAGATTATGATTACAAATCTTCTTAAAGATCAGAAAAGAAAATGCTCTCTTAAAGTGTTCTTAAATATACGCTATATACAAACTTAACCCCTTTTTAAAATGAAAAGCAACTATTTATAAAAAATTTTGTAATGCACCGCAACTCGTCAAATCCCAAAGATGGCGATATTGAGCTTTGTTGATCGCAAGAAGAAAAATTGAGATACTGTGGATTGCAAGACAATAAAATCAATGAAAACCCCAGCCATCATTGCAATTGCTAATAAAAGCAAATATCCAATGTCTTTTCTTTGAAAATGGAAAAGTTGATACAGAAGATAAGAGATCTTGTAAAAGAAAGTTTAGCCAAAAAATCATGGAATCGATAAGTCAAATTTGCATTTATCCAAATCGACTGTCAATAGAAGAAGTGAAATTTTTGGAAAGTATGAAGGAATCAGTGAAAGAAGTATTGATTCGAAAAAAAATATGAAAATTTTGAAGTGAACGCTTTTAAAATGCTCTCATTTTGTGTGATTTCTTTTTTTTATTCCTCATATTTATCCATTCACGAATATTCATCATCATCATCATCAATGACTTATATCATCCACTCTTCAATAAAGCTGCATCAAGTACGAGAGATTACAGTGGAGTAAATGCACTCTGACCCTTGCCAAAAAATGTGTTTTGTCTTAATGAGTTTTTTGATCTTTCAAATGTTTCTGAAAAACAAATAAATAGACAAATTCATCAATATATACATACATACATACATATAGGATTCTTGAATGCGCCAATCATATTTTTAGAACAAAAACCAATTGAAAGAAATCTGTGTAATGTCATTTGATCAGAATATAAAAGATTTCAGTTTCCGTACATTCTTAAAATCTTTACCTTATGTTGAAAATTATTTGTAAATTTGGATTCTGAAACACTTTTCTATGCTGATTTTGACAGCATATGTTTTAACTTTGTTCATGGGAGATATTCTAAAGGTAAAAGTATCTTGGAAGGCTTAATGCTGAATTGAACCTTAAAAGAGGCATTCAAAAAGTAAATCTCTGCAATCATATGCGTATTTTTCTAAATTTGCTAAATAAATCACATTTTTCACTAAATTTTTGAAGTAAATAACATAAACGTGTAAGCAAGTTTTATAGTCTTGAAAAGTTTTTAAGTTTTATAATTCTCTTTTTGTTCAGCATCACACACTAGTATCAACACATAGTTTAACCATTTATCGGACAAGCGGATAATTCGTTGATGTAATTTGACAGTTACCAAACGTGTATCCAAAAAGTAATAAAACAACTTGAGATAGCATATTTCCAACTTTTTGAGATTGATGTAAAGAGACTTATGACATTATGTGTATTTTTGCAATAATCATTTTCTCTTTTTGTAATTTTTTTCAATTGAAGAAAACAATGTTGACATAAATTTCAGCTGTTTCCTATAAAATCGTTTGATCGTACACGCACACAAATTGATCCAAGATAATCAATAAAATAGATCAGATTTATTAAATATAATCCAGAAAAATCAATTAATAGCATCAAAAGTCAAGATTAATTTGAAAATAAATACGATTAAAAAGAGAAGGTGCTTTTTAGCTTTATGGAACATCGTCTAGAATCTAAATACTGATTGATTGAAATTGTTATTCCTCAATTTAACCAATTTATGGTTTAATCCTTCTCATTACAATCAAATTTCATACTAGTTCAAAGTGCAAAGCCATGGTATATAAAAAGATAGTAAAATAAATAGGTAATAAAATTTGATTATACTCTAATCGGATTTAAGACCCCCCACTTCCTAAAAATTTGACAGCCCACTAGAAGTAGGATCAGTGCTGGTTTTATGTAGTGCAGGGATGTCCAACTGATACAACTAGTGGGCCATTTTCAAAAAATTTTTGACATGATCTCCATGGCCGCATCTGATTTCTGAAAAAATTCAGACAAAAATTCAAAATAATTTGGTCTATTTGAGCTTCATAAATTGAAAACATTGAAGTCATAGTGTAATATTTCAAAACATCCCATTTTTGATTTGATTTTAGTGTTTTGAACTCAATTTTCAAAAAATCAGAAAGAAAGTATAATTTTTCTTCAATACAAAAATATTGATATCAATGAAATATCAAATAAAATTTTTTTTTTTAATTTTCATAAACAGTTTGAGTGTATCATTGAGAGCTTCTTTGGCACATTTTTTCTTTTGTCAAAATGTCAATTTCTGGTTGGATTTTCTTTGATCCAGCGATCCGTAAAAAAGATTTCAAGTTTTCGTTTCTCGTTCATCAAGACTTGAGTAGAAATCATTTCCATTTAAATACCTTTTTTCAATTGATTGAAGTCGAAATTGAAGGGAACAAATTGTAGATTACAAATAAATCAAAACTTTACTTCAATATTTCGAGCTCTTTGAATCTTTTTTATCGAATTCATTATAAAAAGAACATCAATGTGATCAACGCATTCTGATACCAAAGAAAAAAAATATAAAATAAAAATTTTTATAATGTAATTTTTGATAAAAATTGATATTTATATAATTTAAGAAAAAATCTTTTTTCTTCGCGAACCGCAGTGTAAAAAATCGCGAGCCGCGTGTTGGCAAACTACTTACAACTACATCTTTGATCTAGTGTAAGATAAAGAGTAATAACTTAAATAATTACTTAAAAGAGTAATGACACATTTTTCCATTAATTTCAATTTTGGATTGAAATTTTAAGAATGAAACATCTCTTATTCTGTTGAGCAATAGGAAAATTGCACGGCAACTTTGTGACATGCATATAATTAAAATGATTTAGTATAATGTATATATGTTTGTGGGGTTAATTGCAAGCAGTTAGCAAATTCTATTAGCGTTATCATACCTGCCTAAGAAATCCTAGACAAGTTTCGACCTTTTGGGTCTGGTCAGTTGGATGCAACGGATGCTTGCAAATAAGCTCACAAACATATAAAGGTAAAGGTACCGTAGGGTGTTTTCATCGAGAAGGCAAAAAATTGCGCCGCGTGTATCGAACTATGATAAAAGTAGGCTCGATGCGGGATCGAACCCAAGACCTTGAGTTATCGAAACCCAGTATCTAACCAACCTTACTCACGCCACAAACTACTCAAACAGAAAAAAAGAGCAGTAACAGCCTATTTTATTACGGTTATAGTTAACTTTACAACACAATAAAAATAAATATTAATATATTTAGCTAAAGGCAAGCAACCAATCATTCAATGAGTATACTGTATCAATAATATTCATACATATAACTTTTACATATGGCATTATTTCTACTGAAAAAAATTTTAATAATCCAAAGCTTGTATTAATTAATTAATTATGAATCTGTAATATTTTACAAAATTTTCCTTATTTTGGATATGCATGGAATAAGGATGTGTCCGCAGGAAGATGTTTTACTGCATTTATAACTCCACGAACTTCTTGTCATCAAAATGAATCTAAAGTAAAATCGAAAATTCCGCTTAACTCGAAGTCAAATGGTAGTCCGAGCCACAAATGTTAAATCCTTCATCTAACTCAGAGTCGGATAAGTGGACATTTTATTTAACTCAGTTAACTCTAACTTCAATTATTCTCAATAACAATGTTCAATGCTTCTCTGTGAATTGCAGTCCACCATCATGTTGCTGAATATTTCAGATGCTTTGAATGCCAAACTTTAAGGACAAATCAATATAAGTTGTTGACCATTTCCAGCAATAAGAAATTGCTTTGATTTATTATAACATGATTTATTATTATTATCTTTAAGAGGGGAAGCACAAAGTATTTTGTATATATATCATTTTTACTTGTAAATTGTCTTTTTCCAATTTTATTTGTCTTTTTTAAGTTCTAAATTGTCTTTTTCAATTCCATTTTGTATTTTAGAAAGAGCGTTTACAATTTAAAAAGGACATTTTAGAACTTACAAAAGACAATTGGAACTTAAAAAGACAAATTAAAATTGAAAAAAGACAATTTAGAAGTAAAAATGGGATATATGCGCTCTTGTTCTTTTTTTATTTTAAAATAAAATACAGTATCACAGAATAGCCATGCTCAAAAATGTATGCATTTAGCAAAATTGGAAACATCGTATTACATGACACGTGGTGAACTTCGTTTAACACGAACTACGGATAACTAGAAATGATTTGATACTCCCAAGGACTTTGAGTTATCGTGAGTTTATTGTATATTAATAATTTTAATATTTTAATACATTTTAAAAAAATTTGTTTGAAAATTGTTACAAGAAATATTTCTTGCAATTTGACTTTTTTTAATTTTTCTGTGATTACATTAGTATTTTTTAAAAAAAAACTTTAAAATATATATCTTTCCATATTTAGGCCATGAATATTTAAATGTTTTTTGATATTGACAGGTGCGATAAGATCTTAGCGTAATCTTGGACCCAGAGAAAAATGGGGATGATGGGAAACCTACTAAGTAGCAAGATAAAGATATAGTGAATGTAAACAAGTAAAAACAAAGCAAATATGAAATCTAACTTATTGACGAAACATCGATTCTTTTCTTGCACATTTTTTTTTTTTTTTTTTTTTTTTTTTTTTTTTAAAAAAAAAAATTTTAATTTAATTTTTATTTAACTTCTTCTAAAAAAATATATTTTTTTTTTTTTTTAAAAAAAACCCCCCCCCAATTTTTTCACCCCCCCTAAGGGGCAAATTTATTACCCGAACCACCGGGAAAAGGAAGTCCCATATGGTTGACATGTTCGGGGAGGGTAGAGCGGAATTTTTAAATGATTTAAAAAAATTTAAAAAGTCATAATATTTTATAAGACTTTCAGGATGCAAGCGTTGTCATGATAATTAAACCTATTTATTTATTTCTTATTATCTTTTAAACGATCGATTAACCGTTTAATTTTAGGGAACTTTTGAGTCCATACTAGAGATGTATAGGATATCCGCAAAAATTTTACATACTCATCCACGGATCATTAAGTTTCAACATCCGCAATAACATCCGCGTCTGCAATTTCCAAACATTTTTGTTTTTTCTATATACAGCAAAGTTTTTTTTAGAATTTTTATTTTATCCAAAATTTTTATGATAAATATGTCTTTATGATAGCACATAAATATTGATATCTTATCTCTCAATTTTTAAGAAGTACAAAACTTGCGTTTGCTTAGAATAGTAATTAGGATATCCGCATGCGCGAGAAAAAAATTAATTCTCACATCTGCATCCGATAGAATGTCAAATCTCATTTTCGCATTCGCTTCCGCAGATACGAAATATTTCACATCTGATACATCCCTAGTCCATACATATACATAAGATACAAGGATAGAGTTGGCCATTTGTTTGGAGCATAACCACAAGTCCGGAACATGAAAATAAGTTTATGCAATGCCGTTTAAGACATGATTTACTTACACAAGACCTTGCATTACAGTAGCTTAATTAAAATGGTTTAAAAGTATTTGCATATCCAAATTTATTAAGGTTCGCGATTGAATTTTAGCCGGCGAATCGATCAATAACACAAGCCTGCATTAAAATTATTGTTTGCAGTATAACAGGTGTTTTCTATCAATTTTTACACGCTCCTTTTCAAATCTATCATTGAGAGTGCTGTATCACGACAGGATTTTCCATATTTCTATAGTAAGTCAATTGTGTTTTTTCTATATTTTTAGTTATTTTAGTTTTGTTTGTATCTTTGTTTTTTTTTAAAATATTTTTACAGTGTTTGAAAAGTTTTAATATTTGAATGTCTTCAAGACCATGTTTAAATTGTCCAAATAGATTTTGCTATATCTGTGGCGAGTTTGTTATTAAAAAAGCTTATTTTGCATATTTTGGTGTTAAGCTAGCAGAGCAAAATGGGCACATCATATAATTTGTTAAACTTGTATAGAAGAATTGAGGCAGTGGACAAAAGGAGAAAGAAAGTGCTTGCGTTTTGGTGTGCCAAAGATATGGAGGGAACAGAAAAATCACTGTTATGACTGCTACTTTTGTTCATGCTCCATACAAGAGAACACAACTCAAAAACAAAAAAAACTTTATTTATCCGAACCTTGATTCAGCAATAAGACCTATCTCTTATTGTATAGATGCTAGGTTATCACTAGGTAGTAGTACTATTATGCTAGAGCAGTCAAGAGGTAAAACTCTGTTCCATCTTCATGCTAAAATTATCACGGCTAAAAAATTGACCCTGATTCCTAAATAATAATTTATTTCAAAATAAAGTATTCATGAGGTGGAGTAAATTTCACCCAAACACCAGTATAATAAATAAGTAAATATAAAACCGATTTATAAAAAAAGAGTAACAAAGATAGGTAGGTAGTGTTGAATTGGAGAAAGGTGGAAGCGTCATTCCCTCTGAAGGAAGAAGTTCCGCATCTCTGCACACGTTGAATTCTCACACATCTGGCATCGCAGTCTTAGTTGGGCTGAAGTTACTTCCTTGGAATTGATGTGCCGCTTTACGATATCAGCTAAAGCCTGAAAAGTAAGAAGTTAAATGAGATAAGATTAAAAAGATATTATTTAGATACTCTCATTATTTTTGGCGAGCCGTGAAAAAGTTTTTACTATTTTTTAAATTATTTTTTTGGAATTAAATGGGAAAATTAGAAACATATGAGTATGAATTGTAAATTTTTTTAACTTTTATTCTTTTTATATTTATGGCAAATATCCATTACATAGTTTTATTTGTTAAAAATGATCTGTAAAAGTTTTCGCCTCGAGAGAACTTTATTTTTTTTTTATAAAAAATTCAATAATAAATATTATAAAATCTTTTTTTATTTGTCTGCTTGAGTTTTTTTATTTGATCATTTATGTCTTAAATATCATTGAAATTAAGACCTAAAGTCGTTAAATAAATCTTTGTTAGTAAATAGAAGTCAAAGAGCTATAGCTAAATTGTTTGAAGTATCTAGAAGTAATTTTGCTTCTAATTTATTGAAATTTAAAAGTACAGGAACTATTACAAATAAGCCAAAAACGAGTCATTCTCAAAATTGATTTGAAAAAATATATTAAGAACATCCTGATAAATCAGTTTTGACAAGTGTTCAATTAAAAAAAGATTATTATGGACAAAAGAAAAAGTAATTTAGGTTATGTCTGATAAAAGCTAAAAGCTATTCTCAGCGATCAAACAAAATGGAGTTTTGTTCTTATGGATGCAAATATGTTATAAGAACTATAAAGGAATGAGGCATAATGAAAGCTATATTTAAAACATGAATTCAAACATGAAAGATAGAATGATTTTTTCAAAGGATTTATTTCTCAGTGCTGATGTCCGAAAGCTTTTACACTGCACTGCAAATTCGCTCCAAGCGATTAATAAGGGTGAACAAATGAAATTTTATTATATTTTGATATTAACCTTTATCATGCCAATGCTCCCATATGGGAACACATTTTGGTTGATTGGTGTGAGACACATTTATTGTAGTTTTACATAATTTGCAAAATTGGCTAAAAGATTATATTGCATATATACTTTAAAAAAAACTTTTTTTTTCAAATATTAATATTTTTTATTTTCATAAATGAGGGGTGATTTTTGCTCTTTTTTACTTTTTTGTTGCGATTACATTATTAGCAATTTCTTTAAAAAAATTAAATATTTTAAAATAAAAACATTCAATAAACATACGAAATGTTAAAAAACTTATTTTCAAAAATTATTACAAAAAAATTATCTTAAAATAGATGTTCCCATATGGTAACGTCATCACGGAGCATGGTGCGACCTCCCCCTATCCATTTGAAGGGAGTAAAAAAGCATTTCGTTCCATCAATTTTGAATTTTTTATACAATTAACCCATAAGTACCATAGAAATCAGACGATATTTAAAAAAACGCAGACGATTTATATTCAAAGTCATTGATAAAAGCAGACGAAGATGAAATTACTTATGTTCCCAAATGGGAACATTGGGACCTAATGGGTTAAAAGACTTGTTTGCCTTGTGAGTAGACGTTCCATATTTCTTTACTTTTTTTTACAGTTGAGTTTCAAACACAAATTCTTTTAAAATAAACTTTAAAAGTTAGCTAGATAAATTTTAAAAATTTGGATAATTATCCAAAATGGTATAAATGTTATAAAATTTTTGAAAAATGTATTCTTCAAGGATGTGAAACGAAGAGAAGGGGAGTTTACTTGAATAAAGGTGGGATTGTTGTTCAGAGATTCGCATCTGAAAATTTGTTGAATGCCGCATTCCTTGGCGAGATCCTTGCAGATTTCAATGTCCAGTTCGTGCAGCGTTTCGATGTGGTCAGCGGTGAAGGAGATTGGAACGATGAGGATGTTTGAGTCGCCACGCTTGGCCAAAGCTTTTATGCTTTCATCTGTTGCAGGACCGAGCCACTTTAAAGGGCCAACCTTTCAACACAATAGATGCCTGATTAAATCTTACAAGACACGGATTCCATTGTAGGGACGGTCTTTTCTCAAATGGACGAATACCAGAAGGATGAATTCTCGAAAGGCGAGTTCTAATGCACGATTTCCACTTAGAGGAACTCTTTTCTTTTTAGACGATTTTGAGATAGACGAAACAAGTTAGGTATTTAATAGGTTAGTTAGATAGCGAATAAAGGAGCTGTCATTAATAATTCTAAAAATCTAAAAGGAAAAAGTTCCTCTATGTAGAAATCGTCGATTCGGTAATGTGGGAAAACTTGGTTCCTCTCTCTGGAATTCGTCTAATAAACGGAAAAATCTAATACCAACTGAAATTTGTCGACAGAATCTGGGATCCATCTGGGATGAAACATAAGGGGTTTTAAATAATGAATTGAAAGAAAAGAACTGGTTAGTGAGTGAAAAAGCAAATGAAGTATTAGACAATGTGATGGGAACATTTTATACATACATCACGGAGATCAACTAATGTTATTGATTCATACCTTATTTTACAATAGTAGTAATAGGTCAAGATTTCCCAAACTATGGCCATATGGCTAAAATAAATTTAATTTTTTTTTACGTAGGCCAAAATCGACAAGACAAGAAATACCAAAGTCAAAAATAAGTGCAGGAGACATTAAATCAAGTATGTACAACATTACTTACAAAGCATACTACTACAAAAACATCTGAAGATAGAAAAAAGTTCTAAAAAGACAATTTACGCTTCCAATAAACTAAACCGTGTGAATAATAACCACAGCTTCGCGAATATCTCCTCAGAAACTACCACAAAAAACACACACACACACCAATCGAATTTGGTCACTTTGTAACCAACACACATCATCTTTTCAATTGTCCACACCAACACTAGAAACGAAGCCTTGGTCAACCCATGTTAAGTGCCAAACTTACAAGTAAAGTGGGGAAAATAGTAAAATCGACAATGCTTAAAATAGCAATTAAAGAACTGAGCAATATGTTTTTTCTTAAAAATAATTCAAAGCTAAATTTTATTGAAAATGTATTGATTGACTGAGGGTTTTCTTAGCAATATATAATAAAACGAAATATTTTTTGCATCAAAATATTAATTTTTGAGGTAAATTTATTAAAACAGCTGTAAGAATAGGTGCTATTCAAGAGGAAAATATCGTAAGTATAAAATTTCTTTTAAAAATAATTACCAGATTCACGTTCATCATAAACTTCAGACAATAGATCCAAATCAACATTATTCCTACACCTCTTCATTAAACACTATTCCGCTGTTTTGAGATTTAAATATGTCACTGTATGGATGTATTCGAATGTATGTGTACAAATATTTTTTGTCTGTCGTGTATTAATACAAATACAAATAAATAGGTCGAGAATGTCAAAAAATGTATAGGTATGTATCTCTATGTATGTAAATGTATTTATGTACGATTGCGCTAACACTAATACTAATTCTATGCAAATTGAGGAATATATATTTAAATAGGCAAAAACAACGGTAGAATGAAAAGACTTTTTAAAAATCATCTCTAGGAATAAAAATTTCCTTCTTCCATCAAAAAAAAACTAACGAATCGATTGTAAAATCTCCGCTCCATATGTGTTTGAAAGGGGTATTCTAGAATTAAGTGCGGGGATCCTCCCTAGAATTTGCAATGCGGCTACCGCTGGACATAGTAACTAAAGATACATAAATTTATACGCCTTCTATTAGCTCAACTCTTTTGGAATCAGCTTTGCCTACCTGTGCTGATAGACACTCTGGAGAAGTACCTTTCAGTAATATAACAAAAACAAAAGAGCAGCCACATACTTTAGAGAGAATATGAATAAAGATTCTTTGTATAACACAGTTTGAAAAAACGCATACTCTAACACAGTGAAATGCGAAAAACTAACATGTCTTTTTTTTGGCATGAACGCCCTTTTTACCTTCTTATGTGAAATTTTTTGTATCAAACATATGTATGCTTTACATCCATTTTTTTTATTTTATTAAAGACTTTTAGCATGTAGTTTCAAGAGTGCATAATTTTTACAGCACGTCTATCACGCTCCAGTTTAATTAAAAAATCTGTACAATGCGCTTTTTTGTGACGCGTGTAGTGTGTTTGTGGGAAAGCCTTAAATTTCTTGCTTCTTAAAGCATTCGCGTTTACCTATAGAGATTTGAAACATGTCTGCTGTACATGTTTGTGTGATAAAAATTTTAAAAACCCACACCCGCCTCATTTGTATTTTTGTTATTGAGTGGGAAAGTTAATATTTTTTACATTTTCTAAAATAAAAGCACGCTTTAATTTTGCTCTATATTCTCGGAAATTTTTTACAATAGTAACGCTTTTAAATATTCATTTTTTAATTTTTATAGAATATTGGATAAATTTTTGGACGTTTGTAAAAGAAAATCTACTAATAATGAAAATGCTGAAGGTAATGTAAGTGAAAAGAATGGGAATAAATGCAGTACGACTTCTGAGCCCCAGACAAGAAAATACGCTTCATCATACTTATTTTTAGGATTTACAAATATCGTTGTAATAATTATGGCTTGGAAAAACCAAAATGTTTATTATAGTATAATAAAATTTTGGCAACAGATAGTATGAGACCTTGCAAATTGAAGCGACACTTTGAAACTATGCATTTTGAATACGTTGATAGGCCCAAAGAATTTTTTCAAAACAAACTTCGTGAGTTTAAAGATCAAAAGCAAGCAATCAAAAAAGTTGTTTCTGTTCCATCAAATGCCGCGCTAGCTTCATATCAAGTTTCTTATAGAATTACAAAATGTATGAAACGACACACTATTAGAGAAACACTAATTTTGCCGGCAACAATTGATATAGTTGAAACAATGTTCGGTAAATCATATGCCAAACGTTTACGAGAAATTACTCTTGCTGATAGATAATACAGTTAGTAGAAGAAAATCTGATATATCTGAAGATCTTTGTGGTCAGTTGATTATTCCTCTGCCATTCAAGCCTTCAAGTGGAGAAAAGTTGCCATTCAATTCGAAGAAGCTACTGATGTAGCAAAAGATGCTCATTTAATTGCATATGTTAGATATATTGTGGACAAGGATATAAAGTGGGGAAACTGCGTAGGACATTGTACAGATGGAGCACATTCAATGTCAGGACAAAAATCGGGTCTTCAAGGATTAATCAAAGAAAACGCACCAAATGTTATCTAGACGCACTGCATGCTTCATAGAGCAGCTCTTGTTTCAAAAAATAGTCCTTTAAAAGCGAGATTGTTTGCAAAGCTGTGTAATGATATGGGCGCTAATCATACCTCACTCGTATACTATTGTGAAGAAGGGCTGGCTATCTTGGCAAAAGTAATTCAAAGAAGAAGAAATTGCAACCTTTCTGCGCGAAAATCATAGAGAAGAAGCTAGTTTGTTTAGAAATGACAGCTTTCTTGTTAAACTAGCCTATTTGGTGGATATTTTTGGAAAATTAAGTGTTTTGAATAAATCAATGCAAGGAGCACTTATGCATTATCTCATTCAGATAGACAAAAGAAAAGCATTCATGAAAAATCAGAGCTATGGAAAATGAATTTGAAAAAAAATCAATTTGATATGTTTCCATTTTTAAATAATTTCTGTCCCAGTCTTAACTTTAATGTAAACAAAAGATTTTTTATTGAACATCTGAATGGTTTGTTGTCCCATTTTTCAATTTATTTCAATAAAGATCTTAATTCCGAAAAGTTCCAATGGGTGGCGAATCCATTTGTCGATGAAATAAATGAAGAGTTTGAAATTTACGACTTTTGAAAAAGAAATGCTGATAGAGTTATCTTGTGACACTTCATTATAACCCATTTAAGGCCAAGCAAAGCAGACGATATCTAAAAAAACGCAGACGATTTATATTCAAAGTCATTGAAAAAAGCAGACGAAGATAAAATTACCTATGTTCCAAAATAGAAACATTGGCCTTAAATGAGTTAAAACATAGATTTCAGAATGAATCTCTGATTGAATTTTGGTCCAGTCAAAGTATAATGCTCTATCAACGAAGGCGATTGACGTTTGGTTACCATTTGTAACATCATACTTATGTGAATGTGGATTTTCTGCACTACCTGCAATGAAATCTAAGTACCGAGCCTATGAGTCCTAGATTGGAAAACTTTGTTCTAATAAACAAGCACATTCATCACATTGAAATTAAACATTCCAAAAATAAATGATGGTGCCCTTTCAAGCTTTTTTTATTTTATTGATTTTTCCAATTTATATAGATCTTTTATTTTTTAAATTGTAAAAAAGTAAAAAAATATAAAACCATAAATATACATGTGTCAAAAATGTCTTTTATTTTTTTAAATTTTTAAAAAATATATTTTATAAATAGGAAAAAAATTATGAAATAACTTTAAGAAATTTATAAGGAAAAATTGTATATAAAAAACATAGAAACAAAAAATGCAGAAAAATTCTATTAACATTTCAAAATCAAAATATTAAAAAATTAATAAAAAAAATAGAAAAATTGTATTTGATTGTCATAAAATGCAAAGCTATAAAAATTTGGGAAATATGAGGGGGAGGCCCCTGAATTCTATCTTTTTGAAAGGAAGGCCTAATAGCTTAAAATTTGGAAACCGCTTCTCTAACACATGTGTTGATTGAATGAATCAAAAAAAGTTAAGCAGGATTGAATACCTTGGATTGCCAAACGAGTCTGTAAGCATGACTCCAATTCAGCTTCTGCATCACAAGATTGACGGTGGCTGCAACCTCAGATGCGTACGGATCACCTCTTTCAACCACCTGAAAAAATGGGTGCAAGCATAGAATTAGAACTAATACCTACACATACTCAATAATATACAGCAGCAGTTTTTAATACCTCGACCAGCAATTTGCGGTCAATGAAGAATAGGACCGTGTATTTTCTTTTCAACCCTTCAGGCAAAATGGGCCATGAGACACAGGCATTAAAATTTCTCCGCCCCCAGAGTTATAAGTGAAGATTCTCACAAAAAGGAAAGCAATGTCTGCAATTCCTTTACGCCAACGTTATGCCCGTCCGGAATTTTGTGCACGTGCGCGTTGCGTTAATACATAAAACATTACGCGCAACAACAGAAAGTGTAGGAACATTCCTTCAATACCTTAAGAATTATTATTAGATTTTTTAAGAATGAATTCAAAAATACCCACAAGTATATAAGTCAACCCGCAGTACCAAAATTGAACAACATCCGCCCTGCCTCTCAGTAAGTTTTGAACAAATGACCCACACTCACAATTTATGAGCAGGCCCTTAGTGAGTAGATCAGGGGTCTGCAAAGTTGTCGATATCGACCGGTGGGCGTTGATATGATGACAAACTTACCAAATTGGGCTATGCTTTTTTTACTTTATAGTAGTAATAAACCTCATTTTTCTTTTAAAACATAGCGTGAGACATTGTATACTATATGATAGATGAAACATTTTTGGTTTGTATTTTTTCTCTCAATTGTTGCGCATTGATTAATGTTTTTATGAAACATTTCTGTGTGGGGTGGGGGTCGGTCGATGTGAAAACAAATGTTCTATGAAAGGGTTCGACGGGTAAAAAATTTTTGCCGACTCTCTGATGTAGATGGTCTTGAACTATTTCTGTGTGTATTTTTGACATGTTACGCTACACGTGAGGTTGCGTTTGTTTAGTGCATAGTAGATGCTACGGTGAATTGTTTTTTTGCACCTAGGACCTCCATATTCCCTACACGGAGGGTCTCATACTCACTATATCAGTCATAAGAAAAGTATTTGTATCAAAGTATTGATCAAAAGTATTTGCATCAAAAGAGGTCCCAGCTTTTGAATTTTACGTTCAGTGATGGGTGCATTACGCTTATGATATCTTTGTAGGTACGGCAAAATAATCTTAAGGAATTCTAGATTAGAAAATCTGGCTCAAATATGAATGAGAGTATCTCTTTTACTTTCAAAAAATTCTTCAAAACTTTTTTTTAATCTTGAAGACTCTTTTTTCTTCCAATTTCCTCATTTAAAAACATTGAACCACTATTCCAGAGAGACCTCTCTAAGTTCCCTTCTTTGATACATAATTGACCAGGATATTTATTGAAAATGTGTGAAAATCATGTACGAGACAAAGCATACCACTTCATTATAAATTTCTATTGATTTCAGCTAAAAAAACTGGACAGCGTCTGTTGTCCATTTTTGGGATCATTCTGCTATCAGCCTGGATCTTAAATTCACAAATATATACATTCTAGAACAGTGTTTCCCTAACTTTTTTGAGCCGCGATCTTTACATAGAAAAATTTCGCGACACACCACCAAGCAAATATTTCAAAAAAACTATTAAATGAAGTATTATAATTAACAGTAACCTTGTAATCCATTAAACACTAATATTAAAGTAGCAACAGAAGGAAACTGTGCGAACAAACAATAGCTTGCTCTCGAGAACAAATTAAATTCCATTGAGGGTCCAAAGACGACAAGCAAACTCGCATTTCATCATCTTCAATTCCGAGAAGTCTTTCTCGCTTTTTGGATTTGATTTCGGTTGATGCCGAAAGAAAACGGAAAGTTTTCAAAATTTAATAATTGAACCGCGTTAATCAAAATCGTGTTAATTGAGGGATAACTGTATCTTTTTATTATTTCTAAAAAATCTCGCGACACACTTGGAAAGTTTTTGCGACGCACTACTGTGTCGCGACACACAGTTTGGGAAACACTCTTCTAGAACATTTTTTTTATTTTACATTAGTAAAAAAAAGTTTTAATCAACTTTTGATTTACCTTTTTTTTTATTCTTTTATGCCTTGCTTTTCTTATGCAATATTTGTCAAGTGTTTCCGTGTAATTGAAGAAAAACGAACTTAGATGTTAAATCATATTTCCTTAGGCATTGTGTGTACTGTCAAATGACATCTGGTCTGGGAATATTTCTGTTACTGAAAATCCTGACGTGATACAGCAAAACGGTTATGATTTTTTAAATCAGCGTACCCAAATTAGTCTAAATCACTTTACACATCTCCAGTAAAAATTTTTTTGTTGTTCAGTGTTATGAAAGAATACCACTTTTTTACTTTTTTTTTAAATATTTTTTTAATTTTCTTGAATTTCTCATATTAATCACGAGAATAATCGGAAGATATTTAATGTGAAGCGGATGATTTGTATTAAAAATAATTTGTATACACAGACGATCATATTTTTATAAAGGCGAGTATAGTCGCCTCTGGTCACTAACCAATTAATCCACTAGTGTTGAAACACGAGTTCTGAATCTCGGTACACGAACGGTTTTTATGTAAAATGGCAGTACCCAAAATAAAATAAATTTCGTTGTTTCTATCTTTGAAAATTTTTAGATTGAAAATTTTAGCAGAAATGATATTCAATGAAGAATGTAATAAAAATATTTTCTTTTGAAATTACATTAATGATCGCTACTTTTTAAATTCTAGAAAAAAAAATTTAATTTTGAAAATTAATAATGTAAAGTTGAAGAATTCATTCTACCTCATTGACAATAAAGCCTACAAGTTCTGAATCAGAAAGATCTTTTTCAATTGCTTCCAAAATTGAATAAAGCTTTCTTGCAAAGCTTTGCATGCTCAAATATTTTTAAAAAGTTATTTTATAAAAAAGATCGATAAAAATTGTATTTTTTTGCTAATGTAAGAGATGTTTCAATTTTGTAGAACAGAGTTTTTCAATCTATTAAGTCGTTATTGCAATCAATTACGTCATTGTTACAATAAATTACGTCCGTTTTAAAAATAAGAAAAATAAAAAAAATGTAAAATAAAATTTTATTTTCTAACAATCAATATGCTCATAGTTGAATTTCAAGAGTGTCTTAACGATTTGAAATTGAAATGTTCTGAGCTGTAAATATTGAAAATCCAGTATTGATAATAATGAACAATGAATGCATCAATTCATCGTGGCCGAAACTTGTGCTTTGAAGGATTTAATGTGATGTTTTTACGGCCCTACTGCCCATTTTTGCATCCAATTGAAAATTGTTTCGGCAAAAGGAAAAATTTGGTGACAAGACAAGAGTGCGTTAGCTGAAAAGCCGAATCACTAGTTCGGATCGCAAATTACAGAAATATGCTATAAGTACATCAACAAATCTTCAAACGATGAGCATATTGATTGTTAGTAAATAAAATTTTATTTTAATTTTTTTTAAAACTGACGTAATTGATTGCAACAACAACGTAATAGATCGCAAAACTCTGTAAAATTAAAAAAAACCAAATATTTATGGGTTTCCGGCTTTCATTCAATATTTTTGTAAACGAAAACGATTCTTGAAACGCGGTACTCATTTCAACACTATTCCAGACTAAATGACTACTTGTTTGTAAGGCATGTCGGGTTCGGCGCTGTTTGATACCTACAATTGATTTCATTTTATGAAATAGTACCTCAATGTATAACTATTATTCTTCAAATTGAAATTTCCTTAACTTAAACAAAAGTAATAAGAGAGAAGTTGCAGCAATAATAATAATTAATGAAACTCAATCGATTCAAAAAAACAATGAAAGAGTTCAAATTCAATTTTTTTGGGACTGCATTCAAGAATCAAAAAAGGATGAAGCAATACGTAGAGAGGAAGAGAGTGTGCTGAGAAGAGAATAATGACGTCTTTCTGAACTTCAATCGGAAATTGGGAAATTGCCTTTTCTATATTTTGTGCGAATGCCTGAAACGTAGGAAAATCATTTACACATCTAGATATCATCCTGATACAAAAATCCCAAAATCTAATCTAGGATTTCTCAGCTGTGGGCGAATCGCCGACTTTTAGGAGAAAATAGAATTCAGGTGAGCAATTTTTTTATGGAAACAGTTCGACATTGAGTATTACATTGAAATATTTTTTCTTTCAAAATAAAAATTTAGTGTAGTCAGGATTTCAATCAATAGTCTACATTTTCTAATCATACTTTAAAGCGCGGACATCACTTATTTTTTTAAGATTTGTTTAAACTCAAAAAAGAAGAATGGAAGATAAATCCATTTTCTTGTAATATGAAATCTGTGGAAAAATTTTTTTAGGGGGATTTTACTGAAGTTAAATAGATTGAAAAATTCAAATTAAGAAACGCTGATAGATCCATATTTTTTATATGAGGAAGAAAAATGAGAAATAAAAATGTTGATACAGCTCAATGAAAAGCTAGAGTATTACAATTATTATAAAAAAAAATTCTAACCGTAAAAACAACTATTAATCATATAAAATATTATTTATTATTACAATTGAATTTTGGTTTGAACTGACAATTTTTAGAGAGAAAGAAAAAAAATTCTCATGACAAAAGGATTGTGCAAGCAAGAATTCAGTTTGATGTCTACTCTTTGCAAGATTAGAGATAGAGAGAGAACATTTTAAGTTCACATATGGCGAAATACAAAGAATAGGCTTTGTACGGTTTAAGCAAGAAAAATTGAAAAAGCTCAGAAATGTTTGAATAAAAATTCAAACTTTTTTATGTTCTTTAAAATTTTTTAGATCCTTTGGTCCTCATGTTTTAAGCTAAAATAAGAGTCTTTGTTATAATTGAGTTTAGGTGTGTGTCGCAAGCAAAGATAATAAGAAAAAATTAATAACATTTATCAAACCAGGGTGAGTGTGCCAGCGATCGATGAGAGAGAGCTTTTTGGCGCGGACATTTCTGTTGTTGGAGTTGGTGAAAAAACGATAAATCTCATTCAAACTACTGCCTGTTGTGGAGCAGCTGTATTGCGGGTACTGCGAAAAAAATACGATCCTTTCAGCGCCCTCTCTAAACCAAGACAAATAAGCGAGATGATAGAAAAAGTGAGAGATGAAAGGAAGAGTACAAAGAACTTCTGAATTTGGGAAAGAGCTTCGTGCGTTAAGGGATGCGCGTAGCGAAAAGCCAAGTAGTGCTTGAAAGGCGCAAAATCCGGCAGCTCTTGATTGAGAATGTGGGTTAGGGATGTGGCCTGTTCGTTGGTTATGCGAGCAATGGGCGATCCTCCACCAATCTCCGTGTAGTGCTGCTGAACTTTGGGAGTTCTTCTCTTCGCTAGAAACTTTCCAAACTTGCTGAAAAGAGGTGGAGTAGAATTGGGTATGAATCGGCATACCTCTCTTTTTGCGATTTAGGTATCTCAGGGTATATTGGGTGTCTAACGTCAATATGTATGTAGTGTGTAGGCAGGCACTTTGGGCCTGGTCCATCCATCTAAGCTAAAGGCTTCATCATCTAACAAACGTGAAACACCTAAATCAGTGTTAACAGGTATGCATGCATATACGATCGAGCTAACACTAAACCTAACCTTAATCGTAACACTAATGCTGATTCTATACTAAGTCTGCTTTTTCAAATAGTTTTGTGTATGCTGAATCTTCTGCTTTTTAATAAATATCGTCTGATGAAGTCCCCCTCAAGTGGAAACAGAAGGTGATGCGTATCCTGAATTACTACGCCGCTACGCTGCCTGGTAAATTCCGGATCATCACCGCGCTCTTCAATTGGGAAGATGCGGCAGACCGCGGTCAGCTGATTCAGCTCGCGGTTCCCTACATCATCAACTCCATCCTAATCCCATGGACCCTGGTAGATCCTGCTCCAGCGTATGACGTGGTACACCTCGTTAAAAGGCCTGGGTATGGTTGCAAACGGCAAAGCTTAGACCATTCCTGTCTGCCACAGAGCTTGGCACATTACGGACCTGGAGCTTCTAGCAATCATACTCGCTCATTTCCTATGGCCTTCAAGGAAGATCATCTCCGACTCCACTGCAACGATTGGCTGCATTCGCAAGTTGGGAAGCAAATCACCCAGACAGGCAATGCTTCTTCTAAGGCTGGATGCGTCAAGAAAATGGACGGACACCTTGCGGAACGCAATGGAATACGTCAAGTTCGAAGATAACCCAGCGGACGCACCGTCCCGAGTCTCCTAAACAAATCCTGAAGATTTGGGAGTGTACTAACTCCCTCGGTTCGAGGGAATGGCACGTTTTCTTCAAAGCAATTTGGGACTCTTTCATCCAAAGATCAAGAAAGCAACTGGCGAGATTCTCGCCACCAGCGCCTGCAGGAGGAATAAGATGCCATGAAGATAGGACCTATCGACTGCCCTCCAGCTCATCAAGTTGCCCACTCTCCATTGGCTGGACAATGGGAGTTTCTCCTCAATTTCGCGCCAGCAGTTAACGACAACTGGTGATAACTGCCCAGCCTATCAGAGGAGTGCCTCAAGTTCCGTTGGCTTCGTCAGTATAAAAGGCAGCCACGGGCAGGCGCACCACTCTTTTTGCTCTTTTTCGTTCTCCAACTCCCACGCACCCTCCCTGAAGAAGATTCAAAAGAAGATTCACGAAAGAAATCTTCCAACGATATAATTTTGTGTGTGTCATATCTTTATGCGTTTATGCAAATGTTTCATTTGTCCTTTGTGAATACACAATTGTTTTTATTGATTCAATAAAAAATCGTTGCAAAAAAAAGTGGGCCCACTTAAAAATTGGTTGAGCACTGGTCAACTTTATGCAAATTGAGGAAAGAATTAATTAGTCAAAAACAGCGATTGAATGGTATGAAAAGGAATGTAGATTTGTAGCATTTAACAAGCTGGCAATTTAAACATACCGAAAGGAAATATCGAAAATCACGACACAAACCCTTACCTTATGACATCAAAACACTTATCGACAAAAGAGACACATTTTAAGACACACCAACTACAACAACCAAGAAATACACACATTAAACAAACTCATATCACATAAAATAAATAAACATACACTTGACATACGCAAAAACATATTTCATCTAACTGGTCACACAAAACTAACACACGAACAAACATATTGATTGGATCACGATCAAAAATCTATAGAATAAAAAATCACACACCGATATAAATCGAAACATAAGTTTTAATGGAAAAACGAAAAAAAACAAGACACAAATTGCAGAAGCTTTCAACAAGCAATTCACAAACATCCTAAGAAGAGCAAAGTAACAAAACATCAAATAAAGCAGTAAATCAACTGCCTAAGACTCACATAAGCATTAACAAAAAAGAAGTATCAGAGGCACTTCATAACGCAAAATCTAGTAAAGCTCCTTAAACACTTAGGTCCAACTGCCATTTCCCTATTAACACACATTTTTAATTTAGCTATTAACACAACACAATTCCACATATTTGGAAAACGTCACGACTTATCCCTATTCCAAAACCAGGCAAAGACAAAAACATAAGCTCATCATATCGTCCTATTTCTCTGCTTTCTCCAATCAAAAAGTTCTCTTGAAAAACATACAAAAGGACATTTCATACATCTTTCACAAAATGGCATTCAACTACCACAGTACTACACAACATCATTGCCAGCAGATTTAACACCAAAAAACCTTTTCACCGCACAATCACAGCAACACATGATCTAACTTCGGGCTTGACACAATTAACATTAACCTTCTCATTCATAAACTTGTTAAAAACACGACCATTAATGCTCAATACATTAAGTTTATAGCAAACTACTTACGCGAAAGATACTCGTACACAGAGTACCAAAACAGTAAATCCCACATAAGAAACCCACATCCAGGCGTTCCACAAGGTAGTTCACTTTCTCCTATACTTTTCAACATTTACATGTCAGGCATACCAACACCAGACAACAATCAAATAAGCCGAAACACATACGCTGATGACATTACCATAACATCAACACACTCAAGTACCGAATTAGCTAAAAAAAAAAAGATTCAATCTTATTTAAACAAGATAAACATATGGTTAAAACAAAATGATTTAATAATCAACACAGAAAAATCTCAATCAACACTTTTCACCCAAGCAAACACTGAACAAAATACAAAACTCAATCTTACAAACCTTAATAAACACTAATAAAAACCCAAAAATATTAGGATTAACATTCGACCCCAAACACACATACAACAAACACGCGCAAAACACTCATGAAAAAGCAAACAAAACTGTAAACATTATTAGAGCATTAAGTGGCACAAAATGGGGGGAAAACAAAGACATTACACGACCCATACTAGAATATGGATCCACAATATGGGGATCTGCTATATCTCAGACTAACTTGAAAAAGATACAAACAATTCAAAACAAAACACTGCGTTTAGCAACAGGTAACACCGTGTACACTAATATACAACATCTTCACACAGAAACATCCATACTTTCTCTTAAAAAACACATTGATTTACACGCGTCTAACTTGAGAGCCAAAGCGGCACAAAAACACCACCCATTAAACAAGTTCTACCGCGCTCAAAAACCACACAGGCACATGAAAAATACTATATTTCAAGACAACGAACTTATCTTTTATGACACATGTCAAAGCAATCAAACAAGCGTCAACAAAGCAATACACACACAAGCGGTAACCGACTATCTCTCCACACTCAAACATAGCAAGCTCATAAATATTCCTCCACCAAAAATCGACACATATGAAGAAACACTATCAATTAAATTAAGACACACACTTGCTCAACTTAGAGCCAACAAGTCACCTAAAAAATTTTTTTTTAAGAAGATAGATTGAAAAATTCAAATTAATATATCTATATTTTTTATACTCATTAACAGGATATGAATGCGATTTGTTTTCTACACTTTTGGTTTTAACTTTTTTTGATAAAAAGTTGTAGTGTAATTTGAGCGGAAAAATCATTTTTATTCGCGTAATTTAAAAAAAAATGAATGAATGCCAAATGGTGGGTTCATGCCGAAATAAAGATAAAATAAGATTCTTTTTAGTTAAACATCTATTCCACTAGGCATTGTAGGAAAATTTTTTTTATAGTGAAAACTAAAACAAACACCACAACACCCACCCCCCCCCCGCCCCCCCTACCTTTCCTTATTATTAATTTTTGATGGGGTGTGGGAGTTAATAAAAAAAAAAAAAAAAAAAGAGAAAAAATGGCCAAAAAATTTAAAAAATTTTGTATAATCTCGCGAAAAATAAAAAAAAAAATAATATTTTTTTTTTTTTTAAATTATTTATTTTTTTTTTTAGATGTTTTTATTAAATTGAGAAAAGAAAAAAAAATCGTTGCCTTTTTTTTTAAAAAAAAAATTTTATAATTTTTAAAAAAAATTTTAAAGAAAAAAACCTAAGGTTTGGGTAAAAAAGGGGGGGTTTTTCAAAAAACACAGAATTTTGAAAAAAACCCCCCCCCAAAAAAACCGAGAATTTTTTCAAAGTCTACAAATGATCAAAGTTATTTTGATTCCTGGCTATGATAATACCATATCTTGGGGCGTAATGCTCATAGTTCAACACAAGCAGCACAGATGCACCTTCTCAATAAAAACAGCTTATTCTACAAACACGTCTACCTTCCAACGGTAGAAGTCTAGCAAAATATAAATCTGCTTATTCTGACAGCCATTTTAAATGACATAGAGAAATTCTCCGTCTAAGAGTAGTTTTACACCTAAATACTTACTCTCGTCCGTTTTTTTCTGGGATTAAATCGGTTAAGGTAAATACAGGTGGTCAGTCAAGCTTGTGATCTTTGAAGCTTCGGTCGAAATATTGGGATCATTGGTCCCTCATCAGTTTTAAGGTTGCATAGTAGAAAGTTTAAGGCTCATTGGGGGATGGATAATTTTTTTAGCATGAATGAGCACACACAAATACGCTCTAGAGTCCAGGGGGGGGGGGGGGCTAAAACGGTGCCCGAGGGCAAAAGTGTGTCCTCGGGTATTGAAGATTTTGCACGCAAAGTAGTTCAAACAATTTCGTAGATAAGAAACCTGAAACTTAGAAGGGCGTGTAGAATTCATGAGTTTTCCTTTTAGAGCAAATAGTTATGGACTTCCCATGGCTAAAATACTGCAAATGAAAGAAAGTGTTCTTCCGAGCTCAAAGTACTAAAAAGCAAAAAGAATTAGGAAAAGAAAGCAAAGATTTTTGACTCAAGTTCTTGCTCTTAAAAATGTTGAAATTTTTCTTTGTGTAATCTTTATTTACACATTTAAAATTTTTATGCCCGTTGATACTTTTTTACAAAAAAATTGCTCTTGTTTGAGTAAAGCATGGTCAGCAGCACTGCTATAGTCTATTATAGGGTTTGCCATACTTTTTCAGAAGCAGAACTCTTTTTGCTTCAGAAATACTTTGGAGAATCCTTGATTCTGACACATTTGAAACTTTTTTTAGACCTAAGAAAGTGTAGGGCAAGGGATAAACGTATATCATATAATATAAAAATCTAAATTAGCGGAGGAATATTTTTTAAAGGTTATTTATCCACTTCTAGAATGCGTTTATTAAACATTTTATACATTCAACTTTTTCACAGAACCCCAAACACTCGAAACTCCAATGTTCGGACGATGGGAAAGCCTGCTCTATTGCATAGATTTCATTAGAGTGGCGATCAAGTAACAGCAATAAAGAGATGGCACACGCACACATACCGGCTAGAGAAGGGGTAGGGAACATGTGGCATTTTTAGTTTTCATAAGAGGAATTTGAAAAAGTGATTGCAAAAAGTTACAAGTGTATTAATACGCGCATTAAGTATTAATTTTAACTGAGGCAAAATAAAAAATTTCACTTTTAAATTTTTTATTTTTTTTTCTAAAATAAATAAATTTTAGCGAAAATTGATTACGTGTTTTTCTTCAACAAATTGTGGTGAACCAACATTTTTTTACTTGAACTAAATTCAAAACAGCAATAACAGATTAACATTTGCATCATCAATTGATACTGACAACACCACTATGATAGAACCTGAAATCGCAAAAAAAAAAAAGCTGTTAACCCGTTAGCGACCAGAATAATCAGACGATATCTGGTATAAAGCAGAAGATTTGTATTAAAAAGCATTAATAAACGCAGGCGATTCACATTTTTGTAAAGTCGACATATGTTGACTGTTGTCGATAACGGGTTAAACATTTTTTGTTTATATAAAATAGCCGTTAAACAAAAAAATATATGTTTCGGTATTGTGCGCTAGCGAATTATTAAAATATAGATTAGTTCAGAATTCTAATCCAGTTTTCTACTACTGTTCTACTACTGTATATGGGTTACTACTGTAACTTCAATTACTGCTATTAATTACTACGGAATTTAAATGGAAAAAGGAATCAATAATAAGAAAGAAGAAGACACAGGAGTGGGTAATCAATCAAAGCTGGATCAAATTTGATAAATATGTTTTATGTCTTTAATTCAATATTCCCACTTTTTGCTACTATAGCAGTGCATTTGCACCAAACATTCAAAAGGGTAGGATAGCGAAACAACGTGAGCAAATGACAAAAAGCTGAAATGAAAGACGTGACCGTGGTGAATATTATCTGGAAAAGTTTTTCACCTCTGAAAAGGAAGCTTCATGATGTCGCTATCCAAAAAAATGCGGCAAAGATATTCATAGACATCTTCTATCCGTTCAGGACCTCCCATGTTCAACATCACTACGGCAGTCTTCACACTAAAGAAAATAAAATAAAAATTTTAGTAAGAAAAGATAAGGAAAATATAGAGTGAACAGCAATAACAACATGCTTACTTCCATTTGAGTAATTATAGAATTTTAAAAGAAAAACTTTATCTACTCTAAATCACAGTTTTTAAATTCCATTTTTTCGTTGTGGCTCTAAATCTGAATTTTTATCCGCTCCTAATACAATGAAATAGTGATCATTGATCTGTAGGTTAAAATTTCAAGTACTGAAGAAAATGGAAGAGTGGTGATAGACTAGTAGTCGTCCATTTTTTCTTGTGAACAAAACAGGTAGGAATTTTTCGTCACAGAAGAATATTTTTAAATAGGTTTGATACGGTTGCTCCCACAACGATTGGTCTAATATGAATCGGTGAAATGATTCGTCTAATAGAGATATGGCTTTATTAATGTAGATTAGTCTGAAATTTATAAAAAGAAATCTTAAACTGTAATACTTTATCTCATATAAATACAGAAAAATGGAAGTTCAACATAATAAGGAGGATTTTATATTTCCCAAACTCCAACACTACTTCTAACATTAAGCCAATTAAATAAATTTTTAAAAAATTATTTTAATGGGTAGACATTTTAATTTACCATATGAATTTTCTGGTTTTCCAGTATCGCAACCCCTCTGAAATACGACACCTCTACAATATGACTTCCTCAAAGATACTTGCCTAAAAGCTCAAATACAACATCAATTTAAAATGTTGATATATTATGTATAGCCAGGTTTATATTTTTATTTTATATCTCATGGTAATGATTTTTTTTTTAAATATCAATTAAAATTAGTATTATTTCAATAAATGTTTACTTTTTAAAATTTTTAATTAAAATATGATTGATTTTTATGTTAATTTCATGCATATAATCAAATTATGTTTTATTGATAAAAAATAAACAAGTTGTAATGCTGCCATGTCGTTATCAAAAAAAGGGATAATTTTTGAAACCCCTTTGTAACGACTTACTCTCCAATACGACTTTTTAAATGTGATCGATTGTATTTGAGAGAGGCTTACTACTGCATATGTTGATTTGAAATCACGTCTTTAAGAAGTTATTTAGGTATGACAACATATGTTAACGTGATGAGTAAGTAAACAAATTTTAAATATAATATACAAACCAAGATATACCATTCCTCCTTCTTATTTAAAGAAAACAAAAGTGTTTTTTCAATCTCATATTTGAGTTTTCCTAAAAAAAAGTTCACAATTCCTAAATTAAAACTATAACACGTGATATGCTGTCCCTCTTAACGCTTTGAGGACCGAAAATTTAGAGCCAACAACATATGCCGTTTATGAAAGATTTACGCGGTTAATTGAGGCATTGCAGTGGAAATGGAGTTGATAAAAAATATAAAATGCTAAAAAAAAAAGTTTTGCTATTCGCATATTTAATGATAAGTAACTTTATTGACATCATATTTGAGACTGGGTAAGAATTCAAAATTCTCAAAGAGAGGTTAGAACCCGTCTTAGGGTAAATAATTGACTAAATGAATTTCTTAGTGGCACAAGGCAATATAATCAAAATAATAGCAAGGCAAAGTTTCCTCACTTTGTGGGGTGATTGCTTTCGTGATTTTTCAAGGTTGTAGAAGTTTTTGTCGAAGAGGCATCGCTTAAACTCAACGAGGTTTTGAGTGATTGACCAGCGCTTCTTAAGAAGCGCGTCTCTTTGAAAATGAAGTGTCCTGAATGCAAAAACATCTTTGATTTCATGATCTTCAAATACTGAAGTAGTTATGATAGCAAGCATTAAATGAAGAATGAATTTTTATTATAATATACATAAAATAAAATGAAGTGGTTGTAAGAGTAGTATTTTTCATTCTATCGAAACATCATAAACTTCACTTATTGAAAACATCAGAGTTGCGCCGCAATTTAAAAGAAATAGGAACAAGAATTCTTTTAATCGCTTCAGGCATAGTTTTTCAATTCTTCACTTTCTTTCTCATGAGTTAAATCAAGAAGACGCTTGTTGAAACACTGGTGTCCCAATGTGCTTGAAAGGGTTAGGAATATGAAGACGCTCTTCATTGTGGGTTTTTAATATTTTTAATGTTAAGTGGCATATTTTCACTTCAACTCCTCTTTGTTATACTTGAGCAACCGTTATTTAACCGGTTATAGACCGCAGTCGACATATGCCGACTTTACAAAAATGTGAATCGTCTGCTTTATACTAGATATCGTCTGATTTTTCTGGTCGTTAACGGGTTAACCCATTTACGACCAATGTTCCTATTTTGGAACATAAGTAATTTCATCTTTGTCTGCTTTTTTCAATGACTTTGAATATAAATCGTCTGTGTTTTTTTAGATATCGTCTGCTTTGCTTGGTCTTAAATGGGTTAACCCATTAAGTACCATAGAAATCAGACGATATTTAAAAAAACGCAGACGATTTATATTCAAAGTCATTGAAAAAAAGCAGGCGAAGATGAAATTACTTATGTTCCCAAATGGGAACATTGGGACTTAATGGGTTAATAACACTTTTGACCAGAAAAATCAGAAGATTCATATACAAAACAAAATCATAATAAATCATTTTATAATAAATAAAATCGTCTGCGTTTATCGATGCCTTTTAATACAAATCTTCTGCTTTACATTAGATATCGTCTGATTATACTGATCGCAAACAGGTTGAACTGAATCTATCTTATTTTTTGTCTTCTTTATTTTTAAAACAGAGTTTGAATGAAAAAATCAATAATTTTTCAAAAAGAATGTAAAAAATCATCAATAATTTTACTCGGATCAATAATAAAAGTATCAATAATTTTTTCATTCTCAATTTAAATTGCAGTGTCACTGTTAGAATTGCTTTCAAAACATTCTTCAGTAGAATAAAATTCAATTTTATGGATTAGAGTAATGTAAGTTAAAAAAATCAATAAAAAATTTTAACAAAAAAATCAAAGTTCCTCAAAGGGTTATTAATTTTATTACTATTAATATTCGTGTTTTTGAGTGAATTGTGTGCTTTTACATTAAATTCATCTTAATTTGTATAAAAGTCTTTTTTTAAGTCTGATCACATTTTGATATTTTTCGCTCCCAAAAGTGTTTGATAACAATTTATTTACTTTCATAACTCTATATAAATTCTTAATATATTTTCATTTGGATAGATGGATTATTAAATCGCTTTTTTGAATGTGATCTTAAATATATATAAAAATTCTGCATGTAACAAAAAAAGAATAAAATGGTATAAGCTTATTTAAAAAAGTTCTGCGAAAATAGTTTAATCAACTGAAGACACTAAATGATCCTTTGAGGACCAAAATTTTGAAGACTTTTCGTCTGCTTTCTTTTTCAGAGGAATTTTATGTATTCAAGGCAGGCGATTTTCATTTTTTTTTTGGGACACTGTGCTGTCCCACTGGTCTTCAAAGGGTCATAATGTACATGTTTAAAGAGTTTGAAGTAGTCGTGACAAAAATACACAACATTTTTCTACATTCTTCAGACATTTGGTTTTGGGTAAACAAGGAGAAATAAAGGAGCGACAAAAATAACAATGTAGAAATATCAGAAAATGATATGCAGACGAAATAGAGCAGAAAGAGAATTTCTTTGAAAGGGAAAAGACATAACAAATTTAATTCACACCACATTCCATTGCTTTTGACACTTTGTATAATACGTGTTCAGAATATCAAGGGAGAAGGAATTACGCATTCTGCAGCATACTTACTTCTACAACTTCTTCGCAAACAATCATTTTCATTGAGAAAATACAAACTCATGTGCTGGAGATTACGCAAATAACACTTTCATCAATAGCATATATTCAAAAAAAATCTGTCACGAAAATGACCTTTCTGATTGGATACAAAAATTCTGCATAAAAATTTCTTTCTTTGTATAGGTGAGCACGTCAGTGGTTCGGATACTCGAAGTTCGGATATTCGAAGTTTCACTGTAATTAAAAGGATACCTTTCAAACTTATATAAATTTTTAACTTTATGCATAAGACAATTAAAAATCGACATCCGAATCGGAACTGATCTTCGGAATCACGAATCTAATAAAAGTTATGGATTTCACTCAGGCACACAAATATAGAGGAAGAGAGAATTCTCAAGATTCCCAATAAGCTAAAGCCTATAATAAATTTTCATATCTACTCGAGCATTACCTTATGTCCCCGGCTTTTAAAACTTTTTATTTAAATCGAGCAGTGACACTAAAAAATTCAAAATTCATCCACACTATGAAGTAAAAAAATGTCGAAAATCTTTCAACTTTTTTTGTGCGGTGTTTTATCGAGAAGGCACAATTGCGTCGCTTCTATCGAACTATGAGAAAGTAGGCTTGATGCGGGATCGACCCCAAGACCTTGAGTTATCGAAACCCAATACCTAACCAACGTTACGCACGCCCCAATAAACCTTCAATTCAAGTTACTTCAATTTGAACTCTTGATTCCATTCACTTCCATATACTCTTCCAAAAATTTTATTCTATATATTCCATATTATTTATCTGCAATCATTCCATTCTGTGTTCAAACAAATACCCAACCCAATCAGTGAAGCGGGTGGCTATTTTAGTTTCCCCTTCCGCCCCCCCCAACTAAAATTTCCATTGTACAAAATTGGCTGAATTATATGCCTTCAAACTTTGACTTTTATTAGATTAGTTAGTTGCATCTTTTGATACTATTTTCACGATAGTTGAATGACCCTATAATGTCAACAACTGTCAATCAAAATCAAATGAACATTTTTTCACCATAATCTTATTATATGTGTAAAACTGAAAACTTAGTGCTTACATTAGATACACTCTTGACATTTTATAATCGTATATATATATTGGAACAAAAAACATTTATATATAAAAAATTTTTCCAATAAACATGGCGAACTTTGTAGCAAATGTCAATCAAAATTTTGATTGATGAAAAAATTGCTTACGAAAACATTCATTCAAATTTTAGATAAAATTAATTTTTTATACGAAATCGACCATGCCGATTTCATTTCTCAACTTCGTTTTTGCAATTAGGGTATGAAAATTTCTTAAAATATCAATCAAATTTGCAAAGAAATTTTTTTCAAAAATATTATTCAAATTTTAAATAAGATGCATATTTTTATGGTAAATCAATCATGCTGTAACTCCATTTTAGTAATTAGGATTGGGAAATGTCTAAGAGTATTTGAAGTTTTTGGTTAAGTTTGGATCATTACTGTGAAAAACTGTGTTAAAATGCAAATAGAATTAGCGATGTGATCTCATAAACATACTTCCATATTTTAAATAAAATTATTTTTTTTTAATTCAAGCAAAAATTTTCGGAATTATCAATCAAGTTTGACATTTCGAAAAAAACAAATTCTGAAAAAAATTCAAAAAACTCATTTTTGATTGAAAATCACAATTAAAATTTTGATTGAGGATAAAAATGTCACTAAAAATTTCCTTCAAATTTTAAAAAATCTTTAATACAATATAGTTCATGTTTTTCATTTCGATCATTTGAGTGTAAAAATGGGGTGAGCGTGTCAATTGAATTGATAAAAATCACTATTCCGAAACTCATTTGTCAAGTTTTTTCTCATAATCGTTATTTATTATAGTACAAATACTAGGGTATGAGAGAAGTAAGAGAACTGAAGGCACATTGCTATTATATTGTCAATATAGTAGTGCTTTGAGAGGCTATATAGTTTTAGGAAACAAGTATGTAACTACTTTTCACTGAATAAATGCCGTTTTCCAAGTAAAAATCTAGTATTGAGATTTTCAAAAAACACATCTTGACCGTGATTTTGACCGGTTATAAAACTATGCTTCAATTAAAATGCCATGATCAAAAACAATAATGGGCGGGGAAGATGATGCTGAGGATAGAGGAAAATGGAGGCTCAAGATCATGGCCACCGACCACCAACGTGGGGACAAGGTGTAAGAAGAAGAAGAAGAAAATAAGTAGAGACTTCAATCTGATAGCGAATTTGTAAGCAAAACAATAGAGGTCCTATTGAGATATATAGTTCATAGTTATCTTTTTAATTAGTAAACGAAGGGAAGGATAAACTAAGGAACAAGAATCAAACAAAGGAAGGCCGAAAGTACTCCGTTTAGTAGCACTAAGTAATCTTTTTCAACACGTCATTTTATATTTTATAAAAATTTTATTGCTGAATTAATTATTTATCATTAAATATATTATAATACATCTATAGGATTATTATTGAAAAATTTCAATAAGAGAAAATAAGAGCTTTGAGTAGAAATTTGGCCCAATTCCTATTTATGAGATGGATAAAATAAATATTCTATTGGTCTTAAATATATAAGTCAATGTAATATTGAAATAACTAAATATATAACCTTTTAACCACATTGAACAATATATTTTTTTACACTGAACCACTTGTGTGACAAAAATACCGTCATGATGAAATAGAAAGAAAGTCGATGTGCTAAATGAGAGGAAAATATTTAAAAAATTATAAAAAAATATCTGACCACAAATTAAACAAAGTTAAACAGTAACCACGATTTAAATCTAGAGTAACAAAGTACTTTAAGAGAGCATGTTCAATTAGATGTGTATGGATAAGTTTATTTTAAAATAATGTGAAAAAGTATTTAGCGATAAGTCATCTGTGAAAGCTAATTTACTGACAAGTGACATATTTTAGGTGAATTAATCGCCAAAATTTGGTTTGTTAAATAAATTAAGATAAAATTAAGCCAAAAAAAATCAGGAATTATAATATATTTTGAAGTCTATATATTGATTGACAGTTTCATTGATTTTTTATAGGTTTGATTGAGTTTCATAAAAAAAATAAATGAGACCGATTCGCAATCAATTATTTAGTGGGTTTGCGAGAGAATTTTGAAAAAATATTCAATATTTTAGATAAAAAGGAGGAAGCTAAAAAGCCTCTCCCCATGCGTCATAAAGTAAATAAAAATAGTATGTCACGAATAGGGTTAATTCAGAACAATAAGTGATCTTTAAGCTGAGGTTTATGATTAGAAAAATTTGACTTTTAATATTCTGATTATGCGTAAGTCTTTGAAAAAATATTTGAATGTTTGTTTATACAATGCCGAAATATTTACTAAAAAACTATCCACATCAATTTTTTGTCCAGAAATTACAATTATTTACCGGAATTCTACTTTCCTCAGAAGATGAAATTATTATAATGAAAGCGTTAATACTTAATGATATAATCATGAACGAAAAAATAAAAATAAACAATTAAGAGCTAAAACTATGTGCAATGTTATATTATTAGATGTAAAATTTTGAAGATGGTCGTCGACATCCTTGATTCAGATTCTGATACATATAAATCATGATTGAATACTAAAAAGTTATAATCACTAAAATGTAACTCATAAATTATTATCAGCATTATAATCAACAATTTTTATATATACCGATCTTGAACAGCAACATTAGAAGGAAAAAAAATTGGAAACCGACGAATTAAATTAGGATGGAATGATAATAAAAAAAATAATTAAAATAAGGAAGAAAATTACTGAATTGACTTATAAATTAAATCTCATACAGTGGCGGAGCGAAAAATAAAAAATAAGATGAAAGAAAGGGGCAAATTATTTACAAAAATAAAAATCTTAAAAAAAGCTTAAAAATAAGTGGGATTTTGGGAAAAATTTCAATACTTTATTTCAATTCTTATTTTTTATTCAATGAATATTTTTTATTCAATACTTTTATTTCAATACTTTTCATTGATTTATAACAGATTCAAATTTTTAAGAGAAAAATTCCTATTTTTAATAGAATTCCACAGGGTAGGGGCCTATCACCATAGATATCGTCCAGGCTGCGCCACTGATAAGAGGGTTTATTTATATACCCATCACATAATTTTAATAACAATTATGGTAATAATATGTCAAGAAGAGATAAACAAAACTGATAAAAAAAAATTAATATTCTATAATATATATTTTTAAAAATATTGTCAAGTGAGAGTGATTCAAAAGGCTCTATGATAGACCCTTCAAGAAACACTCTAATGAATAAAAATTTAAAAGTATCCAATGGACAATTCATTAAGAAGCTAAAACATATACATCTATATAAAGCATGAAGTAGCTAACAAGTACTATAATATATATTACCTTATTTATTCAAGAGAGAGTTTTATTTCCGACTCATATAATTCATGAAAAATGAAGATATTAAGGGCTTTTTTATCGAATAGAGTGAATTGTTGGAAAAAAAAGTTACGGATCAAAGAGCATATCAGATAATTTCTTTCAGAGAATCTCTAGAATTTATCAGCCTATATGAAATTCCAGAGACAAACAAAGACTTTTATAAAATTAGCATGGTTTTTATAATTACCATCCAATTTTTACAGTTTTTAAAACTCTTCAATTTTTCCTTTAGGCTTTTAGCAGTCCCATATTATAAGACAATTTAGAGCAGATGAAGTCAACATGACACGGAAATTTAGCCTTGTGGAACCCCGTTGAGCAAAAACAGAAATTGAAAAATGAGTCACGTATGTTTTGATAGAGATATGATCCAATAAATTTAAAGACTGATTATTAAAACCTTAATAACGAAGTTTTACAATCAGCTAATCAAATTGATAGAAACAAAAGCTTTGCCAATGTCTAAAAGCTGTTATTATTTTATCTTTAGAATCCAAACTTTTAATATTTTGTATTAAAAGAAAGTGAAACTTTTCAGTAGAATATTTTTTCTGAAGCCATCTTAGAGAAAAAGATGGTTTCTATTCAAGTAAATCTCAATTTGCCCGAATAGAATTTTTTCGAAATTCTAGGCATTGTTATGGGTCTGTAGTTGTTAATAATTTATTTTTGAATTTTTTTTGTAAATAGGAATAACTTTAGAAATTTTAAGTGAGTTAGAAGAAAAAACCATATTAATACTCATGTTAAAGGTTTTGTACATAGGATAAGCGATGTAGTTTATTAACAATTTCAATTTGTTAACGGATAATCCATAATAATTTTCCTAAAAATTAATCTTTAAAAAAAGTTTCGATAAAAATAAAATAAATATTTTATTTCAGCATTAATGGAAAAATTTAGATCAAAGCAGTAAGATATATTATAAAAGGAAAACTGTTCTTAGAAAAGTTTAAATCAAAATTAAAATGGTTATTAAAACAATCAAAAAATTCTTGGAAATCTTTCAATACTTTATCATCAAATTTGAGTGTTAATTCTTTAGGGTTTTTTGGTTTAATGACATTTTTTCACTTTTAGACAAAAAGATTTATTGCAAAAAGACAAAAAGAGTTGTTTTTTTTTGCTAATATTTTGATATTGTTGCGAATTTTGATGTGATTATTATTTTTCAAATTAACAAACGAAGTATATTTATGCGATTTCAGACGTTTGTGTAATTTGTCTCTTTCTTTGAGCATTTTCAAAAAATCATTAGCCCAGGAGGACATTTTGATCTTATATTTATTGAGTTTTACAGAAATGGTATATTCATTTAAGAAATGAAGATGGAGAAAGGATTTTACAGATAGGAGAAAGAAATGAACTGTTAAAACAAACTTTAGCTTTTTGGGGTGAAACCCTAGAAACTTTTCTTCATTAAAATCTCTCAAACCTCATTCCACATTTCATTATCTCTGTTCTACTATTATTATTATCTTTTACACATCAAGTTTTAACCTTTTTGGAACTTTTAGGATGAAAATTTATGCATGGCTATGAACTCTATGATTACATATCATTTATAGAGTCTTACTCATATTAATAGTAAGGTCATTGTGGATACACAAACTATAGACATTATCAAGAAATAAATTAACTTTCGGAATCACAACGCCATTAATATCATAACAGAAGTCGCGCTTCCAAATTAACAAAACAGAAGTTTTAATAAAAAGCTTCATAGCAAGAAAAACACCATAATTCTTATTATGGACATTATAACGTCTATAAGAACAGAAAAAAGTTTTAAAAACTTTACGCAAAGATATGAAAGGAATAACAGAGGGAGTCATACATATATGATATCCCATACCAGAGAGGGGGTAGAAGAGGGAGGGGGAATAATTCTAGATGCGCTGTGTGTACTGAAAATTAAGACTCTCTTTGCATAATGTATGTTGGTTTCGGTTGTACTAACGCAATATTTGACACTCTTTGGCTATCATAGAACGCCAAAAACTGAATTACGTATGAAGCCTCTAACCCCGTGTAAAAATGAGGTAGTTGAAGATAAGTACCTCTCCCCAAAAATATTTATAATGCCTAAACATTTTTGAAAGAAAAAAGATTCTCTAGGCTCTCACGTTGTTCTCTGTGATATTCCTCGCTTATTTTCTAAATAATAAAAATGGTGAAAGATCTATTGGAACTACATTTATCCTTATTACTCCTACTTTTATCAGTGTCAAGTTCTGTTGATTCTTTTCTTTCATTATCTAGAAGAGACAATATAATTTTGAAAACTAAGGAGTTCTTACGAAACTTCACAGAAGATTTAAACAGCTTTTAATTAATGTTTAAATCAAGAGTCAATTTTCATTTGCCCAAAGATAAGAAGCGAAAACTGTAAATACATATAAAAGAACATCATGTCTCAATTAAATAGTCACTATGGATTAACAGATAAGAAACCTCGAGAAAATAGTTTAGATTTGATAGAGCATGCAATAAGATTATTACCCAGCAATTAGAATAACAAATAAACACACAGAAAACATCCTGAAGGCTTTTCAGTAATTGAATCAGAATTTTCGAACTGCATAAATCATTCTTGTAAGAAAATGGATGATACGTTTTGGAACCAAGTGTATTATGACATTTCGGACCAAATGAACTTATGTGTTAAAACAATTGCAAATGAATCTCCATTGGCAAATAAAGTGATAGAAGAGAATAATATAATCGGTGTCATCCAAAATGGACAAATCTTGAACGGATGAATTCTGGATGGACATGGACATTGGACAAGTTTAAACAGACGTATTCTACTTAGACAAAAAGCCTTCCCTTTAGACAAATTTCAGATTGACTAAAGAAGTAAGATCATATTAAGCAAGGTGTCAATTAGTTTACACAGTTGGCTAGTTATACAATTAGTAATTAATTAAGTTAAGACATTAATTAGTCAGTAAGGTTAATACACTAGTTAGTTGGATTTTAAATATTTATTGGGATAGAGAAGCTACTAAAAAACTTTACCAATTGACATTTTGCCATTTAAATTTAAACTTTGTATCATTTCCGCGTATATAAACAAAAAATAGGATTGAATTTTATAAAATAATTTTTTTTTCTAAATAAAAAATTTAAAAAAAAATATGGAAACTATTTTGACCAATATTACGAATACTAAAAATTTAAAAACAAAAAATTCCGTCTAAGTAGGAATCTGGAATCATCCATTCGGAAGGTGTGGAAACTTGTTTCGTCTTTATGGAATACGACTAAAAACAGACCATCAACAACAGTTGAATACGCCATGGTTAAACCTAATATCGATATAGATTGGGCTTTCGTTATAAATTCTTTAGCTAACTTATACGGCTTCAGAATTTCAGATCAAAAATTGTCGTTTTAAGAAAAATTTGAAACTTTCCCTTTTCTTGATCAAAGCGACTTTCAGCAAATGATGTCCATTTTTACAGGAAAATTGAGAAAAAATCTCAACGTACTTCATAAATAACGGAGATCTTCACAATAAAAATCACCAGGAAACTTATATTGAGTCAAAGTTAATTTTGCTGGTGAAAACGCTTATTATGATTGCAATAATCATTCCGAGTGGCAAGTTCCAGTTAGAGTCTAAGCGATAGACAACAAACAAATACTCATCTGTCTAAATAGGAATCTGGAATCATTCATTCGGAAGTGTGAAAATTGGTTCGTACCAATACATATAGAGGATAAATGTGCAGTTGAATACGGTATGCAATAAAACCATATGATGAATGTACATTCATTTTTTAAAATCTTTCAATATTCTTTCTTCTGGCATTTTAAAATTTATTCGGGCTCATGGCGTCGAATTTAGCATGGGTAAATGGGCCTTAACCGTAGCCGTGCACTGCTATAGTTGATCATATAGAACATTGGAATAGAAGATTAAGATTAGATTAATATTTAAACAAGATGGCTATGCAGTATAGTGATGGTATTCGGTGAAAATTAATTGATTGACAACCGGTGAATAAGGTTGTCTTGGTAAAGGTACTGTAGGGTGTTTTCATTGAGAAGGCACAATTGCGCTGCTTGCATCGAACTATGAGGAAAGAAGGTTTGATGGTGGAATCGAACCCAAGAGGTTGAGTTATCAAAAGCTGGTATCTAACCATCCTTACTCACGCCCCCTAATTCACCGTAACGGAAAGGTAATTCACCGATAAATTCACACATTAAATGTTTAGCAAATCATAACAAAATGACATATATAGAGTTAGCTTTGCATAGTCCTATACTCATCTTTTGGTACTTGTATGGTGTTCCAGTTTCGAAAACTAGCTTGTAAATATTTACAAATATATTTGTAACTAATCAGAATCAAAAATTGAATTGGATTTTGAGAATCAGAACCAAAATCGGAATTCTAGAAATGAAAAATTCAGAGAATCAAAATCAGCGTCATAATCATTGTTAAGATTCGGCCCTAAAGCTGATCATGTTTTAGTGATTTAGTATACTACCAAATGAAAGAGCACACTCAATAGCCAAGATGCAAAACTGGCATCCAATATACTCGGTTTTTATATTACCTGGTTACTTGTAATTTCTTGTGATGCTAGTTAGAAAAACTTTCTGCATTGAGGATCACAAGGAAGAGAGAGGATATTTATTTATGGTCAACATGACATCATGAATCAAAATTACCTTTGCATCATAAGACAACGTAAGGAAATTTAAGGGTGAAAGGATAGCGGGTGCTCAAAAATCATCACCATTAAAAATATATCTTAAAGTACTTTAAATTAAAAATCTTTCTATTTTAAGTAACTTAATTAGACATTTTTATATTCTATTTTTTATATATATACTTAATTTACATTTATGATCTACTACATTAAACTTTAAAAATTTTAAAATTTTTTATTTTTTTATATTATTACTTCAACTTTAAGATTTGTCCTCCTATTCTTATTACTTCAATCAAATTGAGATTATAAAATCTTCCAATTTTATTATGAAAGCTACGAACCTTGCTTTTTAACTGCAAGGTTGAAAAGAATAATAATTCAAACAGTTTAAAGAATCTCTTCAAATAATATAAGCATAACATGTGAAGCTATAGGAAAAATTCTACTATAAAAGAGTTTTTAAAACAGTTTCATTCTTGTTAAACTTGTGCTTGTAGCGATATCCTTCTGGCTTCTCCATTACCTTCTTGTTTTCAAGCGCAAGTCTGTGTTGGGTGTTGAAACTGTTCTTGTAAGAGCCTATTTCTGCAGGCGTCCACAAATTGGAGAATGTTGAAAAGAGCGAATTTTTTCGAAAGCTTTCATTGAAGTAGAGGTACACCAAAACATTTGCCCAGCTGTTTGTCATGGCAATCAATATTCCAAAGCGTCTGATCACGTTTTTGTTCAGGTTTTCGAAGTAGAAGGAAGTGGAAAAGATTTCCATGAGCTTGATCGTGTGAATCGGTAGCCAGGAGACGCAAAAGAGTATGACGATTCCAATGATCATCTTTATCGCTTTCTTCTTTCTCTCGTGGTTTTGATCCTTGTTCTGCTTGGTGAAGTTATTGAAGGATTCATTCACACTTTTCTTCAGAGCTTTCAGTATCTTGAAGTAGATGATTGTGATGAAGATGACAGGAACGATGTAGCCTACAAAAATGTCCACCAAGTAGATTATCATTAGTTCATGGTCATGGTAAGAACAGTACAGCCCTTTTGGCTTGTTGGAAGAATTTGCGAGGGGAATTAACGACGTTTTCGTCCTCATAATTATTCCGGTGGAAAAGAACAAGCCATATGAAATTGAAAAGATCCAAATCACGATGATCGTGGTCAAGCAAGACGTGTAGGAATAGCGTGCCATGAGGGGAAAGACGATGGCTCTGTGCCTTTCTATCGACATTGCAGCCATTGTGTAGATGGAGTTGACGCAAGCTGTTTGCGAAAAGAAAAAGCTCAGGATAGACATATCACAAAATTGCTTGTAATTGAGCTTTGGCTTTAAGAACGTGGTTATTGCAAAGATGGGACACACCAGTGAACCAAGGAATATATCTGAGATTGAGATGGAGATGATGTAATAGTTTATTGGTTTGTGCAGAGCGCGAGTGACGTATATCAAAGCGATGATGAAGACATTGAAGGAGATGCTGATGACTGAGGTTATTGACAGCAACGACCCAAAAACTACTTCCAAAGTGTTCATTCTTTAAATCTGAAAAGGCTTTCAAAAAGAAAATAACATTAAGTGATATTTGCTGGAAAAAAGGTAAATGCTACACATGTTTACTCTCTGTGGAACAGAATTTTGAAGGATGTTCAATTGTAATTTTATATCTGCCCTGTTCAGTTCTATTTTGATCGTGTTGCAGGCTTTTAATTTTTTTGTGCTAAAATTGTTTAACTTTTTTTTTTAAATAATATTAAAAGTAAAAAGATAAAAAAAAATAAAAATTAAAAAAATTTTAAATTATTAAAAATATGAAAAGAAACGAAACTTTTAATGAAAATAACATATGTCAAAAATATAAACGGAAAAAGAGCGAAAATTTATATTCGAATAGTATTGTGAAAAGACAGAATATATTTGAAAAAAGACAAAATGAAACAAAAAATTTATAAAGCAGATGCATTTCATTTCTTATGGCACTGGTGTTTGTCAAAGGGATAACGATATATTTTAATAATTAACATCTATGATGTATTCGCCAAACGGATAACTGTTTGATTGACAAATGCCAAATGGGTCTGAATTTTATAAGTTTTTGCAAAATTTGAAAATTTGTCTTTTTTTGAAAGTAGGTGCAATTTAAGAAAAGATATTTTGAATTTAAAAATATAGTGCAAATAATAGAAAAAATCGTACTAAAGTATAAAAAAAAATCCCAAAAATATTTGTTTGAAAAAAAGGTAAAAAAAAAAATGGATTACATAAAGTTCGTGAAAAAAGGAGTAAATATCGTATAACAGAAGGAATTTCTAACATTCTGTCAGAATTATCCCTATCCAACTATCATTACCATCTGTCCAGATATGGAAGATCATTCTTCCTTATGGATTCGATGCAAGCGTTGGCGCATTTATACCAATTTTTATATCTTAAGTAATATAATTTTTGTCTAAATAAAAAAACTATAATTGCCGAGTTTATACTTGTACATCGGTCAGATGTCTGTCAGCATGTTGTTCATCGGGCAGTTGAGCTAGAATCGATGTATTTCATCATATCAATAAAAATTTCAATTGATATTTGATCGGAAAAAAGGAGACGCTATTGAGTAAACTTTTATAAAACTACCAACATTTGGTCTTAAAAAGGAAAGAAAGAAAAGATTATTTTCAAAGAGTGAACAGCAAAAAGAGAAATTAGAAATGAAATGAGGGTGTAATAAGAATATAACATAAATATGTAAATGAACTAATAAAATAAACATATGGGAGTTTGAGTGTCCATCACATCAAAGCCATGTTGGCCGCTCAACGAATACAAAGGAAAAGAGAAAGATAGTGAGTGAAGTCTGAATTATATGAAAATCCGTTCAAAAAGAATAGAAAATGATATATTTTTGAGGAGCAATGTTTAAAGGATTAAAACCAAGAAATCATGTGCATGATTTAGAGATCATGGTGGGATCAAATTAATTCAACGTGTTAAGGCAAAAAGTAAGATTTTTTTATTGATATTTCTGGAAAAAATGGGCAAAAACCATAAAAAAAATTTCATATATTCCTTAATTTTTTTTCGTTGATTGAACTTTTTAGGATATTTTCCATGAGCATATATAGATGACTTAAAATGGAAAAAAAATGTTAACAAAATTTTGTAAAAGCACATATGTGTTGAATGAAAAGTAACTAGTTTTGGGGCCAACTTTTTTTATTTACAGAAATTAATTTATTGGAAGCCTTTTAATCTTTTAATGTTAAATATAAATGTTAAACATATTTTCCCGCTTAAAAATTTTAAAAGTTCAAAAATTAATACTTACTATTTACTTTTTTCTTCTTTTTTTTAGAATTTTTTTTTAATTAACGCTATTTATCAATATATGTCATATCATGTAGTACATTCATATTACATTGAGGAGAAAGATAGTGAAAATTGTTTTAACATTTCGCATCAATATATGATATTTGATAAAAAAAAATATAAAAAAAAATTGCTTCGAAATCCTGTAAAAAAAGTAGTTGAAAAAGTATGATCTAAAATTCAAGATTTTACGAAATTTCCAAAAAGTAGGTGCACTAGGTATAAGAGTGATTTTAATTAATTTTATGTTACAGTTTATTAGCTAAAATATATTTTGTATTTTTCAAATAATTCCTTATACATTAAACTGAAATCAAAGCTTGAAAATTATTTTTATTTATCAATACACAAAAGGTCAGTTAAATCTATTTTGAATTTTCAATATGAAAACGAAACCTATCGGAAATAGAATTTAATTTAAATACCAATCACAATTATAAAGATGGCTTTATTGCGCGAGATATGTGTCTATGGTGAAAGTTTGTTTTAAAATAAAAGAAGTAATTTGAAAAAATACATGATATCCAATAAACTTTGAAAAAGAGAATATCATATCTATCACATATGGTGCGACTTTTTTGAAAAATTTCACCATATAAATTCGGATTTTGAAAATCCGGGCTTAAAATTCGGAATCCATTGCTTAGCTATGATCAAATCCGTTAGGGATAAAATTGCTAGCTTTTTTATTTCATATACATCTAACAAGTTAACACTATAAAATGAGTTAAACTACTGACCGGAAGATACCTAATGATACCGACAGCTACAAAAAGGAAATGAATAGAAAAAAGTAATGATTATTTCAATATTGATTTTAGTAGTGTTTGATTGTCTGAATCTAAATGCATAATTTGTGTTTCAATTATAGTGATGATTTATGAGATGGAATTTGGTTTCGATTTCAAATTTTGAAGCTATGATTTTTGCTATTTCTCATTCTGAATCTTCGATATTCGTATTTGTAATATCAAACGTTCAAATTCTACTTTTAGTTTAAAAAAATTAAAAGTTCTTCAGATTTTCACTTATATAGTAGCATTATTTAGAGAGAATTTAGGCCTGAACTCAAAAATATTTAGAACAAAACTTTTTGTTCATTTTATATTCTTTTATATTCTGAAATCTAAACGAAATCCAAATATTCAACAGCGAAAAGATATCATTCATACATGATCAGTTAGCTTAGGCTGACAAAGATGAGTCCTTCACCTAGAATTTCTGAAACTGATGAAATTTATTTCAGATATTTAAAAATAAGATATTGATAAAATGAATATGGATCGCTTTTAGCTCAAAATCTAATAATCAAAATCTAAGAAGTAAAAAATGGTAAATTCAAGCTCTAGCTCATAAAATATTTTATGAAAAATATAAACATGGCTTGTTCAATATGGAAGTGGTTTAACAGATTTTTGATTTGTAATTGAAAAATACCCTATTAAATTTAAGCTGTGTTCTTCATTTGGCATTATAGGATTGATAAGAAATTTTCATAAATAAAATAAAATAAACTTATATTGAATATCACTAAAAGAATTTTTAAAAGAATTTATTGTCAGAAAAATAATTTTTGTCTACTATCATGATTGATACATGTTATTTAACTAATCTCGACAAATTTTTCCCATTTGTTCTTTATTGCTAATGTTTGGCTACGAAATCTCTTGATAATACTATACGATTTTATATATTAAAATATATTTTATTTTTATTTGTAATCCAAAATTTTGGATTAGCTTGTATTCAAGTTAAAATTGTGAAATTAAAAAAAAAATTAAAAAAAAATTATTTTGAAAATTTAAACAAGATTGAATCATTTTCATTTTAAATTCATCACGCTTCATCTTTAATTTCATGCTTTTTTAATTTCTCGATTTGAAAATTTTTTACAAAATTGAATAAAGTTAAAAAACTTGGAAAAATTTTTTTTTTCAAAATTTTGTTTGAATTTCTCTTTTGTTTTTTTTTAATTTGCATAAAAATAAAAAAACCAAAAATAAATTTTTTATCTTAAAACTATTTTTAAGTTACAAGTAGGACTTTGTCATTATGAATTTTAGAACAACTCAAGATTGGATTAAAAATAAGCCCAGACTTTGTAAAGAAAATCCAAAATTAATGAAATATATTGAAAAATAAGGAAGTTAGGGTATTTCATTTACTAAAAATATCAAGATTGATCATCTTTTTGAATCTATTTGTTTTGTTCAGTCTTGTAAATCTGACAGTAGTCTTTTTGGTTGCCAAGTAAGACATGAAGTATTATTTTCGTTTGAGTTGTTTGGCGAGAACATGCAATGTTGGTTTGAGAAAAATATCCTTCAACAGAGTGAGTTAGTATTTTCATGAATTTGGATTAAAGTTTAAATATTTGCAACAATGAATTAAACCGTGCGTAATTTCATGTAATCTATATTATCAATATTCTGGTATTTTTAAATTTTAATCATAATTAAAAATTAGTTTTTTTTTCTTCAAGATTTTACTTTAAAAAATTAAAAGAAAACTTTAAGCACAGAGGGTTTAGTTTGTCAAAGCTTTGATTCTAGACCAGAGCTCTCCAGTTCAAATGGAAACATGGAATCTATGCACCATATGATTTTACCCACGAAGAAAGTAAAGAAATTTCAAAAATTTGATAGAAATCTTTTTGAATCATTAACCTACTCCATTTTATCCATATTTTAAAGGGTTAAAAACTACTAGTAAATATTTGAAAAAACAAGAGATCAAAATGTAAGAAACCTAGAAACCAAGCATTGTATCAAGAAATCAAAATCATGCTTTAAAAACCAAGGAATGGTATACCTGAAGGGGATAATAATTTAATTATATATGTAAAATTAGCATAAAATACATTTAATTATGCGTATATCACATGACGCAAAATTTTCACCACAAAAAGTCAACCTAAGGAACTTTCACCCACGAATATTAAAGCCACAAAAATTCCACACAAAATTAAAAAAAAAAGTGAAAAAAAATAAAGAAATACTTTTTATTTTATCTTTTAATGAAAAGATAGAGGAAATAATAATTAAAATAATAATAATTAAAATTCTTAATTTAGGAAACTATAAAAAAAAGTTTAACTTTATCCAATCTACTTCAAAAGGCAGGTTTTTTTTGCATAAATTACATCCAAATTATTTTTTTTAATTTTTATAAATTATATATATTACAGAAAAAATAATTGATAAGTGAAATGATTTATTATGAAGCAAATAAAAAATATAAAAAACAAAAAAAGTTTTATTTAAAAAAAAATTAATTTAAAATTTATAAAAAAAAAAATTTTCTAATAAATATGAAATTTCTACAAAAAATTAATTTTAATTTTACCAGAATTCAAAAACAATATCTTGACTTTTCTAAAGATAAACCTAGCAGAAAATAATTGTTCTAAAAAAGGCATAAACTTCATATGTAACTTTTAAATTTTGGAAACTAAATATGAGCTAATATACATACTTATATTAAATTGCCCATCTAAATAAAAAATGTATGTCAAAGGTTTGAATGATTAATTTTTGTTCGTTTTTTAAGTCTCTGTGGAATTTATTGGGTGAAACTTTCGTGGATAGAATTTAAATTTTTCAAATTTTTGTGGAGTGAATCAAGTTGTCTAGATACTCTCTACTATACTACAAGGTCCTTGAGTTCGTTGACACTTGTTCGTTCTTAAATGAAAACACCATATAGCATTTTTGAATTTTACAATTTCGACATGTTTATTGAAAAAATGGCCTTCAAATACGACACCTTGGTAAAGACAGGTCCATTAAAAATTTTTTTTCACAAATAAAATTAATTTTTGGAAGTTTTTTGCTGATATGGATTCGTAAGAAAATAATTTTGGCAAAATCGATTTTTCCGTTAAACAAAATTTTTGTGAGAACTTGAGTCTCACATCGAATCTTGACAAGAGTTGTTAAATAAGCACAAAAGTATTGATAAATACGCTGGCAATGTCAATTTTAAAAATCAATAGTTTGATGCCATTTTATATCGACACTTACTTACGTACAAATTCCGGCAAAGAGAGGAACTAAAGAGTACACTAAAATACGAGTTAAAAATGTGCACGCTGAGATTGATGCTTTGTGTCATCTGAGAAAACGATCGCCAGTGGGAACTGAGATACATCCAACGTCATTAATAACTATTGCTTGACAATTTGGTCATTCACTGGATGAATCTTTGCTAGAGGCATCAAAATGTGACAAAACAGGATAAAACAGGAGAAGGAAAGCATCACACACGCCTCAAACTTTTTTCAAACAAAAAAGGTGACATAGTGTGACATCGACAGCATATCGAGCATATACTCTCTTCAAATCCTCTGACATCTTCATTCTTTCGTATAACAAATGAGGATTAAAGTGTGTAGATCGCTTTTTTTTTTATTATAAAAACATCACTTTTTTGAAAAAATTCCATCTATTACACTTTACGTCGTGTGAAAGATGGAAATGGTGTGCAAAAACGTGCACAACCTAACTGCATTGAAAATTGATGCAAACCTGTGTGCTGTCGTCAAAACATATGTGCAGCATATATTATTATTATTCAACTAGTACACATTTTGTATAATATATAGTGAAATTTGTATCGCTAAAAACTTGTGTCTTAAAAAAATCAATATTTTGAAGCTAAGGCACTTGATCAACTCAAGTGTCAATATTATCGATTTCGCAAATTTATATACGCAGAAATTTTTCAAACATTATTCTGATCAAAATGGTAAGAAAAGCATAAACGCGAAATAGGAGAGAAACGGTTGGAAATTTGAGATAAAAATTTATCCAATCATCTTAAATCTTTTGGCTTAAAATTTGCTCAAACTTTCTATAAATTCTTATAAAATGAAAATACATATTTTTGTATAGATCAAAATTAGAGATAAAAATTTCATTGATGAGGTTAGCTTCCAAAGGTTTATATAAACCGCTTTAGGAATGTCTAACACAATTAATAAAAAAAATATATAAATAAAAATAAAAAAAACATCAATAAAAATGAATCACAAAAGTTTACAGGAAAAACAGTCTTTCTTAGAGCAGACAATTCTCTCTGGATAGGCAGAAATTACTTTCTCTTTGAAGAGTTTTTTGAATTTTTCAACTGATGAACAGCTTTCTCCAATTGTATGACGAAGTTTGGTATTTTTGGTGAATAATTACAATCAGTTTTGCCCTCTGTACTATGAGTCTGGCGACCGAACTGGTTAGTTTAATTAATCAATTAATTAATTAGTTTACAATAAAGAAACACATTCTTCTCTAATTCTTCACACCTTCCTTTGTTTAAGTTGTAACGAAATATATTTCTGCTATTCGCCATACTCTCCTTACAGATATCTCAAGTGAAATGTTTTTGAGGTCCATCACTAGGACTTCTTCTATGGGAAAGCAATAAAGAATTTCGTTTATTGCGAGAACGTTCGCGCACACCTAATGATTTGAAAGCACATATGGCCGTATAATAAATATTCTGTCAATCACGAAATAAAATGAATCCTTCTTTCGATGCGCTAACTACGATCATTTCAACAGATGGAGAGTAAATTAATGGGATATGAAAAAATATAAGTTTATTATTTTTACAATTTTTCACTATAATTTTTATGTATAACTTTAAAAAATATATAATTCAAATTGATTTTTTTTTTGAAAATTCAACTTTTTTATTTTTTTTTTCATTTTTAATCCAAAGTTTAACTTACTTTTATCAACTTTTAATTCTTTTAAATAGCTAATTAAATACTAAATATAAATAAAAAAAACTAATAGCTAAAAACTAAATACAATTTTTTTTAATACCTTCTATTTTCTGTTCAAAATATTTTATAGAACTTTTTTCAACAAATTTAAACTTTATTTTTATTATAGCAAACGTGATGAATTCACTCACCAACACTTTAATTAGTAGATATCAGATTTTGAAATACTCAATCAACTTTTTTTTATTCTTTTTTAAGATAAAAATAAAAAATTTTATCATCAAAGAAACAATGTATAATATTATTCAGTTGTATAAAATAGAAACTTACAGAAGTATGAGAGGGAAATCGAAATGGCCAAAAAATGTTACGAGACACTTGTATAATTGCCACAAAAATGGAAAACAATGAAACTATATATAATGATAATAATTATTCCTCTTGAATTTTTGTATTACATTACAAAATTACATAAGAATAAATTAAATTAATAGTTTTAATTAAAAAAAAGAAAGTTAAAAAAAATTTAAAAAAAAATTAAATTTTTTTTTATTTTTATATAAAATATAAATTTTTAATTGTTAAAAGCTTAAATTATTTCAATAATTTGAACACTTTAAAATAATTTTTCAAAATACTTTTTATTACAATTTTGATTTTTATTCAAACAAAACATGTAAAAATTAGGCCTATTTAACAACTAACATAAAATTATTTAAAATTTTTATAGAATGATAATGTTGTGAGTTTAAAATTTACTTCTACAGTACAAAAACAACAGTTATGCAGATGGCCTAGTTGTTGTTCAGATGGTCTGGGTTCGAAACCCGTTTGTGACTATCCCTACCATCTGTCCAGTTATGAAAGATTTTACTTTTTTCCACGAAATCTCCTAAATTTGTTCTAATTTGCATAAATTCCTCAAAATTTGTGGCATTCCTAAGCAATTCTCCAAAATTTTGGTAATTCATTAAATTTGTCTCCGTCTAGCGAATCATTCTAAACCAGTTGAAGAAATTCATTGTAATGCACTTCTATTTTTGTAATCTATAAAAAAAATTTCCGTCTTTTGTAAGCTTTACTTTTTAAAATTTTAAACTAAATTATAAAATTTGCAAAAAATAAATTATAATATTCCAAAATTTGATGCAATTCCTCCAAATCTTCCTAGTCTCACTTGAAAATTTGGGCCAAATTTCCTAGACCAAAAAAAAATTTATACGATGGTAGAGGTTAGCGACAATTTTAAAGTGATTGTGACAAAATTTTGAGAGATTGCGACAAAATTTTGAGGGATTGCGACAAAATTTAGAAGGATTGCGACAAAATGTTCAGAGATTGCGACAAAATTTAGAGGGATTGCGACAAAATTTAGAGGGATTGCGACAAAATTTATGGAGAGATTGTTGGGGATATTATAAAAATTAAGCAAAAGACATTGTCATCATCGCCTGAGTGATTGAGGAGGTTTTAAACATTCAATGAATTATTATTTGTCACTAAGTTCTCAAAAAGTTTCTTGGGGTTTGTCGGCTGTGAAATGTTTCAGAGGCATTTGAAGTATCAATGTTTAAAAAAAATATGCTGTCTTGCACTAGATCAGTTAAAATGTCGTTTTCCTTCATCTTGTTTAAGAGACGGATTATCTAGTTTAATTTAGTTTTAATCTAGTTAATGGAAGTCCAGTTGGTTGCTAAGTCCTTACAATCGCTGAGGGTTTCACAGAACCCCAAGATTTTTTAGTATATCTAATTGCCTCAGGTAATGTGATGCAGTGAGTCTTGTAAGTTTCAAGTTGTTCTATAATCTGGTTTAATTGATGGTTTGCGAAATTGAATTATCAATTTTCATTATTTTATTTCAATTTTTTTTTATATAAACTCAAAATTCAAAAGAGATAATTTTTGCTAAATTTTAATTATTCAGCAAATTTTTTAAACAATAAACTTTAAAAAATAAAAAAAAAACAAATATTTAAATAGGAAAATCGTCATAATAATTATATGTTTGTACTGAAGATGAAGTTAAAAAGTTAAAATGAAACTGAAGCTGAGAGCGAAGCGTTCAAAATCACGTATTTTTATGGGGATAAGCTGGATCGATTGTAAATCGGGGGCGTTATTGCGGAGGAACATTGTATACCTAAGGTACTTGTAGCATTCGTTTTTGTAATATATTAGAGAAAGATAAAGATTTTATTCCATATCTACCAAAGTCATTTTATGCTTTTGCGCTGCGTATTGTGGGATAAAATTGAGTTTAAAACTTTCAGAAATCTCGTTCTTGTTCAAAGTGTTTGAAAAATAAATGGGATGTTGTTTTATGCAAACAAGCAGAACACAAAAAAGATAAATTGAGCTATTTAAGGCATATTTTCGTGGAAAAAATCAATAAAATAACAAAATATCTCACCACATTTTTATTTTTTAACGCGCGTCGTACACATCAAAATAATAAGACTGCATAATTGACATCCACAAGCTTGCGCTCTCCTCTCCATCAATTCTCGCGAGACACACACGCTCAGAGTGCATGTGAAAGTGCTCATGGAAATGGTTTGTAGAGAAAAAAATGACAAAGTTGTCAAGTATCAAGGACGAAACAATTAATTTTGTTCAAAGCAAACTCATTTTTGTGTACTCCTCATCTAAAATGTTATCCAATCTCATTAAAAACTCTCGCTCAGAATAAGAAGAAGATGTGAAGATGGAATAGTACTGAGTGTGAGTGACAGGAGCAAATCTCTCAAAATTCTCCTTCCAACCAATCAGCATGCTCAAAACCACACTCTACAAACGGATTTCCAAGTGTGTCCGACTTGCTTTTCTCAATGCTTAACATATGTGTTGCCAAGGCACAAGGGTGTTATCAATTTTTGACGTGTGACATTTAATGTCAAAACACTATTGATGATGATGTCTATTTATTTTGAAAGTTTCAAAGCTTGAGTGAGTCAGCATATGACATTTTGTTGTATTCAGTTGTGATAGATTTTATAATATTGTCTTCAAGTAAAGTATTAATATTTTAATGGAATTTAAACAACATTATCAAAAAATTTTGAGATTTAAAATGTCTAAAAATTGTTTGAAAATTCATTATCAAAATTTTATTGATGAAAATATTTTACTTTGAAGAATCAATAATGAATTTTATAACGCTCACTTTTTTTAATCAGTCTGATCAATTTTTGAATTATTCTTGAATTTGTTGGTGAGATTTATTAGCAGGTTATAGCAATCAAGTTTGACTAGTTAGTGATAAAGTAAGTAAACTTATATCAAGTGAAAATAGGAGTTTATCTGGATTGTTGAAGATATTTAAGTTAACAAAAGCCTCATACTCCATTTTGGAGTTTGTTTATACAAAAAAACTTTTTTTTATAAAAAAAAAACAAACTTTTAAAAATGGAAGGTATTGCCTATCTTATATTTTTAGATTTTTAAACATACTTTAATCAGTCAATTTATGACAAGATTTAATGTTTGTATAAGAAAAATTGAAATTGAAATTTCATTATTTAAAAGTTTATGAATAAAAAATTAAAATTAGTTTTTAAAAGTAAATTTTGAATTCGAAACATCCTTAGTTTTAACAGTATTAAAATTCATGGAATATAACATTTTTTTTGGGGGGGGGGGGGGGGGGGGAGACTGCAAACCGACATTGACAAGATGGAATAAATGGGTTTTGTGTATTTGGTAAATAATTTGACCTACATAACTTACTAATTGAAACACTAAATAAATCCTTTTTATCAATCTCATGCTCACATATGTTATCCAGGGCGAACAAAAGTCAATAAAATCAAAAAACATTTAAAAACATGAAAAAGTCACTGCGTAAATCAATTTTAAATTTGAACTATTTTTTTAGAATTTTTTAGGTCATAAAATTCAAAAATAATTTTTTAATTTGACAAAAATTTTAAAAAACATTTCTAAAAAGAAAATTTTTAAATATTTTTATCAACTCTAACTATTTTACTTACAATAAAAATTTTTTATAAAACTAATATCAAATTTTCCTTTAGATCAAAAAAATTTTTGATTCTAGAGTAAAAAAAAGATATTAAATGTCAAAAATTGTTAGCTCTGGTCACCATATGGCATATGCCGTAAAATATGCTGTTCTATCGACTGTTAAAATTTCGCAAACAGAAATTTTTTTTTCTTTTTTTTCAATTTTTTTTAATTTTTAAATTTGGTCTAAAGAACATTGGACTTATGCAGGATATTCGCAACATGTTTTACACTTCGTTTTAAAACTTTTTAGGGCCTCCATATGATAAAATCTAGCGTTTTTTTTTAACTAAAAACAATGTAAATATTTAAGTTGAGAAAATGAGAAATAATTGCATTCGCGTAGAGGTAAGTGCGGAATTTTTAAAGCAGAAAAATCATACGAATACATGTAATAATAGTATACATTTGTCAGCACCTTCAACGAATTTTACGTCACCCCCATGTGCCCGGCATAGCGGTTGGGAACCTTTCGGCCATAATGGAACTTGAGTCCACAGTTACTTTCGACTAGTACTCAATATTTATATTGATTAATGTTGTATTGATAAAAATATATTTCAAATTGGACGAATTTATAGCCACAATAAGCTTTGGAATAACGTCAGAATTTAGAATGACCGCAAACTACCTATGGATTAAAAATAAATAAAATGGCTGTCTGTAAGCCAAAGCAAAATTAAAAAAGTCAATTAAAATGACCCCTTGAAAGCCTATGAAGGCAAACATTTGTATTCTCGCTCACGGCCGACTTATCCGATATCCGAGTTATCAGGGTCCGAGTTTATGAGGGTCCTCTGTATATATCCTTAAAAAATAGGTTTAATCAAAAATGAATTTCTTCGATAACTTCCATCTTAACTTTAAAGCGTATCAAGTATAAAGATCAATATTAAGTCTTTCACATATCGATGTTCATTTATTATGCTTTTTCTTAAATTGAAAATTTACTTCTTTACTCAAATTTCTTTTTGCCGCCCACATTTTTGAAGCAAGATAATAAGGAATAGTTGATTTGAGGAACACTCGTTTTTTCTACGATATTCGAAGAGTGGTTTGGCCAGAAATGTGAACCTTGGAGGCGCATAAATTTTTAAGCAAAGGGGAAACGCTTGGAAAAAAACATTTCTACATTTGTTAAAATTTTCTTAATGGGGTATCTTTCCACCCCTCCCGCCTCCTCCTTCAGGCTAGTCTTCTGATCCTACAAAATATTTTAATTTGCCATTTTAATAAGAACTTTTAGTCAATTGGTCATTATGAGAAGAATGATTTTTTTTCTTAGACAAAAGCTATTTAGATGAAGAATGCGTATCGCCTAAAAATGAAGAAAAGTGTCTTGAGTGAGCTTTTTTTTATAAACTTAGATGGCGTTAATTGATTTGAAAAAATTTCGAAAAAAATCGATAAATTAAAATCTTTATCTTGTAATTTTGGTAAAATATATGTTTCCAGCTATGCTGTTTGATATTATCAACTTTATATAGAAAACTAACTTTGTTTTAAAATTGGACAAAAAAAGCACGGAGTCCGTCAATGGCGTTAGAAAAAAATGTCTGTCAAGCGAATGTTAATTAATTAAATCCACTTAAATAAATTTAAAGATGAATAAAAATTGCGCAAATCTGCATCTCCTCCATGTATATCTTGATAGTGGAAAGCATTCTGATCTACTGATGGCGGAAATTTTGCCATACCTATCGCATACTGTTCCAACGAATGAAGGCAGAAATTTTACAATTTTATTGATCTTTTTTTGTAAAATTTTAGTCACATTGCATCTTATTATTTTGTGCACAAGTTTCCAAATTTATTCTCTCAAATATTAATTAACATGATTCAAAAGATGCATTTTGTCACCACTGGTGCTTATGTAATTTTCACATTTTTCGAGACCTACTTCGTAGAAAATGTAGTTCGGTACTACTACGAATCTGGGGCTACTTGCGAGGAAATTATTTATAGATTTTAGACTCTTTAGATTACAGCACTAATGCTTAAAGTTAAAATTAACATATAAAGAAGGAGTTCTTAAGGATATGAAAAAAAGGAATTTAAAAATAGGGAATTTGGGAAATGTAAAATTTGTTAGTCTTTTTATATGTGTTTTCATAATTGCAACACCGTCTAGACCAGGGATCAGAAAACTTTTTTACTCGTCGACCCCTTCATAGAACATTTGTCTTAACACCGACCCCCACCCCACATAGAAATGTTTCATAAAAACACGAATCAATGTCAAACAATTAAAAGTTTTAGACCAATCAAACATGTTTCATATATCTTATGCTATACAATATCCTAAGCTATGTTTTGAAAGAAAAAGGAGATTTCTACTATAAAGTATATATGAAGCATTACACACTTTGGTAAGTTTGTCTACTTTTTCGACCCCTAAAGATCTGTTATCGACCTCCAGGGGTCCATATCGACCACTTTGCCGCACTCTTGATCTAGAGTTTTTCTCTAGATCAAGTCTTGTTGTTTGCCGAGTCTTGATCTACAGACTGGATGAAAATGGAAAAGTCATCAAAAAAAAATTTCTCTAAAATATACACAACATTTCTGTGAAAAAATCGCACATTTTATAATACCTATTTACGCAATTAACACTTACTACTTAGCAGTTAAGATCAGATTATGATTCAAGTTCTAAAACTTGCTTTAAAAAAATATTTGAATTTTACATAAGTCAAATTGAAAAAAAAATTTTTTTTATAAAGTTATAAAGGATTGAAGAGAATGATAGAAACTATTAAAAAGGGATAATGGGCACTAATGGGATATATATTAACTAACAAGAAAAGAGATCAAAAATTTTAACTTGAGAAACCTGATTTAATCTAGAATTTATAAGTTGAAGCTGTTTGCTTCCTTTTTTATCACGGTTGCGAAGAAAATTTGCGCTTAAAAGAAGAACTTACCTACCAGTACTCACAACCACATCTCGACAATCAATACTCAAATCAAAGGTTTTAAAAATGCTTTAAAAAAAAATTAAAGACAATAAAAGTCTGTTCTGCTGAAATGAACTCAAAACTAAATAAAGTGTGTTGAGTATCAATCGAGAGTGTGCTATTATTTCTATTTTGTCGTATTCCTTCGTGATTAGCCATCTCTTTCTTTCTTTCTTTCACACGCTTTCTCGCATCCATTGCCTTGTCGCTGAAAGAGCTGAAAACTCTCATTCACATCGATAAAAGATACTGATATATGACATCTTGAATGTTTGGCGTGTTCAGGAGTTAATTTTATCGAGAAAAATCTTTTTTCTCTTCTCTGTAAATTTTTAATCTCCATATACTTTGGATGATTTAGTTAGTTATGCTGGAGAAGGAATGCGATGAAAAGTGGCTGCATCTAATGCCTGCCTATACACATTTCAGTGATGGGATGCTGTCATATGCGGTTAATATTTATATTATTATCCATAAGACAAAGAAGATGGCATTGAGCTTAATAGGTTGTAAAGGAGAGATGATGTTCTCTCATTTTTTGCCACTAAAATCGAGTAACATAGAGCCGAGAACTTGGAAAATGCATTTAGCAAATATGAAATAATGATATAATGATAGAAATAATAATGATTTATTTAATGATGTATGCAGTTCACAAAGAAAAAGGAAACAGCCATTGGAATACATTCAAAAACAGCTCTTAAGTAAGAAAATCGATCACTCATTAACTAAAAACTATGCCTAACCGATTAATCAATCAATCAATCAACTATACCTGAAAAAAATAAAAATGTTTATATATGAAGTGGTGTGTGTATGTTAATAATATGAAAGACATATGTATACTTTCTATGCCTTTACTTTGTCCATGATAATTACTTAGGATAGTCCAGGGCAGTGGGGGATCCAGAAATCTTTTGTGGGGGGGGGGGGGGGGTATACTTAAATTAACAAAATATTTTACACATTTTATTAGGGAAGAAATTTAAAAATGTATGTAAAATAAATGATTAAAATTATATTACAAAGTCTTTTCTTCTTTCTTTTTGCTTTGAAAATCGATCAATGACTTCATCAATTTTGATTTCTATTTTAGGGTGGACTCCAACCTTAATTTTTCTTGAATAGATTGCTGGTGGGGGGAGGGGGGGGGGGTATGGATCCCCCCTATCCCCTCCTCTCGGTCCATCCCTGGTCCAGGGTAATCTTCTCAAATGGTGCAGTTTCCAATAGATTTAACTATTATGAAAAAGGAAGAAAAATGTTTACTTTTTATTGAATTTTTATAGGTTGAAAAAGTTATCAAAACTGCAGATGTGGATTATCCGCAAAAAGATGCATCTCTAATGTATTTCAATGTTTTTACTAAGTTTGAATTAAGAATATAATAAAAAGTTTTTTAAAAAAAAAAAAATTACAAATATCGAAATTTATTTTTCATTCTAATCTAAATCGTGCAAAAAAGACGGAAGTGCATCCTATTATTTTTAATTCGTTTGAATAGATGAGATTTTTCATTAGGTTTATTTCTTTCTTTCAACTTATAATAAATTGATAAAAAGTAAAAAAAAAAAGTTTTTATTCATAATTGTTATAATTATACATCACATTATTCCCTAATTTGTTTTAAAAAAGTGAACAATTTGCATATAATTTTGAGAAGATTTCAACATATTTTACCCAATATTTCTGTTTACTTGAGTAAAATTTCAAAGCCGTCCATGCTTACTTGAATGCTTCATTTTCGTGTATTAGTTGATCCACTTCATACTCAATCAATGTGCGATTGCTTGAAGAGACACTATTTTAATTTTATTCCTCCTGTACTCTATAAACTACGCCCTCTCATTGGTTGATCCTTATTGAGTGACATTTCCGTGTATAATCTTTCTACATTTTGTGATCTCTACTTAAATATTATTTATTTCTCTCAACTTTTATTGTTTTCCCTTTTTTTTCTCAAAGTCTTTGCAAAAATAAATCATAAAATTTTGAGTGGTAAGAGAATTATTATTTGTTCCTTCGAGAAATATTCTTCATTTCTCTTTTACCCCAACTTTGCCATTCAAGCAAAGTTTAGCCATCTTTTCATTATTTATTTCTTTTGAAATATTTTAACTTAACTTGAAAAAATGGCGTTTGCCAAATAATTTTTTGTGCAAAAAAATATCACCTACTTTTTTTCTGCAATTTGAACTTAAAATTTGAAAGCTTTTATCAAATACTATAATTTTGTCCATGCTTGGTATTTCAATGAAAATTCATTTTTCATTTTTGCTACAAAAAAAGTACATTGTACAATGATGAACTCCTTGAAACTGAAACACAAATCTCTCTCTTTTTGCGAATAACCTTTGTGAGTTTTTTTCTGGAAAATTAAGATATGTGGTGTCATTCTTAACAAAGAAAAAAACGACAAAGAAGAAATACTTTATGCTCTATGCTCTTCAAGATAAAAATGGTGCTAAATTGTGCTTCATAAAAAAAAGATTGTCATCCTTTAGCTAAGTCTAATTAATGGCAAAAAAGATGTCAAAGGTGTGAAAGAGGTTTTGATCAAGGAAAAGTAGGTCATTTTCTTTCTTCTTCCTTTTTTGTTGCAAATTAAAAAGCATAGCCAGAATTTTTGATTATAAAATAGCAGAACATAACATATTCATTTAAGCAAAATAGAAGTGAATGCCTGTACCTAAAATTTGTCTCTTGATACTATTAGCCAAAAGGAATCAAGTTTGTTTTTAAATCGTTGACTGTAAGAGAATTAGCAACTTCACCCGGCAAGGAATTCCAATCATCAAAGAGTCTTTGCGTTAAATAAGTTTGACGATGGTTGTTTTGAAAACGTTCAGATTTAAACTTGTAGCAATGCGATGGAGAAATTCTCCCGATTTGCCAGCAAAATCATTGTTTTTTCAAAATTCCAATAATTTTATTTTGCAAATAGTTTTTTTAATGTTCCTTCAATCTTAATATTATAAATTATTTTTGAAATCATTTTTTCCATTGATCACTTATTATTATTATCAATAAAAACTAAATTTTATTCACTATTTGAGTAGTTGGATTTAAATTTCTACAACTAGGTGTACTAGTTACACACAATGCAAAGACTTTTTAACGTATAGCGTGTTGGACACTAAGTTCAAAACATAAATCATGAGACACTACGTATATTCCAAGCACATTTCAAGTGTTTACGAAAGTCTAAAAATTTCACTATAGTATCAATTCCACTATACTTTAAAATTTTACTACTGTCTGAATGTTTTCAAAGCTTACTTAATACAAAAGAGCTTTTGATGATTGGATTTTTTTCCCGGAAGAAGTAGTGAATTCTCTCACAGTCAACGATTTCAAGAAAAAGCTTGAAATATTTTGGCATTCTGCAAGATTTTATGCACGTTACATCAAAATATTTTATGCCTACACTCAGTCTTTCAATTCAGATACCCTTATCTTTATTTTTTCAAATATTTATTTTTTTTTATGCTGTCTGTTATACATAAGATTCAAATTCGTATACTAGTCTAAATCGAGAGACTTGCGAGTCGGCAGATGGCCTAGTGGTGAGAGCGTAGGGTGTTAATCCAGATGGTCTGGGTTCGATCCCGGATCGTGACTTTCCTTACCATCTCTCCAGCTATGGAAAATTATTCTTCCCTATCGATGCCATACCGAAAACTACGATTAAATAATGATAGAAAAAAAAAATTGTCTACGGTTTGTTGCGAGAAATCATATATTATCTATATAATTTTATGGAAAAAAGTTCTGTTGGTTACGACAAAAATGATGCTGGCCCAATGTGATCTGTCAATCAAAGAGAGACATTTTATGATGGAAAAGAAATGAATGGTGAATAGAAGTTTTAGCATAAAAAGTTGTGCAAAATATGCGAAATTGGAGGATGCATGTGTTTAATTAGGGTAATTTAGTCTACTTTTTTTACAGGAAAACCCAAAAATTTCAATTTTTCAATTACATGAGATTGATGGATTAAATCTAAATTCTAGTATGAGTGACATATGTTAACGTAAGATAGCGAAAGATACCGACAGATGATGATACAAATTTTTGGATTGAATAAAACTTAAAGATAAAATATATTCATTGTGATTTTGAAAATTGAATCTCGTCAAAGTGTAAATTTCTGAAGCATATTAATACAACACACTGAAGATATAAAACATACATACACTACATAACGCTCTGACACAGAGTGCCTAGCACATTTTATCCCTTCTCCTCTCTCCTCGTTCCAACTTCATTTCCCTCCGAAGCCATGGTACAAAGCAGCGAAAAGTACTTCGGGTATGGCGAAAAGTCTTTCGGGTGTGGCAAAAACTCCATTCGTCAAAAAGTAAAGAATCTAAGAGCATTTTAAACAAAGAAAGTTGATAACAAATAAAAAAAATTCAACTTCACATACCAAACTTTTTATTTTATCTTCTTACTAAAAGTTAATTTCAAACCCTTGGGAACACTGACATTCATTGCATCCTTGAAACATTTTATGTACAAAAATGCATAACTTTTAGCGGAAATAGCATGCATGCACATATACAATACATACAGCAGAAGTTTGTAATAAAGGATTCAATATCCAAACAAGGCAATTAAAAAAAATTTGCTAAGACCATTCTTATACTACTTTGTTAGATTCCTCACTGGTAGCTTCTCTATCATCACGCAAAGCTCTGCAAGGCTAATTGAAAGAATATAATTTCACAAGGCATAAAGAAAGAACAATACTCATTATACCCGTTGACGAAAAGCCTCTCTATCCAGGGTTTTAAGCACCAGTGAACAGAGAAACTAATTAAAGTTCTCAGCAAAGGCTATTCAAGAATGAAGTGATGGGCATCTTCTGAAGCAGCAATCTTGAAGCAAACAAATGAAGTGGGGGGAGCATATGTCAAAGTTATACGATGGGTCAGTACTCCCTTGTTTGACAAAGAAGGAGGTGGCTGACTTTGTGAAAATCACAACTATAAAAAATGAACATAATTCCTTCCTTGTTCTACGTCTTTGTAAGTTTGTTTTTTGTTTGTTTATGAACACCAGTAAAAGTTAAATTTTGATTCAGGAGATTTCCTAGCGCAGGAAGCGATCTATATATTGAACCGTAGTTGGTTTGATTTTGAAATAGCGGCATCTTTATCTGTACAATTGTGAAGGTTTTCTCTTCCCTTAGATGGCATATCGACCATACAAAAATATTTGAAAAAAAACTAAAGTTCAAACTTAGAAACAATATTTCTGACAGAGATGCCCCTTGAGGTGAAGAAAAATTATAACAAATACCAAAAATTGTAAAAAATGTACCTATTATTTTGTGATATTACTGACTTAGTTTCGGAGTAGAAACTCTTTTTTCAAAGCAAATGTATATAAATGGTATATATTTTTATCATTTTACTATTTTATCCTTATTTGCTTTGAAAAAATACTTAAATCCCTTTAAAATACTTTATTTTTGATATTTGAGACTTTGGAGAATTGTGGTTAATTCAAAAAATGGCAGTACTATTAAATATTTCACTCAAACCAAAAGAGAACAAACAGAGTGAGAAAATGACACATCTTGCCACACTCACAAATTAATTATTTACACGTAGTAAATCAAAACTAAAAAATAAAGATTATTCTCACCATCTTACTATATTCCCCGTTTATATTCTGCATTACATAATGTGACAGCATATCAACCTGACCCATCTGTTTCATATTTTATTATATGAATATGGAATCAAAAGTTTGGAAAAAAATAAACCTCTTTCAAACAAAATAAAAATACTAAAATTATTACCACCTAAATGGAAAAAAAATGAAATAATAAAATTTTTTTGCAAAAGTTATATTTGTAAATTATATCTTATCATAAAGAAAAATCAATCAAAGGCATGGGAAAACAGATATCGATTTTCACAATAAATGGGCTTATATGAGAAGGCGGAAATGGGAGCACTTCTTTTTTTATGAGGTGTTTTCATCGAGAAGGCACAATTGCGCTGCTTGTATCGAACTGTGAAGAAAGTAGGCTTGATGCGGGATCGAACCCAAGACCTTGAGTTATCAAACCCAGTATCTAACCAACTTTACTCACGCCCCCAAGAGCACTTATTAGTGCTTTTGTCTGGGGTCAATTAAATGACCGACCCTCAACGATGGGGTTCGGTTTAACTAGGGGCTATTTTACCATAATTTTTGGAAAAAGGTGTTAACTTTTGAGGGTAATGGTGAGTTATAATAGAAAAGCAAAATTATATATAATATGGATACACCTAAAATAAGCACAGCTCAAAAAAGTTTAATTTAAATACAGGTTTTGCTCTGCTTTACTTGTTTAGTTTTAAGATGATTGATTAAATTTTTGCAAACTTTTGATACATATCTTAGTTCAATGTTTGCGAATGAAAGGTAATGTTTCATAATATTTCCAAAAAAGTTGAAAATTATATTTGATGTTTATGGCTTTTTTCCAACTTCTATTCTAATATTTATTTTGCAAATAAAGATTGTGAAAAAAAATTCCTTACTTTTATCATTCAATTCCTTTCACTATAAATTTTAAACTAATATGGTTAAGGTTAGGGATAATTTTACAAAACAAGAGGGAAAACAAGTATTCAGATTAAGAATTATTTATTATGAAATTCAATAGATTATATCACATCCTCCATCTTCCTTTTCTTCCTTTTGTTTTTCTTTCGTGTAAATGCAGATTTGATTTGAACAAAGTCCAAAGTGTTCAAAAATTTATCGTCAAATAATTTTATTTGAAAAAATTTCCCCACTCTTTTCTCCTGATTTAGTTACCTCTTTTTTAACTTTTGTCTGTGACATGACATCTCAGCACTGCTGGATCCAGAAATTCTATCCAGAAGGGGGTTTAATTTTAAATATTAATCTTCTCACCACTCCAATAGTATCTCAGAATCATTTTCTTTATATTTTTTATGTAAATTGAAAAAAGAAATTGAAAAAGAACGAATGATAGAACAAAATTACCTTATCTAAAACTTATTTAAACAATTTACAATTTACGATTGAATGATTCAAGATTATCACGCTTATCTACTAAAGCTATAAAAAACCATTACGTAAATAATGTGATCAGAATATTCATTGTAAATGTCTTTGAGTGACACATCCGCAGCCAATAAGCGTAGCTCTAGTTTTGATGTCAAGCACCAACATTGGAATATGACATTTGTTACGTTATAAAGCGAATCAACTGCAATTTTGAACTTAAGATTTTGTAAACGTGGACCGATTTATTGTTGTAAGAGGAATTTCAACAAAACATATTCTTTTATAAAATATCCAACCATAATTTGGAAAAATTGGAATTTATTTTGCTTTGTTTTTAACAAAATTTTGCAACAAAAAATAAAAAATCTATAAAATATTGTATGCCTATTATTATATAGATGATATTCTGGGTGTCCGCACCTTTCGCTACTGGACCTTTCGTACCCGGATATTTCGTTACCGGACACTTCGCTACGGGACAGTTCGTTACTAGGACCGTTCGTGCCCGGACATTTCGTTACAGATATATATTTTAATATTATTAATTATATAAGTGAATTGGTGGGTGTATAATAGCCATTATGCGAACAAAGAATATGAAGAAAGGTTTTGCGGTTGGACTGTGTTTATTAGCAATATTTCACCCTCAAAGTCCGTCTAAATTTAAATTAAAAAAAAATATTTTTTTAAATAAATAGATGAAGTGGCGTTGAGTCATTGAAAAAACGTGGAAATTATAAAAAAAAAAGTCAAGAGAAATTGTAAAAAGTCTTTATTGAACATTTCTTAAGAAAACAACTTTTCCAACACTAAAGTAATCAACAGAGCTTTAATACCTACTGGAGGAGGAGAGGTTCGAGTACTCATTACTGAATCTAAAAATATTAAAAAAAAAATATAAATCTAATTTTAATCGCTGTATCGAATACTTTACCTTTACTTCCAATATTTTGAAATTATGACATTTTTATGCCGATAAATCACCTTCTTCTTCTTCTTCTTTGCAAAATAAATGTTAGGAAAAAAGTTGCAAAAAATTGTTTAAATAAGGTTAGAACGAAGCCCTAACACTAATCTTATCAACATTGAGAATTTTTATACTTTTTAAAGAAGTAAGTCATAGTAATTACGCGGATTAACTTTAAATACGACTCTTAAAAATATCTTAGCATACCAATCAAATCGCCATGAAGTTGAGGGAATGTGGGTTCTACAAAGATAAAGCTTTTAATATATAAATGCCTATTGATACTTCTTCCATATATGCTATAGTAAAAAAGAAGTAAAACATTTTACAGAAGCAAGGAATCACATGCGCCTATTCTAGGCTTTATGCATACAAATATAACTTTTGCAAAAAAATTTTATTATTTCATTTTTTTCCAATTTAGGTGGTAATAATTTTAGAATTTTTTATTTTGTTTGAAAGAGGTTTATTTTTTCCAAACTTTTGATTCTATATTCATATAATAAAATATGAAACAGATGGGTCAGGTTGATATGCTGTCACATTATGTAATTCAGAATATAAACGGGGAATATAGTAAGATGGTGAGACTAATTTTTATTTAACCTTTTCGTGACCAGTGTAACATATATGATACATAAACAATTTTACCTTCGCCTGCTTTTTCAAATAGTTTTGTATATGAATCTTCTGCTTTTTAATAAATATCGTCCGATTTTTCTGGTCAAAAGTGACCCATTAAGTCCCAATGTTCCCATTTGGGAACATAAGTAATTTCATCTTCGTCTGCTTTTTTCAATGACTTTGAATATAAATCGTCTGCGTTTTTTTAAATATCGTCTGATTTCTATGGTACTTAATGGGTTAAACAAATAATCAGACGATATCTAGTATAAAGCAAAAGATTTGAATTAACCCGTTAACAACCAGAATAATCAAACGATATAAAATGTAAAGCAGAAGATTCGTATTAAAAAGCAGTAATAAACGCAGAAGATTCACATTTTTGTAAAGTTGACATATGTCGACTGTGGTCGTTAAACGGTTAAAGAGGATATTCGGACTTTATGAGTCTTTTTCAGCTTAAGTCATGCAGAAGACCGAGGATAGAAATTTCCCCTTACATCTTCACCATAAAAGTGTTTCCATTCTCTTTATGTTTGACTTAATTTGAAATTGAATCATAATAGTCGGAATATTCTCCTTACTATATTCCCTATTTATAAAATATGCATTATAAATTTTTTTTAATCACTATAATTTTTAAGAACTTTCTTTGTGTAAGACATGTTCTATCGGAATCAAGGCTTCTGCCAATCAAAACAAATTGGAATCCGATTAGATCTTTACCAAACTTCGGTGATACATTAACTCCACGGCGAGACTTTGAAAGCAACTCTGATGATAAGTATACTTCATTTTTAATGAAATGAAGAATATATTTACTTTTGCTTTGTTTAGTAAAAAGGTGTTAACGCCGAATCTTTGTAACAACTACAATTGTGAACCGGATGTCTTTGATCAAAAGTTAAAGCACCAAACTCAATACCAAACATATAGAGGTATGGGGCATTAGAATACATTTATTTTTGATAAATTAAAAAAAGAGCTGTTAAATTATATTATAGATCAAAAGAGTTATCCCTGTATCTAACCATCCAGTTATCAAATAAATATTATCCAGTTTCAAACAAATATGTCCGATTATAATCTAATTTGATTCGTTAAAACTAAACAAATGGTTATTCGTGGTTTTTTTTATCCAATTAGATCAAAGGATTTACGTCTTCTCTTAAATATATATAATAAAGATTCTTTGATCAAAGTGTGTTACTTCACATAATTGAGATATCAAAGTTCACATTTTCAACTTTATCAAATATTTTCTAGTTGATAAAATTTTCTAAATATTTTTATGATTTGATAAATTCAGAAAGTATCCTAATTAAAACATA